>OZ008367.1:122057960-122586159 GCA_963931995.1 Phaonia tiefii
CAATTCAGTTCCATTCAATTCAATTCAGTTCAGTTCAGTTCAGTTCACTTCACTTTAGTTCAGTTCAGTTGAGTTCAGTTCAATTCAATTCAATTCAATAAGCATTTGTAATGTAAATTATATTTTATTATACTTACAAATTTATTCAAGCTCAAGACCTTTTTAAATAATATAAAGTTATTATCTTTATATTACTTTGAAAAAAAGTCGAGCATAAAAATGTTCCAATGATACCAAGGCTGTCTGTATAGCTATTTCGGATCTTGCCAAGATCTACATCAGCAGACGTTTTTGGTATGTTTTTGGTGAATTCTTCAAAAATATATAACCAGAAACACTCATCATATTAATGAGAATTCCTTCATATACTCGTTTAAAGAATACCAAGCACTACCATTGGGACACCTTCATGCACAACTCTTTTTATCATGCCGTAAAACCATTGGTTTTAATCAGACATGATTTGTTTTTGTTATGTCATTACAAAAACAACAAAACAGAGGGTTGCCATCAACAATATTATTGTTGCAAGCTCGCGGTGCTCTTCGTCAACTTTCATCATTTCCCTTATGGGAATTTTTATTCGGTCTGTTTTCCAGTACTTACAAATTTATTCAGGTCTTGAGCTTGAATAAATTTGTAAGTACTGGAAAACAGACCGAATAAAAATTCCCATAAGGGAAATGATGAAAGTTGACGAAGAGCACCGCGAGCTTGAAACAATAATATTGTTGATGGCAACCCTCTGTTTTGTTGTTTTTGTAATGACATAACAAAAACAAATCATGTCTGATTAAAACCAATGGTTTTACGGCATGATAAAAAGAGTTGTGCATGAAGGTGTTCCAATGGTAGTGCTTGGTATTCTTCAAACGAGTATATGAAGGAATTCTCATTAATATGATGGGTGTTTCTGGATATATATTTTTGAAGAATTCACCAAAAACATACCAAAAACGTCTGCTGATGAAGATCTTGGCAAGATCCGAAATAGCTATACAGACAGCCTTGGTATCATTGGAACATTTTTATGCTCGACATTTTTGAAAGTAATATAAAGATAATAACTTTATATTATTTAAAAAGGTCTTGAGCTTGAATAAATTTGTAAGTACTGGAAAACAGACCGAATAAAAATTCCCATAAGGGAAATGATGATATATTTTATTATTCAAGAAAGAACCATAAAGAACAAAAATTCAATTCATTTCAATTAAACTCAATTCAATTCCATTCCATTCAATTCAATTCAATTCAATTCAATTCAATTCAATTCAATTCAATTCAATTCAATTCAATTGACTTCAGTTGAATTCAATTCAATTCAACTCAAGTCAATTGAATTCACTTCAATTCATTTCAACTTAATTCAGTTCAAATCAATCCAATTCAGTTCAATTTAATGCAATTCAATACAATTAACTTCAATTCAATTCAATTCAATTCAATTCAGTTCAATTCAATTCAATTCAATTCAATTCAATTCATTTCAATTCAATTTAATTCAGTTCAATTCAATTCAATTCAATTCAATTCAATTCAATTCAATTCAATTCAATTCAATTCAATTCAATTCAATTCAATTCAATTCAATTCAATTCAATTCAATTCCATTCAATTCAATTCAATTCAATTCAATTCAATTCAATTCAATTCAATTCAATTCAATTCAACTCAATTCAACTCAAGTCAATTGACTTCACTTCAATTCATTTCAACTTAATTCAGTTCAAATCAACCCAATTCAGTTCAATTTAATGCAATTCAATACAATTAACTTCAATTCAATTCAATTCAGTTCAGTTCAATTCAATTCAATTCAATTCAATTCAATTCAATTCAATTCAATTCAATTCAATTCAATTCAATTCAATTCAATTCAATTCACTTCAATTCAATTCAATTCAGTTCAGTTCAGTGCAATTCAATTCAATTCAATTGAATTCAATTCGATTCAATTCAATTCAATTCAATTAAATTCAAGTCGAACCTTCGTTGCCAACGGACGTGCTTTTTTTTTTAGTTGCGCATATAAATCGTTGTCTGTGAGAGTAAAAAGTCGCGATATGTCAACAATGCAAAATACAAGTTGTTCTCAGTGCTTACAGGTTTTAACCAGCACGCATATGAAGTGCAGTGTGTGCAGTGATGGCTTTCATTTTTCACCTTGCTGCTCCATACAACAAACAACCTACAATGGTATGAACGCAGAGAAAAAGGCTACATGGTAATGTAATAAATGTAGAGAGCGTAAAAACTCTGCATACCATGTTAGCCGATCCTGGTGCACATAAGCAAAAAAGAAACGAAGATGATGAGGATTATGATGACGTTTTCGACGATAACAACAAAAGGTACAAGGAACATCGTCCAACAGCAGAACTACCCCAACAACAACTACCAAACTCTGTGGCAGAATTAAACCAAACGATGAAGACGTTGATGCAAAACATGTCAGAAATGACAAAACAACTCGCATCGATTAGCAACACATTACAAAGTCAACAAAATACACTAGCACAATTAAACGACAATGTCTCCAATCTCAGTAGTCAGGTTATTGAACTACAAAATCAAAACAAAGAAAAAGACAAAAAAATTACTGAAATGGACTCCAAGATAAACAAACTAGAACATAAATTACTCGAAAAATGTGTCGAAATAAAGAACGTAACAAGTGAGAGTCTGAGTGTGAATGACGTTGTTAAAAAGATAGCAATAAAGGTTAATGTGAACATAAGTGACAATGATATTGAAAGTGCATTTCGCACAAAAAGAAACAACAAAATATTTGTTGAGTTTAGCTCTCTCCGTCTAAAGAGAGAACTAATGAACAACATAAAAAAACACAAAAAAGGAGGCGCGGATATAAATATAAACGACGATAACGAAAGCATCAACAACAACAACATTTACATCAACGATCAGCTGACCTTCTACAATCGCCGGTTTTTATGGTTGACCAACACAAAGGCAAAAGAGGTCAATTGGAAATTTGTATGGTTGCGAAATGGTGGTGTATGCGCGAGAAAGGATGAGAAATCTAATTATATCAATATAAATAATGAATCTGATATCGATCTTATTTGTTAACAAGAATAAATAAATAAAGGGAAAAGTTATAGGAAAGAAGTATGAAAAGTGCGAAAGTCTAATAAATATATTAAAAAATAAAACAGAGAAAAGTTAAAAGTATGGGTTTCAAAAAGGAAAAAACATTAATCAATTACTTGGTAGCTTCTCAAGTCATATTAATAAATGTCTTGATCAACACTCTCAATGTCTGGCCTTGTTCATCGACTTTAGCAAAGCATTTGACACACTATCACATAAAAAACTTATCGAAGCACTGGAAAGTAAAGGCATTCGGGGCAAATGTTTAAACTGGATAAAAAACTACTTGCAGTGTAGGAAGTACCGAGTGAGGATAGGTAACAACGGCAGTGCAGAAATACAATCGGAGTTCGGAGTTCCTCAAGGATCGAAACTGGGGTCTATATTATATATAATCTACGCCAACGACTTGATAGAGATATTAGGTCTTGAGCTTGAATAAATTTGTAAGTACTGGAAAACAGACCGAATAAAAATTCCCATAAGGGAAATGATGAAAGTTGACGAAGAGCACCGCGAGCTTGAAACAATAATATTGTTGATGGCAACCCTCTGTTTTGTTGTTTTTGTAATGACATAACAAAAACAAATCATGTCTGATTAAAACCAATGGTTTTACGGCATGATAAAAAGAGTTGTGCATGAAGGTGTTCCAATGGTAGTGCTTGGTATTCTTCAAACGAGTATATGAAGGAATTCTCATTAATATGATGAGTGTTTCTGGATATATATTTTTGAAGAATTCACCAAAAACATACCAAAAACGTCTGCTGATGAAGATCTTGGCAAGATCCGAAATAGCTATACAGACAGCCTTGGTATCATTGGAACATTTTTATGCTCGACTTTTTTGAAAGTAATATAAAGATAATAACTTTATATCATTTAAAAAGGTCTTGAGCTTGAATAAATTTGTAAGTACTGGAAAACAGACCGAATAAAAATTCCCATAAGGGAAATGATGATATATTTTATTATTCAAGAAAGAACCATAAAGAAAAAAATTCAATTCATTTCAATTAAACTCAACTCAATTCAATTCCATTCCATTCAATTCAATTCAATTCAATTCAATTCAATTCAATTCAATTCAATTCAATTCAATTCAATTCAATTCAATTCAATTGACTTCAGTTGAATTCAATTCAATTCAACTCAATTCAACTCAAGTCAATTGAATTCACTTCAATTCATTTCAACTTAATTCAGTTCAAATCAATCCAATTCAGTTCAATTTAATGCAATTCAATTAACTTCAATTCAATTCAATTCAATTCAATTCAATTCAGTTCAGTTCAATTCAATTCAATTCAATTCAATTCAATTCAATTCAATTCAATTCAATTCATTTCAATTCAATTTAATTCAGTTCAATTCAATTCAATTCAATTCAATTCAATTCAATTCAATTCAATTCAATTCAATTCAATTCAATTCAATTCAATTCAATTCAATTCAATTCAATTCAATTCAATTCACTTCAATTCAATTCAATTCAGTTCAGTTCAGTACAATTCAATTCAATTCAATTGAATTCAATTCGATTCAATTCAATTCAATTCAATTAAATTCAAGTCGAACCTTCGTTGCCAACGGACGTGCTTTTTTTTTTTAGTTGCGCATATAAATCGTTGTCTGTGAGAGTAAAAAGTCGCGATATGTCAACAATGCAAAATACAAGTTGTTCTCAGTGCTTACAGGTTTTAACCAGCACGCATATGAAGTGCAGTGTGTGCAGTGATGGCTTTCATTTTTCACCTTGCTGCTCCATACAACAAACAACCTACAATGGTATGAACGCAGAGAAAAAGGCTACATGGTAATGTAATAAATGTAGAGAGCGTAAAAACTCTGCATACCATGTTAGCCGATCCTGGTGCACATAAGCAAAAAAGAAACGAAGATGATGAGGATTATGATGACGTTTTCGACGATAACAACAAAAGGTACAAGGAACATCGTCCAACAGCAGAACTACCCCAACAACAACTACCAAACTCTGTGGCAGAATTAAACCAAACGATGAAGACGTTGATGCAAAACATGTCAGAAATGACGAAACAACTCGCATCGATTAGCAACACATTACAAAGTCAACAAAATACACTAGCACAATTAAAAGACAATGTCTCCAATCTCAGTAGTCAGGTTATTGAACTACAAAATCAAAACAAAGAAAAAGACAAAAAAATTACTGAAATGGACTCCAAGATAAACAAACTAGAACATAAATTACTCGAAAAATGTGTCGAAATAAAGAACGTAACAAGTGAGAGTCTGAGTGTGAATGACGTTGTTAAAAAGATAGCAATAAAGGTTAATGTGAACATAAGTGACAATGATATTGAAAGTGCATTTCGCACAAAAAGAAACAACAAAATATTTGGTGAGTTTAGCTCTCTCCGTCTAAAGAGAGAACTAATGAACAACATAAAAAAACACAAAAAAGGAGGCGCGGATATAAATATAAACGACGATAACGAAAGCATCAACAACAACAACATTTACATCAACGATCAGCTGACCTTCTACAATGCCAACACAAAGGCAAAAGAGGTCAATTGGAAATTTGTATGGTTGCGAAATGGTGGTGTATGCGCGAGAAAGGATGAGAAATCTAATTATATCAATATAAATAATGAATCTGATATCGATCTTATTTGTTAACAAGAATAAATAAATAAAGGGAAAAGTTATAGGAAAGAAGTATGAAAAGTGCGAAAGTCTAATAAATATATTAAAAAATAAAACAGAGAAAAGTTAAAAGTATGGGTTTCAAAAAGGAAAAAACATTAATCAATTACTTGGTAGCTTCTCAAGTCATATTAATAAATGTCTTGATCAACACTCTCAATGTCTGGCCTTGTTCATCGACTTTAGCAAAGCATTTGACACACTATCACATAAAAAAACTTATCGAAGCACTGGAAAGTAAAGGCATTCGGGGCAAATGTTTAAACTGGATAAAAAACTACTTGCAGTGTAGGAAGTACCGAGTGAGGATAGGTAACAACGGCAGTGCAGAAATACAATCGGAGTTCGGAGTTCCTCAAGGATCGAAACTGGGGTCTATATTATATATAATCTACGCCAACGGCTTGATAGAGATATTAGAAAACTGCAAAATCTTCGCGTACGCAGACGATACTGCAATAATAGTGGATCATAAAGACGTAAATATGGCTACAGCTTTAATGCAGAACCAACTAAATCTGGTAACAAAATGGTGCCATGACAAAGGACTTGCCATAAATGCCAATAAAACAAAGGTCATGCATATAAGACCAAGACATATCATAGGCAATGAAATTTTTCTAATATTTCACGATACAGAATGCACTCACAACAAAATTAACTGCAACGGGCAACATGATAAATGTCAAACAAAAATTGAGTTAGTCCAAGTATATAAATAACTCGCGGTGCATGCAGACCAAAACTTTAAATGGAAACCGCATTTCGATCATCTACATAAGAAACTTCAGCAATCTTCATATATGCTTTTCCATCTGAGCAACTGCGCTCCGTTCAATGTACTATTGCAAGCCTATTTTTCTTTAGCTGAGACTTACCTCAGACACGGCATAACAGCATATGGCACATCGACATATTGCAGTGAACTACAAAAAACACAGAACAGAATTATCGTAATACTTATGAAAAACTACAACTATATGCAAGTATTATACAATTGGAAATGGCAATGAAATCAATATTACCCAACCTATTCACGACAACAACCCACCACAACATAATTCGCAAGTATGTAACCAAAATCAAATACACAACTACCCTATTAATGCCAACCACACCCCTAACAACCACACAAATGATAATGTACAGAACCTAACAAACCTAAATGAAAACAGCAACAACCCGTCCTATCGAAATCGGTATATAAACATTTCCACTGAACTTGTGGACGCTTTCGCCAAAACCAAACGTCTACTAAACATAAAAAGCATTTATAAAACAACGGTGTTAAATGCATTTCACACAGACTCGAGTTTTCTACAACAAAGTACCATATTTTAGAACAGATTATGGAAAAAATTCAATTGCCGTACAACTGCCAACTATCTTGAATGGACTACCGCCAACTATTATTAATATTAGCAATAAGAAAAAACAAAAATCAGTAATCAAGAAAATAATTATCGAATCGCAATGAAATTATTTTTATCAAAATGAATTTAACGAACAAGCATGTAAATTAACATTGTAACATATTTTTCTCCTGCAGACAAGCCCAGTGACTTCGCGGGATTCAACATGTACATTTTAATACACCGAAATAAATAAATAAAAATATATTTAGATTTGTAAAAAAAAAAAAAAATTCAATCCAATTCAATTCAATTTAATTCAATTCATTTCAATTCAATTCAATTCATTCCAATTCAATTCAATTCAATTCAATTCAAATCAATTCAATTCAATTCCATTCAATTTAATTCAATGCAGTCGGATTCAATTCACTTTAATTTTTCAGAAAAATATTAACTGATGCGGTTATGTTTCAAATTAAAATACCTGTTATTAGAAAAGTTGGGTGTTTTAACACTCGAGTATACATATGTGGAAAGGAGAAAGATTTATAAGGTCCTTTGCCCAAATATATTAATATATCCTTTGCCCAAATATATCTCGTTTGCTACGTAGACTTAACGTTGTTCGCAACATACAAAATGTTTCCCCAAATCATAAAATTCATTTGAACTGTTACAAACGAACCTTAATTTGCCCCAATATTGTTACATATAGCTTAATTTACAAGCATTGAAATCGCTTTACGTGTGTAACCAGCTGGAGAAATATGCACTGAGTTGTTTGAAATGTTCTCGCGGATCCTGGTTATTATGATGTAGCATTACTTGAAGCCGGTTAAGGAATTCTTGGAAAATTTATTTTTGTTTCCACTAAATTTATAAATATTTATACTTATAAATAATTTTTTTCACCTAAAGCTCTGACAAAGATTAATTTTAAAATAATGAAGGTCACAAAAATTAAGTCTTACAGAGGTTCCTTTATAACTGTATATCCGACATCCCGTATGTTAGACATTAATGTAATTTGTGGATGATTCCTGTTTCCGATTCTAGTTGTATTATATGTGGGTGTTGCATTTATTATTTCACATAGGACGAATATGGGAAGTTCGTTGGTTTCATTTAAAAGTTAATGATCTCCTACATACTTTGTGTGGTACCCAAGACGACTGTTGCGGTAAACTCAATGTGGTGTTCGCAACTATTGACCCTTTCAGGGATTACGCATCATTAACAAGAATGTAAGGTGGTTAAAAATGCTGCCAACTCTAGTGAATTGTATAACATTAATGTTTAGTATTTGCTCAGTTAATGTTGTGGACAAATATGAAAATTTTGTATCATCGAATACGATATACATTTGCACGTACGTAAGCATTTGTACATTTAAATTAATATACATGAATACTCCATATCAATTGAATAGGGCTGCTCAATGTATTCGTGGAAATCGTAAGAGTCTAGAAAGTGCGCAATCAAAGAAACTTGTACAGCGAACATCAAACCAAATGTTTATCTCATACAAAGCCACATGCACAAATGTAAAAAGGGGCTCGAGTCAATTTTTGCTGAAAAATATAGAAAACCGAAATTTTGGACGCTTCTGTTATATCATGTACTTTATCTTTGCTGTATATAGAAGTTTCCCCGTTTTAATACAAAGGAAGAAATTAAATAAGTTAAATAATTATGAAGCAACATTCCACCAAGAAAAGTTTAATGTTTTCGATATTTATCTCTTAGTTTCTCTTTGCATCCCACGAATCGATAATGTTTTAGACACGTTCAAAATAGGGTTCGTTTTTGGTTCAATCAAAATTTTAACATGACACAAAAAAATAAAAATTTTTGGAGTTAGTTTGGAGCAAAAATATTCAACATAGTACAATAAACAAAAAATACGCGTACTGTTCAAAACTGTACAACAGTACCCATCTTAAATTTTTGACAGCCTCTACATTTTTACTTGTTTACTTTACGCGATTTTATTATATTAGAAGTTTATACCACTAAGTGCAATCTGTATCTTTTCTGTAGACCACTTTTCTCTGACACTTTTCTCATTTGCCACTTGTATACAAATGGAAGAAGATCATAAGAAAACTATAAACCTTCAAGCAGGTCTTAAACATTTTTTGACTTTGAATGGCTGAAAATGTGGGAAGTAATAAAAATATCGTCAAAATCTTTATACATTATAATTTCTGTAAGTGTATGTAGATGACAATTCATTAATGACATTATTTCAGATACCACCAGTTATGAAATAATGGAGGATGTAAGGAGTGCGTACGAAATAAATGGTACAGACATTTTTTGAAAACAAATCAAGACGCATGGATTAAGTTGTTTACAGATATTTATTTATTAATAAAAATTAAGTTTAAATGCTCTATTTACAATGGCTAACAAATATCTAGTTTTTATATATAATTTATATTATTTTTTCATGGATGCCTTCCATTAAAGCTTTAATTGTATTCTCTGGTACCATACTAGTATTAGCGCTTCAAGCCCACTTACTTCTAAAAGTTTTTGCATTCATAGAAGCTCCTTTCGTAGTCTTTAAATGCTGCTTAACTAAGCCCCAATATCTTTTGATCGGACGAAGTTCTGGACAATTAGCTGGATTTGCCTCCTTTGGTACAAATACTACATTATTGTTTTGGTACCAGTCAATAGCTCCAAAATAATGTAGAATCTTCTTGCTTTCTTAAAAATGGAAGGAGTCGTTTTTGTAGACATTCCTTGGTATACACAACAGTACTTAGCGTGCCAGTTGTAACGAATGAGCTGCTCCTTCCTCCACAAGTGCAAATGGCTTGCCACACCAAAAATTCTTCGTGAAATTTGTCTTTTTTTTAACTCTGTACTCTTCTACAGCATTTCCTCTACTATCTGCAAATATAAAACTCCTGGTCAGGTAGCTGTAAAAGGCGGACAGCACGTAGGTTTCATCATCCACTACACAGTATCCATAATTTTGAATGAAATACCTGTGCGCATTTTTAGCTCGCAGAGTATTGCTTATGAATTTTGTTTGGAATTTCTATCGGACACGTTTTAAACTTTGTAAGTTTTGAGATCTACCTCTTTTTTCAATTTTCTTACCAAAAACTCTCCTCTTGGTCTTCTGAACAACTTTTCTTCCTGATACGTTTGGATTTTTCTTAAGAATGTCTAATGTTTTCTTTGCCTTCCGACGTGTGAAAGGCCGTTTTTTAATGTGTTAACATCTATAGGCATGGGTAGGGCAATCTATCAAAGTGAACACATACAATCAACACACAGCGTTAGCATCACATACGTGGTTGTTGTATAACAGTAGTCTTTGCCTGAAAATATGTATGATGTTCTTGGCGTAGCGGCAGCGGCAGCAGGTCGTCGTTGCCAAAGAGTATTGAATAGTATAGAGAATTCATGGAACGAGTTGTATGGCTAAAAAGCACTGGTGATATCTGGCGAATGATTCAAAACGCATTACTCTCTTTATGTCATAATTTGGTACATTCATAATTTTGATGTGAAACATTGATGCCTTTTGAAACATTTATGCTTTTTCTATTGTTTGATGTAATAACATTGTCGAAATGGTGTATTTATATTGAAATGGTCTATAAAGAGAATAAGGCTCGTTTATGATCTTTTACTCCGACTCTACATGAGAGCGGAAAAGCAGTGCAATAAGTTATCTATACTATTCAATACTTTTTGTCGTCGCTCTATTTATGACAAAACAAAAACAATTATTTCAGTGAGCTAAATATTGCTTTATTTATTTTTTATTACATCTAATGTTAAAGCAGATGTAAGAAAAAAGAAAGATCAAAAGCAAAACATCCGTCGGCACATAAAATAATTTTTTTTATTTTCCAATGTAATATTTACTAATGTGTTCATTAGGGTGGACCTTGTGTCGATATTTTGGTAGATGAGGGCTCCATTCCGTGCCTTTTTGAAAAAAAATGACAATGCCGAAAAAAAAATTAAAAAAAAAAACATTAGGGGTTGCGCACGAGCCGAGAAAAGGGTCCACTTTGCCAAAATTAGGGGGGAAATTGCCATAGGTCATCAGGGGTCACCCGTAGGGGGGAAGAATGTATGGCCGACCCCCATTAACTTTTTACCGCCAACATTTTCCCCCAAGACACCCACCCCCTATCTCCTCCCCTTAGGGGGGTCACCATACAAAATGGAGGTTGCTCAGTATTTTCGAAAAACACCATAGGTCATCAGGGGTCACCCCTAGGGGGGCAAAATATATGACCGACCCCCATTAGCTTTTCATCCCCAACATCTTTTCCGAACAAACTTACCCTCTATCTCCACTCCTTGAGGGACTCCCCATACAAAAATACTGAAAATCTATGTATTTACAGTTGCACAATATCGAGATTTTTTTGATTTTTTTACAGAAATTCCACCAATGTTCAAGAGTGGTCATTGTTTGGAAAGTCTTGAAAAATTTGAAACGCACACGTGCTGAATCAGGTACATAGGCACCCTTAGCAGATGCCCCCATTCATCAGTACCTGGCAGTAAAATATTGCAAAATACGTAGTAGTTATAAATAGCAGTTCATTCATCGATTGTTGTCATTCAACAAGTGCCGACGACCGCGAAAAGTAAATTGATTTTTCTCCCGTTTTTTAAAAGTTAAGATGACAACACGACTTAGATCGCGCGACGATATTTTTTTGATTGATTATCCAAGCATGAATATTACGGGGAACAAATTACCTTCGAAGAAGCAAGTGCTAAGAATGCATTTCTTCAACATTCGCAAACGAAACATGTCGAAGAAAAATAGTGCGGTTATAGTCGCGGACGCAGTGATGATTTTTTGGCGCCAAGCAGCTATTCCGACGAAAGCCAGAGGAGATGTTACAAGAAAAATAGCTGCGCTGCACGATGAGTGGGATGCTTTAAGAAAGTCATCTCACAGAAAGACTGAGTCCACTAGAGAAAAAGAGAATACGTTTTCTGATAGCTTTTATAATCTTTTCGACATCGCACACGCCAACGCCCTTGAGAAAATGACAAATACCGAAGACATTGAGTTTCTGCTAAAGCAAAGAGAAGATGGCCGGCCAGGAACTATGGGAGGTGTGGACGCTACTGATACTCGAACGAGGAAAAGAAAAGCTGAGCGCGAAGAACAAGAAGAGTTGCGACGCAAACGTGCAACGGAATCTAGTAGAGATCGGTTCGCTAAAGGCGGTAAGCTATTTCGCGCTTTGTGTGTTCGTCCAATGTTTATATTCAAATGAAATTCGTTCAATTGCAGTGGTTAAATTTTCAAGCAGTGATTCAAGCGATGATAATGGGAGACAGGACGAAAACTTCCCGGCAGAAGCTGGCCCGTCAAATATTGGTGACAGAAGAGGTTACAAACAATGTTTTACTGAACGAGTCTTATCAGCTTTGGACAAGTGCAAAGTGACTGACCGAGACGCGGTCGGCATTATGAAAGCGGCGGCAGAAGCATTTGGACGCGATCCTCAACAATACACAATAAACCGTACGTCGCTTCGGAGATGTCGCCGTTCAAATCGAGAGAACATGCTGAGTTATGTGAAAGACAATCCAGAAGTAAGATCGCACAGATTTATTTGCTCTCATTCAGAATTCTTATTCTTCAACGCGTTTCATTCATCTCCAGCTTGTCGCAGCTAAATCCTTCGTAGTCCATTGGGATGGCAAAATGCTTTTGGGTTTTGTGGGTACAAAGAAGGTGGACCATCTACCGGTAATTGTCTCGTACGGAGAAAAAGAACAACTTCTTGGAGTTCCCAAAGTAGAAGATGGGAAAGGAAAACGCCGGAGAATAGCACATGCCGTTTATCAACTGTTGGCATCTTGGCATATGACACATCGAATACAAGGACTTTCTTTCGACACGACATCAACGAACAGTGGCCCATTCTCCGGAGCCGCAGTTGCTCTTGAGCGGCTGTTGGAGAGAGAAATCTTATATTTACCTTGCAGACACCACGTATACGAACTGGTGCTAAGGGAAGTTTTTGAGACAAAAATGGGAAAGACCAGTGCACCAGGCGTTCCTTGCTTTGACCGTTTCAAACAGGAATGGGACGCTGTAAAGGTTAAACCATTCCATTCTGGCTTGATAGACGATCAAGTCGTCAGAAAAATTCCTGTGGCAATGCAAGTCGGCATAAAGAAGTTTTGCTTAGATCAATTGAAGGAGAAACACCCTCGCGATGACTACAAAGAAATGCTACAATTAATTCTTTTGTTTCTGGGTGAAAAACTTGAGAATTACCATTTCCGACCTCCAGGACCCGTTTCCCATGCTCGATGGATGGCAAAAGCCATTTACAGCCTCAGGATGTTTTTGTTTCGGAGAACTTTTCACTTATCTGTATGTGAATTGAATGGTATTCGACACGTTTGTATTTTTGTGGTGCGACTTTACGTCAAGGCATGGTTTGGTTCTTCTCGAGCAGCTGAGGCGCCGAATCAAGATTGGAAGTTTTTGAAGGACATCGTCGAGTACAAGTCCGTTGACCAGGATTTATCTCGGGTAATGATAAAGAAATTTATCGGTCACCTATGGTATCTCGCCGATGAGCACATAGCCCTTGCATTTTTCGATGACAAGGTTTCAAATGAGTTGAAGGCCAAAATGGCCCAAGCATTGCTAGTAAATGAGAATGACGAAGGTGAAGAAGATGAAGAAGACGAAAAAGGTGAAGAAGATGAAGAAGACGAAGAAGGTGAAGAAGATGAAGAAGACGAAGAAGGTGAAGAAGATGAAGAAGACGACCCGGTTCCCCCAGCTCCTCGCGTCGTAATCAAAAGCACCAGCGTTAAAAAAATCGAGGTGAAATTCAAAGATGTGAATGAGGAATTCTTGGCTAAAGACTTGAGCAACTTCGTCTCTCATAATGCCAAAAATTTATTTGTACGATTTGGAATATCGCAAGATTTCATTCTTGCAAATCCAGCAACCTGGAAATCTCGCGCAGACTATCAAGAAGGTCGTAGAATTGTAAATAACTTGCGCGTTTGTGAACGACACTGCCGAAAGAGGAGTAAAAATGATACAAGATTATAATAGAATACTGTGTCAAGGCGAAGAAGAGAAACAGTATTTACTACATGTTATCGATTCTTACAGCAAGAAATACCCATCAGCGAACAAAAATATGTTAATTTGACTATATTATATTAAGAGTGCTTAGTAGTACTACTCAATTACAGCTTCTTTTATTTTTGTATGGGGAGTCCCTCAAGGAGTGGAGATAGAGGGTAAGTTTGTTCGGAAAAGATGTTGGGGATGAAAAGTTAATGGGGGTCGGTCATATATTTTGCCCCCCTAGGGGTGACCCCTGATGACCTATGGTGTTTTTCGAAAATACTGAGCAACCTCCATTTTTGTATGGTGACCCCCCTAAGGGGAGCAGATAGGGGGTGGGTGTCTTGGGGGAAAATGTTGGCGGTAAAAAGTTAATGGGGGTCGGCCATACATTCTTCCCCCCTACGGGTGACCCCTGATGACCTATGGCAATTTCCCCCCTAATTTTGGCAAAGTGGACCTTTTTCTCGGCTCATGCGCAACCCCTAATGTTTTTTTTTTTAATTTTTTTTTCGTCATTGTAATTTTTTTTCAAAAAGGCACAGAATAGAGCCCTCATCTACCAAAATATCGCAAAAATGTCATTTCAAGGTCCACCTTAGTGTTCATAGAAACCGAACAGGTACCGTGTAACAAAAATGTGTTAACACATCGCCCTTGAGTTCGAACACTCATTGATTTGTCTAACACACCCAGATTTTCTATCGCTCAGCGGGAGTTCCTTATATTTTTTACAACTCAAGATACTGTATTACGGGACATCGCCGTCATCCTAGAAATTGTTTTATATGGAAGTCTTTCATTTTCGATAATTATCTTTTCGCGAACATTTTGTTGGCTCTCCATTTTAATACAATCTAAAGGAACCATTGATTTTATATTAAGCACGTGGTTTTTGATGGCACTGACAGTTGTCAAATTGTCAATGACATCTAAATGCATTGGATACAAAAAAGTGTTAAGCCTAACAGTATGCACCATTTATTTCGTACGCGCTCCTTATGTTGACTCCATGAGTACTAAACATATTTGCCTTTGGCCTATAGCTGTTGCGCGCCTTATATTTCTTCAGAGCATTTCCGTTTGGTGGGTGGTTCTGGAAACCCCCACGTACGTAAATTTGCTGGCAAAGGCCCTACTAAGAATGACAATGAGTTTATCAATGGTGCCTTTCGTACCGATGGACATTAGTCTACACATGTTACAGCTAGACTTGCTCTGCAGGCAAATGGCAGCAAAGACAGCAATTCGCCTAAGTCGTCAGTTTCTCAGGCATATTCATTGGTGGGTACAAACTAAATGGTAAAGAAGAGCTTGGAGTCTATACTAGAGAGGAGGACGTACATCATGCACAAAGACTACAAGACCATTGTGGTGTTTTTCGGGAAATACTGATTACAAACGGAGAAATTGCACTCCGACCGGGACGAAAAGTCATCACCGCCTGTGGTACCAACATATACCCATTAAGAGGTTAACAGGTTGGCTGCAGTAAAACCTCTGCAATCTGTATTCCTGACATCAACTGCCGTCCATCTCTCAACGGGGTGGTCAATTTTGTTTCAGGATATATGGAAGGTGTGCATTTGACAAATTTGGACCAATCTTAACTGTTTGGCTTTTTTGTTTCATTCTGCCAACTAAATTTTCTATAATTTCGGTTGCATCAATGGAATTTGCTATCAAATCGGTTGCAACGACTGTATTTAGATTCACGTCGGTCGCAACAACCGAGTTTGGCATCCAATGAGATTGCTACAACTTACTTTCCCATGAATTTTATTGTGTTTATAATGAAAGGCAAATCAAAATATATGTACGTCGCATTTTGCAGACAATTTTGATTCCCTAACGATTACCCCATATAAAGTGCATCAATTCCGCGTTTTGTAATTATTTATGAGAATATAGGAATTTAAATTATCAATACAGCATATAAAAATACTCCCAAAATGCGTTTTTAATTAATAGAAACAAATTTTGATTAGGTTGTGATAACCTCTCAATTCGGTTGTGATAATCTTTAATTCATTTGTGACAGTCTATAATGTGGTTGTGACAACCTCTAACACAGTTTTAACAAACTCTAATTTGGTTGAGACAACCTCTTAACTAATTTTACGACTAATTTGGTTGCGACTAGTTTGTATGCTCCTTAACCACAGGACAGGCTACACGACGACGGTGAAATATGAAGCCCCGTGGCAACACAACGGTCCTCATTGTGTAATAGTGACCGACACTTCGGTTGGGTTAGGTTAAAATTCATGATGCTTAAAAATGACAGCAGCTATGTATAGACTCTTGTTCGATTCTAGATTGTTGTCATGCAAGTCTTAGAGAAGAGCCCTACCGCAATTTAAGGGAAATTTACGTTGTTGTGGCCATATTCACTAAAATGGAGTGTATATTCCCATAGACATATGTGTACATACATATGTACTCATATGTGTTTATAACATACTGATATTGTTATTACATTAACTTTCGCCTGTGTGTCATTTTGGTAATTGTTAAGTAAACAAGTTCTCTTGATGTGTTGTGTCTTGGGTTCCGAGTATCTGATGTTTATTTGCATGTTGAGAATTTCTTAAAGCAATTTCCGCATGACTTGTGAAAGTGTTAACCGAAAATAATCCCACAAGAATGTAAGGTAACAAACATCGCATCGTACAGCACCACTGATGAAATGCCCACCTTTTCTGTTGCCACTGACGACGTTGGGGGAGAGGAGGCTTGGGATTTATGTCTCCAGAAGACATGTTTCACTTCACGCACTTTCTTTTTGCTGACATTTGAAGATACATATTATTTCTAAACGAGAGTGAGAGCGGTTGTGAGGGGCATCTTCATATTCATGAACTTGAGAGCAATCATTCATGAAAATATCAAGGGAATAGCAATACAGACGTTAAGTTTGGGATTACTTTTTGTCGTATAATGCAAATGTTTTGATTTTCTACAATCTAAATAAACGTCACCAGCATTGCGATATCAAAAAATTAAGACCATTTTATATTTAGCTGTCCGCTTATTTGATTTTTACTGTAGAATATTATAACTTCCTAAAAAGGAATTTATATTACTAAAAAGGAATATATATATCTTGACAGTATAAACGACTCGACCTGTTTGGATGTTAGAGGCTCCGTTTAATGTCCCTCACTTTAACAGCAGACAAAATAAACTCAATGCAACACGCTACATCGCTGGGATGCAACATGTTTCATTACTGTGTCTGCATTGCGGCAAAGAAAACCTGATGCTGCAACATCCTAGTTTCATTTAGGTTAAAAACAATATTAGTGGTATTAATGCAAACAAGAAAACCTAGAACTTTTGCTCAGCGTAAGTTTGCCCCGAAGCGTTTCATGAGGCACCAAATAAAGTTGCTCAGTGTATCTATGCAGCAATTGTCAAAAAAAGGTTGATAAAGTAAATAAACGAAGTAAAATTAAAAGTATATGCTTTACCTATTCCTTAATTTAATTTTTTCACATAAATCAAAAACCCTCTCTTTTTTTCAATACAAAAATATTGACATTGAAATGTCAAAAGTTTTCACGTTTCTTTTTCCAGGTTTGGGAAATTTGTTTGTTTTGACGTTTGCTGTGCAAGTTTACGATGTTTTCGAGTTTACGAGGTTCTTTCGAGCTTTCATGAAGACCACTATTATTTATTTGTATTTTATTAATTTAAATTTGTAAAATTGAATGCGTTGCTGTCAAAAAATAGTGGTGTATGCGACAAAATTAATTCTTATGGAATTTCGTACGCAAAGATGTGTTAACTCCTCTAAATACCCTAGGCAAGCATTGACAAACATTAACACTGACAGTACTAGTACGAGTAAAAGTCAAATTCAAAATTCTTTAATCTAAATAAAGGGTGATTTTTGTGCGATATGGGTTTTAAGTGTGACGATCTAAACTGGCAGATCGCAGGATTCGTGACACGCGTCAAAGTCAGAACTGTTCAGTTTGACTTGCCATTTCATCATGAATAGACTTACAAACGAACTATGTTATTATCAAAATTCGAGCCATGTGAAAAATGTGTTTCTCAAGTTACATCTATTTTATGGTCATCAAGGCTCATTTTTGGCATCAAGGCTCATTTTTGGCTCAATGGTTACCTCAGTAAACAGAATCACCGAATTTGGTCCGACGAGCGGCCAGACGTTGTTCAAGAGCCGCCAATACACCCTGGAAAATGTATTGTTTGGTGCGGTTTATGGGCTGGCGGTATCATTACACCGTACTCCTTCAGCAACAAGGATGGTTGCAACGTTACGGTCAATGGAACAAGCTAACGTTCGACGATTAATATGTGGTTTCAACAGGACGGTACCACATTCCGCACTGCGCTCGATACCATGAACCAGTTGAGAAGCTAGTTTTATGGACAATTAATCCCACGTTGTGGCGCTGTCAATTGACCAAATTACACACGTTGTCAATACTACGCGCGATATATGTGAAATACCGACCGAAATTCTGAAGAAAGTGTGCCAAAATTGGGCTACGTGAAGCGTAGCCGTAGGCAATTTTTGCATGAAATAATCTTTAAACAGAAAATGTCAGGCAGATATTTCTCGATCCAAATAAACATTTCATTCACTTGTACAAATTCTCTGTGTTTTCTTCAAATTTCAAAAACCAAACAGCAAAAAATCACGCATTAGAATATTCAAACGATTGTTTAAACAAAATTAGAGTGGAATCTCAAACCAAATGAGGCGGTTCGCAGAAACACGCGGCTTGCAAAAACCCTCTTTTTGAAATTCCCTCGAAGTTAAGTAAAAACTAGAGTGCCCAACACTGAAACCGAAAAACTGGGGTAACCGGTTAACCGTTTTGTGCTATTAACCGTGTGCCGGTTTTTTAAAAAACGTGATTTTCGAAAAGAAACCGGAAACCTGTTATTTGACGGATTTCGGAATCGGATTAAAATTCCTTAAAAAAATTAATAATATGTAATATGATATTCGAATTTAGTAAAATTTTGGAATTCAGAAACATGATTTCTATTTTGAAATATGATCTAAATAATATATCGAAATAATTTTTTTTTCAAACTGATTTTATGATTTGAAGTAGAATTAATTAAAAATTATTTAAGATTTCCAAATATATTTTTTTTTATCAAATTTCAAAATTAAAATTATTTGAGGTGCATATGGGTCTGGCCAGACCAAATCGATTTTTATATGGGTCTAGTTATTCTTCGGGGAATCCAATGGAATAGTAAAATATACGTTTTTGATATATGTATAGGTAAAAAATTGGATTTGAAACTACTTTCGTGAATCATACACACATGGGTCTGGTCAGACCCAACCTTAATTTGTATGACTGTTCGAAGAAAATAGGTTTGACAATTTTCGCAGAGGCAGAGAGAGGGTATATACTTTAGATGATGTGGAGAAACCAGTTATAGTTTCTGGCAGAGGCTCAGGCAGAGAGTCTATATTTCAGTTGATGTGGAGAAACCAGTGTGAACACGTGTTTTTTAGAATTCTTGAGTACAGGTGCTTTATTTTTTCAAGTAAAATGGAGCAAAGAGGCATCGATGAGGATGATATAATGGCGCGTTTGTTTCGTAAATTACCGAATGTGACTCCGGATGAGCGAAAGCGCCTTGAGGCAGAAGTTGAACGAGTTATGGGGCTGAAATTCGACTCATTCGAATCAGGTGACGACTTGGGAGATGAAGAGTACGTGCCGGAGGAAGATGGAAATGTGGATGAGGATGAGGCTTCGGATATTGAACAAGGGTTTGAGTTAGAGGTTGTTTTGGTTGATAACGATGTCGATGATGATTTGGAGGAATTGTATAGAGATGCCGTGTCCGCAGTTGCTATTCAAGCACCAACCGTAATTGCATCATCCAGCAAATCCAACAATCAGGATCAAGTGTACCGTTTGAAAGACGGCAAGGTATGGAATACGACTCCTCCACCTTCTGGAAGGCCACGCTCGCATAATGTCCCAACTTTTACCCGCAAAGGGCCATTACGAGGAACATTGCCACATCACCGAGCTATCTTCAAATCGTTATTGTCCTCTGAAATCGTGAACATTATTGTACGGGAAACTAATCGGAAAGCCCTTGAATCTTTTCGTCTATGGAACGAAGCGCATCCCAGTAAAAAACAGCGAGTTTGGGAAATGACCAACGAAGATGAATTGTATGCTTTCTTTGGGTTGTTGCTGGTTGCTGGTGTGTTTCACGCCAATTCCCAGCCTGCAAAAGAATTGTGGGCGAGCTACAATATGCCGATTTACAAGGCTACCATGTCCTTCAACCGGTTCAAGCTCTTGACTACCTTCATCCGTTTTGATAAGAGTAATACTCGTGCAGAGAGGCTACAACATAGCAAATCTGTGGCCGTGGACGATGTATGGCTCATGCTGATGGCCAACTTAGAAAATTCATACTGACTGTCGATGAGCAATTATTTCCGTATCGCGGGCGAACTCGGTTTACTCAATATATTTCGAGTAATCCTGCAAAGTATGGAATTAAAGTTTGGTGGATTTGCGATTCCGTTTCAAATTATCCCTTGAATGGGATAATTTATACGGGAAAAGCACCAGGTGGCCAACGAGAAACGAACCAAGGCGAACGGGTAGTCATGAAGTTGATGGAGAAATATATGGGAAGCGGCATAACAGTTTATGCTGACAACTTATTTTCATCTTATAACTAGGCAGAAATGTTGATGGATCGAAATGTGTCATTTGTAGGCACCGTACGGAAGAACAAGACCTTCATCCTCCCTGAATTGCTAGACCCAAAACGTGCTGTGGAAAGCACCATCTTTTGCTTCCACAATAATGACGTCGCTCTGTGTTCGTACATGGCAAAGCCAAAAACGCCAGTTGTCACGTTGTCCACCGTTCACTACCGTCTTGACATCGATCCATTGAAAAAATCAAAGCCGAATCAAATATTGGAGTACAATAAATTCAAGGCAGGTGTAGACACAATGGACCAAATGTTGACTGGATATTCTTGTAAGCGTTCGACGAATCGTTGGCCCTTGGCAATGTTTTACAACATGCTTGATGTCGCTGGCTTGGCCTCATTCATCATCTATGGCGAGTTGAGTCCAGCAAAGCAGAGCGACAAACGCCGTTCGTTTGTCATTGAATTGGCGCGGCAGCTTGTAATTCCACACATGAAGGAACGGGCGAGCAACCCATTGGTATGGAGGTTTGCACACATAAAGCAAGCAATGAATATTTTCAATGGTGTTGTAAGTATATATTTATGTATTTATGTATATCATGTACAAACATATATTTGAATATTTGTAGGTTTCGGACTCCCGCCCATCATGCTACCTTTGCGCTTCTTCTTCTAAGAAGCGACGTAAGTCTCGATATCGTTGCAACACATGCAATCGTCCCATACGCCTCAACGAACCTTCCACGCAAATGTATAACTGCAAACCAAATTGTGCTTTATAATGTAATATAATGTAATATTATCAGTTAATAAATGAGTTTAGTTCATGAATACAATTATTTTAATTATATTTTCGTACATCAATACACACATAAATACATACTAGACCCATATTCTAACACACAATCACACATTTAGTACACCTGTGGTCATCGGCGTGTACCTGGCCTGACATATACCTCTTAAATTTATGTGGGTCTGGCCAGACCCATATGCTCCATTTACCGCCTCAAATGTCACCGCACATCGGAGGGTTAACTTAATAAGATTTTTATACATGAAAGTCTTTTTCAAATTTGAATATGATTGTCGATTTTAAATCAGGTTAATGCGAATTTGTATAAATCTTTGAAGTTTTATATTAAACACGCAGTCCAAATTGGAGTATGATATACATTTTTTAAAATGTGATGATTTATTCGACCTTTCGTATTATATTTAAAATTAAAATGTTCTTCAATATTTCTTCATTTTCGGTACCCATTGGGTAGCATCGTCAGGGAAATAAGCACAATTATTAACTAAAAATTGCATTTTAAGTTTTAATTTCATTATTTGGTTAGCCAAATATTGAAGAATAAAACAATTTAAAATAGACCTAACGCTCGAACATTTTAATTTTAAATATATACGGCCTTATTCTTGAAAAGTTGTGAGAGGTTTGAGAGACAGTTTATAATATAAAAAACGCCTCTCAAACCTCTCACAACTTTTTATGAATAAGGTGGATAGCTTTTATTTAAAATTAAAACGTAATTAATTAAATACAGTTGTGAAATTTTGAGTTTTCAACACGAATAAGTATATAACAAATGTTAAACAAATGTATTTACATTTATTACAAAGTTCTACATGTGAAATTTAACTTAATGCAAAAAAAAACCGAATAATCCGGTTACACCGGTTTTTGCTAAAATTAAAAACCGAAAACCGGTTTCGAGAAAATTTGATTTTTCGAACAAATCGAAAACCGGTTTCATGAAAAATTGATTTTTCGAACTAACAGAAAACCGGTTTCTAAAAAATGTATCTTTGCATGTAAACATGGTAATGTTTGCATTTAAATATAAGTGAGTTTGAGGCTAATCATAAACATGTTTCCTGCAGAATGTGTTTGAGAGAATATAATACAGAGACCGATTTTTTCAGCGTGTATGCAAAAGCCAAAATGTGATACAATAATCATTATTCCATTTTCATGTAATAGGACCTCTGGGCACAAAAATTGTCGGAATTTTCAATAATATGGATACATTTGCTTATGATATTACAGTGCAACACGAAAAAAATAACCATATACGGACACCACTACGTGATAAAAGACTAAAAAAAAAAGACCCGTGTCTCCCAATTTTTCCCAAAGTCATGCACTTTTTTTTTATGGGCCGCCAAAGATTTGGGGCCTCGGTATCATTTTCGTATAAATGTGATCATTTTCTCAGGCTCATATCTTGCAAACCGTTCAGAATTTCGATTTACTCTCTGAGGCAAAGTCGCGAACATATAAAATCAAAAAAACTTCACCTTCCAGATCAAAATCGCAAAAAACTTAAAAAAAATTCCCTTTTTTCCCGTGTTCAGGTCCATAGGTAGCAAACCGTTCAAAATTCAAGGAAACAATCAACTACAAAAATTTACCTAAGATCTCAATAAACAAATTTCTAGAACATATAAACTTCCTAGAGATGATTCTTAACACTGTTTAGGTAGCACGCAAAAGTGAAAAATTTGCCGAAAATTTTTTAATTTCATTTTTTTTACCTTTTTCTCCTGTTCAGATCCATAGGTAGCAAAAAAAGAAATATGCCTGGCCAGAACCATGTATTTGTCCAAGGGTTAACACCGTTTAGGTAGCGCTTAGGTATCACGCGATCATGCACCGACAGCAGCAGCACAGGCAATGCAGTAAGCTCAGCACACGCAACAAGGGACACAGCACACAATACAAAAGCGACACGACGCTCACATCGAGGCATTACACAGCGCGACGTCAACGAGAGCTCAGCGGTGAAAGTTATAAAGTGAAAGTGAAAGTAAAAAAAGTGAAAGTGCTACAGTATAATTCGCACACAACATTGGCAACTGACAATTTCAATATGCAGTGTGAAAATATTGATTTATTTTGCTACGTTTGCGGTCATCAAACCAGAAAAAAAACATCTACAAGATTTCAGAAGGAAAAGAATCTTTTAACTAGTGAATTCAAAACAGCATATACATTGTTTTTCGACGAAGTGGACTTGACCGGTGAAAATTACACACCTAATACAGTGTGTCGCCAATGTTATAACAATCTCATGGCAGTGATTGAGTGGAGGCAGAGGTACTATGAAGTATTGTAAGCCGGTAAACTGGATTAATCGCCCAGGTGATCATGATGCAACCAGTTGCTATGCATGCGTAAATTACACATGTCGTCTAAATCGACATTCTGAGAAGAACAAAATTTATAAAGCAACTGCAACAGCCACACTACCAGTGCTTGCACCTGAAAATTTTGTATCACCAAGGCCGCCAACTCCAGATCGTACTACAGAATTTACAGCAATGAGTACATCAAGTGGTGTTACTTATGAAGATCCATTTGATACCGATTATGAGCCCCAACAAGGAAGAGATGGACCACAACTAATAACACAAATGGAAATGGATTTCATTGTGGCTATATTGGGATTATCGCAGCGACTTGCAATATTTTTGACAGCTTTTTTAAAGCAAAGAAAACTCACACATGCTAATGTTAACTCTACGGCGTACCTTTGGTGGTAAAAATGGGAATGAACTACATCGCTAGTGAGTGGAGATTATTTATTGATGGTTCTGTTTCAAGCTTGAAAGCAGTGTTGTTGCATGTGTCGAACCGAAAACCTTCCATTCCGCTAGCAATGGGTATCAAAATGAAAAAAAGCTATGAAACATTGAAAGATATAATGGAAAAAATCAAATATTACGAAAATAAATGGAAGATTTGCTGTGATTTGAAGGTCATCAACATTTTGCAAGGGATCCCAAAATTCTTTTGTTTTCTTTGTAATTGGGATTCACGCTCACCTCTGAATCAATTCCAATGTAACTCGTGGAGGCCAAGACGAAGCGTGGATGAACAAATACAACAACATAGACTGAAGAATGCACCTTTAATTGACAATACTCAAGACATCTTGCTGCCACCGCTCCACATAAAATTGGGAATTGTTAAAAAATTCATCGAAGTGGCCGTTGTAAATTGTCCAATCGCATTCGACTATTTGAAAAGCGTTTTCCCAAAGCGTAGCGATGACAAAATTAAAAAAGGTATTGTAGTAAATTTAAAACGAATTTTTGTTCACCGAATTGTACTATTTACACTATGTTAATGTTTTCTTTTCTGTCTTTATTTTTTGTTTTCATTTAACAGGCGTACTTAATGGCCCTGACATTAGAAAGCTATTCAAGAGCAACTTTGACATCGATGACATTAAAGCTGCATTTTCTTCATTTTCATTTTGACGATTTTGTCAAACAACTCCCTACCGAATCCGATGAGCAAGGAGAACGGTTTCACCAAACCACAATGCCCATGGAAAAACGGTACAAAGGCAAAAGCCTCGACGCATTGCTTGCAGAGGTATGTTGGTGGAGTCACAAGATCACCCTGTATGATGTTAATGAAGTATTTGAAGAAGAAAGAGCTGATGATGGAGGGCTGTCTGGAAGCAACCTGCCTGTGGACACCATAATTGCTGAATCAGAGTCAGATTCGGACGACGATTTGGATCCACAACTTAAGAGAGCGCGATTTGCAAGTCCAGGGCCATCAACATTATAAACATAATACGAATACTTTTTTTTAATATTTTTGTAATAGATAGCATAGTATCTCAATGTTGAAGTAAATAAAAAACAAATGAAATTAAAAAAGGGTGTTAAGAATAATTCCCAGGAAGTTTATATGTTCTAGAAATTTGTTTATTGAGATCTTAGGTAAATTTTTGTAGTTGATTGTTTCCTTGAATTTTGAACGGTTTGCTACCTATGGACCTGAACACGGGAAAAAAGGTAAAAAAAATCGAATTTTTTTTTAAGTTTTTTGCGATTTTGATCTGGAAGGTGAAGTTTTTTTGATTTTATATGTTCGCAATTTTTATTCTTTATGACAAGAGCTACAACTTTGCCTCAGAGAGTAAATCGAAATTCTGAACGGTTTGCAAGATATGAGCCTGAGAAAATGATCACATTTTTACGAAAATGATACCGAGGCCCCAAATCTTTGGCGGCCCATAAAAAAAAGTGCATGACTTTCGGAAAAATTGGGAAACACGGGTCTTTTTTTTTTAGTCTTTTATCACGTAGTGGTGTCCGTATATGGTTATTTTGCCATGACTTAAAAAATTACACACAGTGTATTTTAAGTAAAGTTTTGCACTTTTGAAGAAATTTAATAACAGCTCGAGAACGATTTGTTAAAGTTTGTGAGAAAAAGTATCAGAAAATCCGAATACGCTCAAGTTATCTGCATATAATTGTTTAATACGCTCGATAGTTTCGCAGCTGCTCAAAAAATGCAGGCGTTGAAGGTTCTTTCAAAATGAATAAAAAGGCGAAACCGTCAAAATTTGATCGGTTCCGTTATATGCTTGGAAAACATTAATATATGTTCAATACTAGAGTGTTCAAAATCGCAACCGGTCAACCGTTTAATGCAAATAACCATATGCCGGTTCAAAAAAAGTAATTTTCGACTAAACCGAAAACCGGTGGCTGGATGTCGGTTATCCGGGTTTTATTCAATTCATTTCAAATCAAATCAATTCAATTCAAACCAAGTCAATTCAATTCAAATCAATTCAATTCAAACCAAGTCAATTCAATTCAATTCAATTCAAGTCAATTCAATTCAAATCAATTCAATTCAATTCAATTCAATTCAATTCAATTCAATTCAATTCAATTCAATTCAATTCAATTCAATTCAATTCAATTCAATTCAAATCAATTCAATTTAATTCAATTCAGTTCAATTCATTCCAATTCAATTCAATTCAATTCAGTTCAATTCAAAAATTTTAACATATCGTTTTTTATGCTAAACGTAATATAAAAAATGGTTTCCCGTTACATCCCATGAAGGGATTAGGGAGAGCTTCTCACAAACCAGTGAGCTGTGCGCCTTATAGTCTAGTTTAAAATCATTGATTGGGACCTACAGTTTTACACCGGCTCCGAACTGTGTTTTGAGAAGCTTTTTCATGGCTACTGGATGGTGTCGCCGTCACTCCACGGGGTGACCGCCGTCAAAAGAAATTTTAAGGTAGTCAGAGCTGGGATCGAACCCAAGTTCTCATGCATAAGAGCGGTGTATATTAAAAGAAAGGACCGGGAATAAAACCGGAATATAAACGGTTTCAACCCAAAAACTGGTTATTCGAAAATATAGGTTTTTTGAACAACGTGACCTCCCTTCCCGCTATTGGCGTGATTGTTCCGCGTTTTGCGGTATTGTGCCGCGTTTTCGTGTCCCATCCTAACTGGAATCTAAATTTACAGAATGATTATATGCTAAATAGAGGGATTTATTTTATATGTATTTATAGTCTTATTTTAACCAAACACATGTATTTTTATTTACTCTTCTACCGGTCACCATTGTATACCGCGTTTTGGACACAACCAGTTGGCCAGCTTAGCTGTGTAAGAAATAGGTTAAGAATGAAGCAAATCTACGGAAAGTTTTGATTTTATTCACAAGTGTCTTATTTCGACAAGTATTAACATTTTTTGTTTCTGTTACGTAGTACTGAGTAACTAATGTTTTTATTGTTATGGAATGAATATAAGAAAATGTTTTTCGAATTTAAAGACACAATCTCAAATAGAAAATGTATTATGCTGTGACACATTTGCATTTTATAATACGAATTTTTGTACAACCCTCTTTATAATATCTTTCCTGTTCAATCGGAAAAACAACATTTTACTTTAGCGAATGAGTTTTTTGTGATTCCTAGAATTAATATTGGTAACATATTTGTATTCGATGATTGTATTCTTGTTAAAACCGCAGACAGGGGGTCTTATGAAAACCAAATTGTTTGATTTGATTCAAATTTAAGTGAAGGCGTCCATTGTGATAAGAATTTGAATTATTTGTTTGGTTTACTTTATGACGTATAATTAATGTTTTATTCTACCCTCGCCCACAAAGTGGGGGATTTCTCGAAAGTGGAAATTGGAATTTGAATTTAATGGCCGGTTTTTGTTATAAATAGAACTTTCAAAACTTCGGCATCAGTGCGTGTAAGAAGGAAAGCAACGTGTAAGTAGTGCCAAATAAGCCATAGAAAGGATAAAAGACTTCGGTTAGTGACAAGTGTGAATACACACTGCGTCGGCTTAACGGGCTAGACGCTGCTGAAGATGATGCTTCACAGACATCACAATGATTGTCCAGGGAATGTGAGTTCGAATCTCACCCGCGGCATTTGAGTTTTTTCACTAACCGGAAAACACATGATCTGTTAGCCTAAAAGGAATTATATCTGTGGAAATGGAAATAATTCAGCCGTTTCTAAACGGCTAGAGCAATACTGATGAAATTGCACATGGGTATAGCTGAGGTCTTATGCTAAAACGTCATACACCCCACTGGAGCCGCACAATGTTAGCCTAAAGTTGACTGTCTTTGAATGCTGTCTTTAACGTAAAACAAGCATTCTGGCACATTGAGATATGCTCTTATGATTCTCCAGAGATTTGGGAGAAAATTTTTTTGGGAAAAATTTACCCAGCTTTTTCAGTTATTTAAGAATAGATTGGCTAAATGAAAAGCAATATTAATTTTGGAAAAAGTATTACATTATTAACATCATACTTACATATGTTGTACAATAAGATAAAACTCGTTGAAATCGACTGAAGTTTTTTAGGAAATGCCATGCCATTTTTAGGAAATGCCATTTAAAAATACCACCATTTTTACGCTTTTCACACAACATTTTTATCAATACAAGAGGAATTTGTTTTCAAACATATTATGTTTTTATATATATTTGAAACATAGTCAAATGCAGTTTAATTTTATAATACCAGAGTTCCCTATCTATCACACAGCTTCCTCCAGAGCCGTCTAAATTCGGTCGTTTTGAAAAAAATATACTTATATATAAAGGGAGTCTCAGTAAGATTGCACTTTTTAAATTTAGTGTAATTTTTTTTTGTGCAAGTGGCAACTCTGAAATTTGACTGCTATCAAACATGATTATTCCAATTATTAAAAACTGGAGCGCTTTATGAAAGAACAACCGTTGCACTACCGACGGCTACGGACGACGAGATAACTCCTGTACATTTATGTAATTTGATATTAGGCAATATTTAGTCAAATGCCACTCTGCAGTGAAAGGTTTAGATGTCAATCGAAAAGTAATACCTCGTGATTTTTATGGCCCACGTAATCATCCATCTGACCAAACCATCCGTCAACTGTAGATAAATAACGGGTTTTTCAACAGAGACGCTACAAAAGTAAATCGATAGGGATAGCAAACGACGCCATATTTTTTCCCGCTCTTTTGACATTTCTCTTCAGTAAGGTTTGCCATTTCATCATGGAAAGATATACGAACCAACAACGAGTCGAAATTATTAAAATTTACTACCGAAATTTGGAGTCAGTGGCCTCAACTTTAAGAGGCCAACGTTAAGAGGCCTCAACAATCAGCGATGAGGCTCATTTCTGGCTGAATGGCTTCGTCAATAAGCAAAATATGCGTTATTGGTCAGACAGCAATCCACACGTAATCCATGAGTCATCATTGCATCCCGAAAAAATTACGGTTTGGTGCGGTTTATGGGCCGGCGGCGTCATTGGGCCGTACTTCTTCCGTGATGATCAAGACCGGCACATTACTGTGAATGGGGATCGCTACCGTTCAATGCTAACCGAATATTTTTGGCCCCAATTGGATAATATGGACTTGGAGGACATGTGGTTCCAACAGGACGGCGCCACAAGCCACACAGCGAATGCCATAATCAATTTATTGGAAACCAGGTTTGGTGAACGTGTTATCTCACGAAATGGCCCAGTCGATTGGCCGCCTCGGTAGTGCGATTTGACGCTGTTGGATTATTTCCTGTGGGGCTACGTCAAGTCTATGGTCTATGCCAACAAGCCAGCGACGATTGATGAACTTCGTACGAATATCGAACGTGAAATTGCAGCAGTATCGGCCGATTTATGCTTGAAAACCGTCGAAAATTGGGTTCAGCGTCTGGACTTCTGCAAGCGAGCCGGTGGTGGCCATGCAAAAGAAATCGCGTTCCATACATAATGGCATCGAACGTACTTTCACAGGAATAAAGAATTTCATTGGTATCTAAAACCGGTTTTGTTTTATTTAAAAAAACTTTTGTAGCGCTCTTATTGAAAACCCCTTTAGATTTCATTCCACATATGTACTCTCTAAATGATGCAATAACACCAACACGTCGAATGAATGTGCGTGGTGAAGAGAATATCGCCGCTATAAATGAAAGTGTGGAAAAGTATCCAAATCTATTGATTCGTCGTCGGAATTTGGGCTCTGTCCATCCACTACGTGAATAATTTTGCGCAATGATTTTAGCCTACACCCGTATAAAATCCAGTTGGTGCAGGAATTAAAGTCACGAGACCATCTCGTATGCGTCGTTCTTTCTCCGATTGGGCAGTGGGCAGTTGGAAGCTGACCCCTTTTGTCGCAAAATTGTGTTTCGCCATGAGGCTCATTTTTGTCTTAACGAGTTTGTTAATAAATACAATTGCCGCATATACAGTGAGAGCAATCCACAACACACTCTACAGATTCCATTGCATCCAGAAAAAACAGCGTTTGGTGCGGTTTACACGTTGGTGGCATCATGGGACCGCATTTATCCAAAAATTAAGCCGGAGCTTGCGTTACAGTCGATGAAGAACGTTACCGCACCATGATCAATGTTTTTTTTTTTAATATCGATAACATTGATCCAGTCGAGATGTGGTTTCTTCAGGATGGCGCTACGTGCCATACGATTTACTGAAATTAAAATTTGGCGATACGTTGATTTCGAGAAATGGACCAGTCTATTGGCCTCCAAGGTCGGGAGATTGGACACTTCTCGATTATTTTCTGTGATGCTACGAGAAGTCACTGGTTTATGTTGATAAACCAACAACAATTGACACTTTGGAGGCCACAATTGTTTGTGTTATTCGTGACATACGGCCAGCAGTGCTCGATAAAGTGGCCCCATATATAGAACGCCCAGAATGCGCTACGCCATGAACAGCCGCGGTGGCTACATTCCCGAAATCATTTTCAAATGTTAATGCAATGTATTGATCTTTCGAATGAAAGATTGTTTTTCATTAAAATTTAATATTTTGCAAGTTTTTTAGAATTTCAATTTCTATCACGCTCAAATTTGAATGTGTGAAATAATTCAATAAACCATTGGGCACATAAGTTTCAAATGTTGACTGTAGATAATAGTATCTATGTGATATGTGATATACACAATAACATTCAAGAGACTTGCAACGTGAAATCCGGACTGGCAATGACGGTTACCCACTATACGAGTACTAATGTCATAAGCACGAGACTCATTGTTCCATATACGCCTTTGATTTTAAAATTAAACTTTGTGGAGCACGTTCAGTTTTCAATCGACATCCAACTGTTATCCATCTAAGCGTTCACCTTGAAAATGTACAAAGGATTTATTTATTGGTGGTCAATGCTAGAAATCTTGCCTCCTCACCATCCCACACACTATTGACACAACTTCTTGCACTATGCCAAGGAGATATTTGTGCTGCTATGATACATTCCACTACGGAGAAGTACTCAAGTATATAAAATGGAATGCTACATACAAAAGCACCAAAGATATAAGGAACTCATTCAGGTAGAAGGCTACGAAAATGTTTACACTCAAAATAGAAACCTGGCTATTAGCTGCAAACATTGTTTGATACTTATCAACAAGTAATTTGTCAGAGATTACCCCTAATGAACTGCCATAACCGCAAACTTTTTGCAAACTATTTGATAAAATACCTGACAAAATGATTGGTGAAGCAGCAAATCTATACTAATTCGTATAAATACGTACATTTCACATAAGAATTTGTATATTTACGATTGATCTAACGATGGTACGAATACAGGCGCAATAGCAGGGCATTTGATGCCAAACTTGCCAACTTTGGTGTGTTGTTTATGGACGTTGAATGTTGGAAAGAATTGCTTTAATAATACCAGATAGAGGCAATGGCTCAAACCAACCAAACACAGAGAAGAGATTCGTTGTCACAACTATATTTACAGCCAATTAAAAGTTGGCGGTTCCTTGGACTATCACATTATTCAGTTGTGATTAATTGTGTTCCGTATTACCAAATGTTGTGCATATCAAATGATTTGTAATTCAGTTTTGGTTGCAAGAACTGAAATATTTTTAGTTGAAGCCTCAGCAACAATAAATAAATGTGATCTGTCAATCGAGTTTTAGTTCTAGCAATCAAAATATTCTGTAGTGGTGAATATTGTACCAAATAATATATTGGTATGCTCAACTAAAGTAATTATTTTAATTTGATGGCTGTCACAGCCATTTGGTGATGCTTTAACCCATTATGAATTTTATAGATAAAAAGTAAAAAAAATATTTTTTATTAAAATTGTGTATTTTATATTTATATTAACATAATATTGTATGTATGGACATGTGTCTGTTGCTGTTGTTGAACGGAGATGTAAAGCATAGCCACGCAAAATTTCATTTGCAAGGGCTTGCGTAGTCGACGTTATGGTGACACACTAATACGTCAGCTACTTCGTACCAAGTATGTGTGATGTTGTGTGTTTGGCTGTTTCGTTGCTGTTGATATGGCAAACATGTGGTTATGTGACACACGTATACGTCAGCTACTTCGGACAAAGTATGTGTGATGTTGTGTGTTTCGTTGTTGTTGCTATGGCCAAACAAAGCGAGTCATTTGATGTTCAGCATTGCCCGGTGTATACAAAAACAAGTAGAAACGGTGTTAAGTTCGGCCGGGCCGAAGCTTATATACCCTCCCTCATGACAATTTACACTCACACTCTCCACTCTTTGCATTCCCTTAACAGTTTTTCTTTTAGGTACCCCCCCTACACCCAGCACCAACACAAACACTCCACGACACAGCAAGCACAAATAAATCACCAACATATCAGTAGTAGTAGTAGTTGTTGTTGTTGTTTTTTTATTATAGTGAAAGGTAAGTCCAATAAAATGCGGGCGCGGAGCACTCTCAGAGCAAAGAGAGTAATGACGTATTATATGTATATAAAAATGAGATAGCAAGAGAGCAACGACAATTTTGTGAACTTGTGTAGCGTATGTCCGAATATAACAATGTATGTATGTATATACAAGTGTCTGTTGCTTTGCATTCTTTGACTTTTGTGGGAATAAAACAAAAAGTATTGAGCAAGAAAATAATGCACATGTGCTTGCACTGGGTCTTTAAATAATTTTAAGTATTAATATTATTTAACTGTAACGTCATCATATGATTGAACGCTGTATATCTCGAAAACGGAGCGAGCAATCAAAAAAATAACAAATTTTTACGGGTTTATGACAAAGTCTTCTCATTCGCATGAAATAATTTCACAAAATCGGCAAAATAATAAAATCACTAAAATAATAAAATCGCAAAAATAATAAATTTTTTACCTTCTAAGGAGGCTGTAACAAATGAATGTCTTTACCACGCCATTACTTTTTTTTAAAACAAATCGCTAAAATTAAATTTTTTAGAATAAAAAATCGCAAAACCGCCATTATGTATATATTTCCCAAACGGAGCGTTCAATCGAAATATAACTAATTTTTTCGGCTTTCTAAGGTGTTTTCATAAAGTGATCCAATTCGTATGGACTTTATTTTTTCTCAAAATCGACAAAATTAGTAAATCGCTAAAATAAAAAATAGCAATAACTCGGAAACGGTGCGTCCAACCGCATAAGCAATAAATTTTGTACCCCCATAGCCAATGCCAATTATTGCCTCCATAACCAATAGATACTCTCTCACTTAAAATCCGCTAAACTAACATTTTTCAAATAAAAAATCGCTAAAACTCACATATGTATGTATGCCCGAGTTATAGCCATTTTTGATTTCAGTGTTTTTCATATTTTGATGATTTTTTAAACAAAATATCTTCCATACGATGGACCACTTTTATGAAACATCTTTAGAAACTCGTAATAGGGGCGTTTTAGCGATTTTTGATGCCAGAAATTTTAGTTTTAGCGATTTTTTTAAAAAAAAAAAGTGATGCCATATTGAAGACATCCATAGGTGAAAGCCTCGCGAAGAGGTAAAAAATTTATTATTTTTGCGATTGGATGCACCGTTTCTGAGATATAGCCATTTTTTTATTTTAGCGATTTTCTTATTTTGACGAATTGGAACACTCTGTGAGAAACCCTTAGTAACCCGTAAAAAAATGTTATTTTTTTCGATTGGACGCTTCGTTTTCCAGTTACAGACAATTTTTCTAAATTTTTCATATTTTGGACCAAAAATCGGAATGGGTTACCCTGGGTATCATATGTACATATCGCACCCTAAATACAAAAGTGTCACAATTCAAAATTTACAAATTTTCAGCAGAGGTAAAAAACTAGCTTGCAAAGTTAAAAAAATGTATGAATAGTCTCAAAAGCAGACTTGTTGATACAGGATTTCTTTGACGAAAAGGAGGAGAAACTGACGCCAGATGTTTGCAGGAGATAGAAATGGTTCTCGGTGTTTTTTTTAACAAAAAATTTAAATCTAGAAATTTTGAGTTATGACGCTTTTGTATTTAGGGTGCGATATGTTTAAGTTAATTTGTGTCATCCACAATAATAGTTCCTTCAGCCAAGTGTCCACAATGGTTTGCATGTGTTTGTGAAGGCGTCAATGCTCGCAACCGCGCTCAGAAACGAGTATTTACCGGAATAAAACCGGGGGAGAAATTAAACTCGCAAACTGGTTTAAAAACGGGTAATAAACGGACGAAAAAAGAGAGAGAAACCTCTGTTTGGCACACGACACAACAACAAAGTTTTGGCAATTGCATTTTGTTTTGTTTTTCGTGTTGTGCTTGCGCTTATGCGTTTTTATGATTTTTGTTAGTTTAGTTCTGTTTGTAATTTTGCTGTAGACAGTGCGCGTGACAGTGGTCCTAAAACCAAAGGAGATATTGCCGCAGGAACCAATTAAAGAAGCTTGAGGAAGAAAATATGTATATTTAAGAATTGTGTAAGTAATTTTTATATAATACTACTGCATTAAACTCGAATGACCTAATTATATATTTTTTCAGTTAAGTGAACTTGTCTCATCAGGGGAAAAACTTTCGATAAGTTCATCCGCAATTCTTGGCGAGTAATTTTGTCAGATGAGGTCGCTAGTCACTGCTCGTGGCGTGGCACAGATGCAAATATGTGTGTAAGAGGTTTCCATATCACTTTAGCAATTCGAAGTACGTACAATTAAAAAAAGTATATATGGGTGATTGTTCGGAAATTGTCATTTTCTCGTCCTTTGAATTTTCCCACCCTAAAATGGTCGAATGGTGATTAAATTGCGACATGTTCCCGAAGCTACGATGGTACTCTATTATTTCCATGAAACACATTCCATTCTGAACCGTGTAAGTCGGTTTTAGGGAGAAAAAACTGTTCAAAATGTCACAACCATGGCCTGTCCTCCGTATCGAATTCAGGACTTCAGCAGTAATATGCGTCAAGGACGTGGCTTGAAAGAAGTTACCTGCATATATGTTCTAAGGGACATTTAGATTTACAATTCTACGCAAAAAAATTGGAGGAATATGCACGCCATGGTTATTGAACGGTCCACGAAGTCTGTCCAACAGTTTTGTCAGAATTTTTTACAATTTGAATTCGACTGTGGTGGCGCCATCTTCGGGGTTTCAATATGACCCACTTGCTGGCATTTTGGAGTGGAGGGGGTAGTGGCAGTATTTACACAGGAAGAAGTCAACACACGCACATGTAAACGAAGGGGAATTCAATTCGAAAAATTGAAAAGCTAAGTCACAAAATAATACGTCACAACCGTTCTCTTATGATTCACATATGCCGTAGGATATTTAGGCTTGATTCCCGGTTATGAAAGTAATATTTCATTGCCTGAACTTCATTGTCTTTGGAACTTGTCGAATTCCAAACCGGTCTGGAGCACGGTTAGGTTAAACACTGAAAGTCACAACCGTGGCTGTCACAACCGTGTCATATAGTTTCCAATACTGACTAAAATTGATAAATAATGGTTTCTTGACACTGAATGATTAATGTGGAGTAGGCTGTTGCAAAGACCTGACAACACAGTAAACTTTTGCGAAGACCTGGCAACAGAGTAGGCTTTTGCGAAGACCTGGCAAAACGAGAGTGAAGTATTTGACATATCTTGTGGCAATCGTCAGTCGTGTGTAGGTCGTGAAAGGTATTAGTCTATTGGCGAAGTTAACTAAATAAATTATTTAAAACATTAAAATAGTGCGATTTATTCAATTGATATATATTAGCGGTCATTACAATTAAGTTTCGTTCAGGCAGTCACTACCGTGGCATCGGAATACCATCAATGCTCCATAACTTCGATTGCTTTGGTGTTGTAGTACAGTGATCTTCAGATCATACTTTTGGACCATGATAACATTCACAAACGTGAAAAAATGGTACTGCAGACATATCGAGGTTTGGAAAAATTGCTATCTGAAAAATAACAATTTCCGAACAATCACCCATATATCGAAATTTTAATACCAATTTAATTTTCACAGCGGCGTTTAGCAAAAGTTTGCGGTAGAGGACGCTGATTTTATCGAAGGGGCAAAAATCTAACGCTAAAAAATTAAAAGTTTAGTGAATTCGTCTATTTTTGATATGTAATGTTTTTTTTTCACATATGTATGTAAAACAATGAATACCTCGTGTTATTTTGTAAGGTTTATATTTTAAGTCAAATGAAGTGCCTGTATAATTGTGTTTTTGAATAAACAAACATGGAAACTAACAATACATATCTTTTTAAGGGGGAACAAACTGGAAAAAAACACATCAAATTGTCACAAAAAATATTTTTTGCCAACAATTGATGTTATCGTAACCGAGTCATTTTCTGAATTATTTACGAGTCGCACACAATATTTTATTCAATTAATTTTTAATATCAAAGACTTATCACACAAAATATCTTTACCGACTCGTTGGCAATATCAAAAATGTCTCGCAAAAGATATTACAAAAGTCTCGCAAACGAATCTCTTGCAAGGCATCGTAAACGAAACTTTTACTGCCACAAACTGAGCGACTGATGATTCATTTGCCGGTCGTTTTCGGATCTGTTTTCCAGAGTTTTACCCGCAAAAGTTTCGCGTAACTCTCGTATGCGATATCGTATACGAAGTTTTGGTCCGCTGGGTAGTGGCGTCACATTCAACGATTGTGTTTAAAAGTCTCACTTCACCTCAATTTCTGACAATACATATGTATTCTTCGCTGGCTTATATCTATACTATTATCTTTTCACAATTTTGTTTACCATTTTGTGTTTAAAATATTAGTTTTTCTGTAAAGTCCTCGTGTAACATTCCAATATACATACGTAGTTTCTCTTTAACAACAAAGCCTCTAGTGGAAAATCGAATACATAACTTTGTAACAAGTGTTTTTGTAACAGAAACTAAATTATGATTACAGTGACTAATATTTTAACACGAATTCTAATATAGTACTTTTTATTAGTTGTATCTTCCATTCAGAGGAATGAGTTTTTTGAAATACTCAAATTGGTTAATACAACTAAAATTGGGTAGTAGCAAGTTGTATTTAGTAAGACCGATTTTTAATCTATCAATAACATCGACAAATAATTCTGATGTTTGACAATTACGAATTCTGTTCAAAATATAGACGTTATCATGGAATTTTCAATGCCTTAATTGATTTCCAACTAATCTTTTCCCTATGTGTGTGGAATTTCGCCCGGCAGTTGTTACGCAATATTCAGTGTCGGTTTACTCCGTAAGTTAATTCTTGGGAAATTAAGGTGACTGTTATTAGGAAATACGTATTCTGATTGTGGTTCTGTGTAGTTTGTTGCTTGTTGTGGTTGCAACGTGTGTAGTAAATTATGGCAATGCCATTAAATGATCGAGTATGTGACAGATTAGGCAACAAGTTATACGCCGGCGTGCCGATTCATGGTGATTTTAATATAGATACTCTTTCTGCTAACCGATACCAAGGTTCTTTAATTAATATTTTTTCTGAATACAATTTGAATAGTTGTCACAATTTGATCACAAGACCTCAGAGTGGAACCTCTATAGATTGTATATTTTCAAATGTAGCTGATAGAACGTGTGTTTACTCAATTGAAAATAATTTGAGTGATCATAATATGATATGTTGCAGGTTTGAAAATGAACTAATAGACCAATGCGTTCTAATTGAGAAGTTTTCAGTTGTTAATTATGAGCAGTTTGGGACTCACTTGGATAGAATTTTTCAAAACGTATGCTTTTTAGACACATCCACAGAGTTATGCACGAATCTAATAAATGGTCTCATTGAAGCTACAGAGCATTGCACAACTACAAGGATAAGGCGCTTAAATTCAAGAAGAAAGTTAACTCCCTGGATGACAGATAATCTTCTATCATTGATTTCTTATAAAAAGTATCTTTTGGCTATTCGGAGAAAAAATCGCGGCAATACCGATGTATCTGAAAGACTTAAACGAATAAGCAAAATCATAAAAATATGTAACAAAAACTTAATGAATCAATATTACATAAATAGCTTAAAATCATGTCTTGGTGATCCTGGGAAAACATGGCGTTTCTTAAACAGAGAATTTGGTCGTAAGAATAGGGCTTTAAAGAATATTGTACGGGAAGATGGATGTGTTTTAACGACAGACGGCGAAAAGGCTTCAAGTATTAATGATTTTTTCTATGGAGTAGTTGATTGCATTTGCAGGGAACACTGTGTGACCCAAACGAACTTTAACTTTTTCCGTACATTGACGGCCCAGAGAACAAGCTTCAGTCTGCAAATGGTAGAGAGGACGGCCGTGGAATGTATATTGGCGAATTTGAATGTGAGTAAAAGTCCGGGTTTTGACAACATAACTCCTAGAATTCTTCAGGTAAGGAAAAATGCGGTAGTAGGTTTCCTCACGGAAATTTTCAACAAAATGGTTATTGAAGGATGCTATCCAGATGTTTTGAAGTTGCATAAAATAATTCCCATACCCAAAGTTAGTGGCTCTGATTTAATTTGCAATTTAAGACTAATATCATTATTGTCAATTATAGATAAAGTTTTTGAAAGGATTATTTTTGACCAGGTATCGAACTATTTAGATTCTAACGGATTATTATTTGAAAGACAGTTTGGATTTAGAAAGGGAAATGGAACTGAACAAGCAGTGGTTCATCTTATAGATCACATATGTGAAGGGCTTGATGCAGGGTATAGAGGGGTAGCTGGAGTTTTTTTCGATTTCTCGAAAGCGTTTGATCTAGTAGACCATGACATATTAATTAATAAACTTAAACTTTATGGTTTTTATGGAAAAACGTTGGATCTATTTCGTGATTTTTTATCGAATAGATTTCAGTTTGTTCAGGTTGGTGATGCTAAAAGCAGGAAGCTACCGGTGAAATGTGGAGTTCCGCAAGGAAGTGTACTTGGTCCACTTTTATTCCTCATTTACATAAACGATGTTAAGAATATTAGCTTTAATGGTAAACTGTTTATGTATGCCGATGATTTATGTTTAATCTACAGATACAATCACTCACAGGTTTTAAAAACAAACATTGAATATGATGCGGCTATTTTGACTGAATTTTCGGAAGCTAATAAGCTTAAAATTAATCCTGCCAAGACAACATTTGTAAGATTCAAACCATATCAGTGTAGTAATGATGAGAGGATGGAGGTTTATATTGAAGGTATTCCAGTGGCAGAATCTGACATGGTGAAGTATTTAGGAATTATTTTGAATCATAATATGCTATGGGATGAACATATAGAATCTTTAAAGTCAAAAATCTCTTCTGCTATTGGAATTCTTTATAAATTTAGAAATAAATTTAACACTACTACAAAATTGCTTATTTACCAGTCACTCGTACATTCTCATTTAACTTATTTACCATCTGTCTACGGTTGCAGATTGAGCAGCTCGTTAAAATCACTTCAATCAGCCCAAAATAAAGCTCTGAAACTTGTTTTTAATCTTCCATTAAGACATTCCACATTTGATTTATACAATAATTATGCTAAAAACATTCTTCCGGTAAAAGGTTTATACAAGCAAAAAGTTTTAATATATATGTTTAAGGCTTTAAAAATTAATAGCCTTTCCTTTATAAATTTTTCTCAAAACATAACCCAATCTCAAAGGAATACTAGGCAAGCCCATCACTTAAGATCTGTAAGATGTCGACTTGAGTTAACAAAACAGCGAATTGCATACGCTGGGCCACACGAATACAATAATTTACCATCTCACTTGCGAGATTTACAAGTTCTTTCAACATTTAAACAACAAATAAAAAAATATCTGCTTGAAAATTTAGAAACACTTTTAACGTGAGTACTGTTAATAATTAATTATTATTATTCTTTCTTTTTTTTTCTCTCTTAAGTTAAAACTGTACATATTATATATACATTTATTTTTCTTTTTTTTTTTAAATATTTTAAGTTTTTTTTTTTTCCTATTTTTTTATTTTTTGTAATCTTGTTAGACGTAAGTCAGGTTGTCAATAATGTTGCCTCTACAAAGCCTTCAAGGCGCTGAGGCTTAAATTAGAATATTGTTTATATTATAAAACATGAATTATAAATAAATAAAAAAAAAAAAAAAAAAAAAGTAGTTCTAATCTTCTCCTTATTCTTCTAGTGAAAATTCCCGTCACTTATCTTCAAAACTCTCTCTATTAGGTTTCTTGTCGTGTTGATAACCATTAATTTCGGGTATTTCGCGTGATAATTGATAACCCTTTCAGAGGCAGTTGGTCCTGTTGACGATGCTACTCAAAGGGCAGCGAAATATTGGAGAATAAAATTATTTTAAAAAAAACGAGCAAACGCTCGAACATTTTAATTTTGAATATAATACGAAAGGTCGGATAAATCATCACTTTTTCAGTTTAAATTATATTTTGAACAGCGAATAGCAAATTCGTCGCCAGACAAGAATATTTACTAAACCCACAGACATATGTTCGCTGTTTTACAAATACATATGTTTGCTTTCACATTTTAGTGAACAAAATCTGCTGTTTTGAAAGCATTTTTTGTATGCTAACATATTTTTTTGAGTGTAATTCCTCACATTCCTTAACAACCGTTTCGTCAGGTATTGTATGTAGCTAAGTTATTAGACGATGGAGAACGACCACAGTGCACTCATTGTTAAAATTACCACTAGATATCCAATTTGTTGATTTTACATCACGTAACATTAGCTAATGTAAGGAAGCTATGCAATCTGATTGTGTAGGATGAATGCACAACTACCCATACTTTTCCAGGTATTCCAAAATCAATAGCAGTTGATAAGGTTAATGCTTCCTAACATTGAAGACATTTACAAAAATTTCCGCTGACCACCAACATGCATGTAATACATCTGCAGCAGAATGTATCGGAAACCACATTTTCTGAGAATCTGCTAGAATTTGCAACGGAGGGGAATAACTTGATACACTCACAAAGTACATTTAATTTCGATCCATTTTTTTTGTCATTTGTCCATAAGTTGCAACCAATTACAATATCAATGATAGGATTTGCGTGATTGCAATTGTGGCGGTGAAAACATTAGGGTTAATACAATCAACCACGTCTGCATAATATGCAAATCGATTGGCCGACCACATTGTTAATTCTCCAACAGAACTTATTGGATGTTCCAGGAAATCACTCAAAATTGTTGTGCATATATGTATGTAATTTTTCTTCGCAGCATCAATATATCTCGATGGTGCGATGTCGCATACCAACAGTTGGATATATAATTTACTTTTGTTAATTGGAAATGTCATATGGAGATCAATATCATTGGTACAATGTACAGTGGGCTAATGGCACGGTTGTCAGTACTTTTTTTCTTCTGGCTCGCAATTCGTCACTTTTTTTTTAGATTGAGCCATTTCGTTCGTTTGGCTTTCCAACACGATAACTTTCATAAACATTAAAAATAATTTCGGAATTATTGTTATGATATGTTATCTATCTATCTATCTATATACGAGTATATAAAAATAAATGTTTGTTTGTATGTCGTCTAAAAAAAAAAACCGTTTCCCATTACATCCCATGAAGGAATTGGGGAGAGCTTCTCACAACCAGTGAGCTGTGCGCTTTCTAATTTTTCACTCACTGATTGGGACCTACAATTTTACACCGATTCCGAACGGTATTTTGAGAAGCTTTTTCATGGCTAAATACTCGATAGTGTCGCCGTCACTATGCGAGGTGACCGCCGCCGAAAGAATTTTTTTTTAAGGTGGTTAGAGCAGGGATCGAACCCAGGATCTCATGTACAAGAGGCGCGCACACTACCCATTGCACCACCGACGGCTATGCACTCCAAAACCATTGATCAGATTATGATGAAACTTTGGTATCTGAGGACGCCCGAAAGGGGTTTCTGGCGCAAAAAAGTTGTGGTTGGACTAAGGGGCGTGATATCTCCCATACATATGAAAAATTCATTTCTGCTCCTGTTAACGGTATTTAAACAATATTTGGTATGTCGGTTCAGTGTACATTTTTTAAGTTCTGCAGCGAATATGGGCGGGATTGGACAAAGTGGCGTGGTACACCCCATACAAATCACAAACTAAAAATCCATTATTTCTGCTCCTGTTTACGGTATTTGAACAAAATGTGGTATGTCGGTTTGGTGTAAATTAGGGTGTTCCAAAAAGTTTTTCTATTTCGCTTTTGATGCTTGCTCAAGCTTAATTGCAAAGATTATTGGGTAAAGTATTTTTAGAATTTTTCGGAAGAGGTTTAGGGGTCGCGCAAGTCGAATTTTCCCCAAAAATCGGGTTTTCCGTACGTTTTCTGAATTTTACTTAACACTCGGCCAATAACCACGATTTTCTTGGTTTGTAAGTCAACATTATTCAAGCTAAACGTCCAAAGTTTTTTGGTATATGCACAAACAACCCGTTCTGGTATTGATTTTCCTCAATAAGGTACCATGTATTAGATTTTTTCGGATTTTTTTGAGATTTTTTTGAGAAAGTTTTTAAATACAAAGCGTTATTTAAAAAATTTCTCAAACTTTTAAAATTCCTATGAAAATTGAAAAAACTAATGATGCCGTTTAAAAAACATAAAGTCCCGACAATTTAAAAAAAATTTAAATTGCGTTTTGGCCACGCCCCTTCTGGCACCTCCCATACAAATCGACACATTTAGTACGAAATGATGTTCCTTGTAAAACCTTTTTCTGGTAGATGTGATTAGCTTCAACTCAAGCATTGGTCAATAATCTGTAAATATCTAATTAATTGGAGAAAATGGGTGCCACGCCCATTCTAGTACCTCCCATGCAAAAGCTTGGTGGTCGTCCGTGTTCTCAATGTCATAAGTCGCGTGAAACACTTCCGATCTGAATGAAATTGGGTATTAGGCTTCATGTCAATAAACAACAGTCACCGATGAAGACAAAGGTGATTTTGTCACGCCCATTTTGGTACCTCCCATACAAGTTGTTCGGCCAGCTGGCTGTTCGGCCAGATAACTCCCGTAAATCTTTGCCGATCACAATGATATTTTGTTGGTGACCATTATTTGTCAAAACTTAGGTTGGGGTTGAAAATGGGCGTTTTGGCCACGTCCCTTCTGGTACCCCCCATACAAATCGACACGTTTAGTACAAAATCAAATTTCTCCTTTTTTCTGGAAAGATGTGATTAGCTTCAACTCAAACATTGGTTAATAATCTGTAAATGTCTACTTAACTGGAGAAAATTGGCGAGATTGCCACCCCCATTCTGGTACCTCCCATACAAGAACTTGGTGATCCTCCGGGTTGTCGATGCAATAAGTCGCGTGAAACACTTCCGATCTTAATGCAATTAGGTTATAGGCTTCATGTTATCAAACCCGAATCACCAAGTAAGATAAGTTACGGTCGTTTCGATTTTAGGTGACGATATATTGTACTCACCACAGGAAGATCAATTTGAAGCCGGAGTATTAAACATATTATACTCTTTTGGAGCCCTGGCAAAACAAATTTTGTTGGCTACTCATTTTCATGGTTCACGGCACGATTTCCGGTGAATATATTTATCGTTAAAGTTGTTTCTTTTGCTGTGAACGAAATTGAATTTATAATTTATTTATAATTTACTTTTCCGATAAATAAAGCAAAACGTTATTAGACGGAATGCGGGGGTACCCATGTAGCAGCTGATCGCCTGTGATATTGGAATATGATATAAAACTGAGTAGAAAGTTGAAACAGCGTTAAGCAACCAGAAGCAAACCCTTCAGCAATCCATGATTAAAAGGTGTTTGATTGATACTAATGACTTATGTTTTAAGCTGGTTGCATCGAAGGAAAATACACATTCCTTTTTATTTCAGTCTGTTTATGTCCAACCAAAGAGTAAGATACAACAGCAACTAAAAACCGATGACATTTTCTACTATCTCTACGACCATAGGAGAATTCTAACAAAGGGATGGAGACTCTTATCTATTGCTCTATGATATAATACACGTTCTAGTGAATTAATTATGTTTTCTTTCAACAAAACCATACATTTTCTCGATTTAACGGTTGAGTGCGAAGGTTTTTGCTCTGAACTTTTTTCTTAACCCATAAAAAACTTAATAAAAAGTTGTCTTCGTTAATAACCATTTTTAAAATAATATTTTTTTTCAAATTAAACTACAGCAACTTTTAACTTGACGGTGGAGTTTCGGTATTTAAAACTATTTTCTGGTATGCTTTTGATTCGTGTCATCATAAATTGTATATAATTTGAAAAATATATAGTGTCATTGTTTACACAAAAGGTGACATTTGATTGCTGTTATAGTTTGTTCTTATTCACCTGCAAAACCGGCTCTATATCACTCATTAATCAATCGTAAATGTGTAGTCGGCAGTATTTTTAATGTAAAACTAGTATATTTTTTAACAGCTACAAAAAATATTAGTACGGTGTAATTAGTTTGTTCATTCACTTGTAACACTATGATTTCATGTGAATTAGACTTCAAATTACATTAGATTATTTTTAGTTGGACTTAATAAAGTATTGATTCCATAGAGTGTAATAGCAATTGGTTTTTAACAACACAATTTTGAAAATATCTTACGTACTTAAAATAGTTGCTGGCAAAGTTATTCACTTTTAGAGTTGCAGCTAGATTGTCCAAAACCGAAAAACCGGTTAACCGGTTTTTTGCAATTAACCGTGTGCCGGGTTTTTAAAGAACGTAATTTTCGAACAAACCGGAAACCGGTTATTTGACGTCGATTAACCGGTTATTTGACATCGGTTAACCGGTTAATCGGATTTCACTTAATTTGTGTTAGTTAATATCCTTAAAAAAATTAATACATTTTCAATTTTTAGTGAAATTTTGGAATTAAGAAACATGGTTTCTATTTTGAAATATGATCTAAATGACATATCCAAAACAGTTTTGTTTTCAAAACGATTTTATAACTTGAATTAGAAATAATTAAAAATTATTTAAGAATTAATTGGGCTTTCCAAAACAATTTATTTTTTAAATTTCAAAATTAAAATTATTTGATAACTAATTGTTTTAAACTTAATTAGATTTTCATACACGAAAATCTTTTTCAAATTTGAGTATGATTTTCGATTTTAAATCACTTTAATGCAAACTTGAATAAAACTTTAAAATGTTATATTAAACACGCATTCTATGTTGGAATATGATATAGATCTTTTAAAATGTGATTGATTTATTCGACTTTTCGTATTATATTTAAAATTAAAATGTCTATTTTAAATTATTTTATTCTTCTGGAAAATAAGCACAATTATTTAATAAAAATATAATTTTAATTTTTAATTTCATTATTTTTTTTAATAATTGTGTTTTAATTAATAAGTTTGTTTATCTTCTAGACGATGCTACAAAATGGGTAGCGAAATATTGTAGAATGAAATAATTTAAAATAGACCCAACGCTCGAACATTTTAATTTTATATAGTTTTTATTTAAAATTAAAACGTAACTAATTAAATACAGTTGTGAAATTTTGAGTTTTCAACACGAATAAGTATATGAAATGGTCGCTAAAGAAATGTATTTTAAGTTCAACATGTGTAATATTTGATTTAAAGCAACAAAGCCGAAAAAACAGGTTCTACCGGTTTTTGCCAAAATTAAAAACCGAACACCGGTTTTGTCAAAAATTGATTTTTCGAACAAACCGGAAACCGGTTTCTTGATAAATCGATTTCTCGAACACACCGAAAACCGGTCTTTGGACACTAGCTGCGAATTTTGGCAAAAACTGGTGGTACCGGTTTTTTGCTTTAAATTAAATTACACACGTTGCACTTACAATGCATTTGTTTAGCGACCATTTCACATACTTATTCGTATTGAAAACTCAAAATTTCAACAACTTTATTAAAATATGACAATTAAGCTTTAATTTTAAACAACATTTATGTATTAGATTCCAATTTGGAATGCGTGGTTAATATACAATTTTAAACTTTTATTCACACTCACATTAAACTGATTTCAGTTCGAAAATCATATTCAAATTTGAAAGAATTTTGAATTTTGAAGATTCATAAAATCAAAATGAATTTACATTGCCGGCAGGATAGGACGCACATGTAATAACAAAAAAACGTGTTTACTCAAATGAACTCAGTTGCTGTTTGGCATTCATGTACAGCGCAGTTGCCTATTATTGCACGCACACAAACGTACTTTCCTAGTGTTAGTGTGGCCATCACTGCTCTAAAGCATCTAGCGAATATCTACTTTTGTTATCGTCACTGTAGTAGTGTATGTTATTCTTGATTAATATAGCAGTTCCCCCACCCCTTGTTGCATTAATTCGAAATTTTCTTTAGAGTTTATAATTTTTAAATATTAAATTGTGTGTATGGTTTAATTTTGTCTCATTTAATAGGACAATATGTAATATCTACCTACTCCTAAAAATTTACCTATTCTTGAAAAAAGGACAAACTCTAAAAAAAATACCATTTTTAAAAAAAAAACTTTTCTTCAAAAAAATATCTTGTTATAAAAAAATTCCAAAAATTCCTTTTCTTAAAAATAAAATATTACCTTTTTTCTTGAGATAAGTAGGCCTTCTGAAAATAAGTAAATTTTGATAAAAAAAAATAACCTTTTCCTGAATAGAGTACCACTTCTTTAAAAAGTACCTGTTCTTACAAAAGTACTTTTTTGTAAAAAAAAGTCCTACTCTTATGGCCTTTTCTGACAGAAAGCACTTTTTCTTAAAAACAGTATCTTTTCTTAAAAAAAACATTATCTTTTACTAAAAGAAGTAAATCTCTTTAAAAAAGGACCTATATAATACATATTCCGGAACATGTAATACATATTCTTACAAAAAGGACCTAAAAATATAATTTTTTTTTTTAAAAATACGTTGCAGAAAAAAAAAATTTCTTAAAAAAAGTTTTTTTATTTTAGGAGAAGTACATTTTCTTATAGATCCATTTAATTTATAGTACTTTTCAACGGGCGCTTTATTCGTGCTGGAACTAACTAGTACATAATATATAGCGAAAGAAACTTTGTTCCAACCGCGTGTCCGATGGCACCTAATGTGATGTTTTTACCTCCTAAGGAGGCTGTAACCAATGGATAAAATTAAATTTTTTCGAATAGTAAATCGCTAAACCGCCATTATGTATATATTTCGCAAACGGAGCGATCAATCGAAATATAACTAATTTTTTCGGCTTTCTAAGGGGTTTTCATAAAGTGGTTGAATTCGTATGGACTTTTTTTTCAAAAAATCGGCAAAATTAATAAATCGCTAAAATAAAAAATGGCTACAACTCGGAAACGGTGCGTCCAACCGCAAAAGCAATTAATTTTGTGCCCCCATATGATGCCTACATAACCAATGGATACCTCGCATTCGGCATCACTTAAAATCCGTTAAACTAAAATTTTTCAAATAAAAAATCGCTAAAACTCACATATATATGTATGCCCGAGCTATAGCCATTTTTGATTTCAGCGTTTTACATATTTTGATGATGTTTTAAAAAAAAATCTTCCATACGATGGACCACTTTATGAAAAATCCTTAGAAACTCGCAAAAACTAGTTTTGTTTTCAATTATACGCTCCGTTTCCGAGATATTGGCATAGGGGCATTTTAGCGATTTTTGATGCTAGTAATTTTAGTTTTAGCGATTTTTAAAAAAAAAAAAAGTGATGCCGTATTGAAGACATCCATAGGTGAAAGAATCGTAAAGAGGTAAAAATTTATTATTTTTGCGATTGGCTGCACCGTTTCCGAGATATAGCCTTTTTTTATTTTAGCGATTTTCTTATTTTGACGAATTGGAACACTTTGTGAGAAACCCTTAGGAACCCGTAAAAAAATGTTATTTTTTCGATTGGACGCTTCGTTTTCCAGATACAGACAATTTTTCTAAATTTTTCATATTTCGACAAATTTTCAGCAGAGGTAAGAAACTAGCTTGCAATGTTAAAAAAATGTATGAATAGTCTCAAAAGTAGACATATTGATACAGGATTTCTTTGACGAAAAGGAGGAGAAACTGACGCCAGATTTTTGCAGAAGATAGAAATGGTTCTCGGTGTTTTTTTTAAGCAAAAAATTTAAATCTAGACATTTTGAGTTATGACGCTTTTGTATTTAGGGTGCGATATGTTTAAGTTAATTTGTGTCATCCACAATAATAGTTCCTTCAGCCAAGTGTCCACAATGGTTTGCATGTGTTTGTGAAGGCGTCAATACCCAGCGGGCAAAAACCCGAGCCTTAGCGAGTGTTACGCTAAATGCTCGCAAACGGGCTCAGAAACGAGTATTTACCGGACCAAAACCGGGGGAGAAATTAAACAAACAGAGGCACACGACACAACAACAAAGTTTTGGCAATTGTATTTTGTTTTGTTTTTCGTGTTGTGCTTGCGCTTATGCGTTTTTATGATTTTTGTTAGTTTAGTTCTGTTTGTAATTTTGCTGTAGACAGTGCGCGTGAAAGTGGTCCTAAAACCGAAGGAGATATTGTCGCAGGAACCAATTAACACAATTGAAGATCTCAAGTGCTTTGAGCAAAAGCTTAAAGAAGAAAATATATTTAAAATTTGTGTAAGCAAATTTTATATAATAATAGTTGCTGTATTAAACTCGAATGACCTAATTATATATTTTTTCAGTTAAGTGAACTTGTCTCATCAGGGGAAAAACTTTCGATAAGTTCATCCGCAATTCTTGGCGAGTAATTTTGTCAGATGAGGTCGCTAGTCACTGCTCGTGGCGTGGCACAGATGCAAATATGTGTGTAAGAGGTTTCCATATCACTTTAGCAATTCGAAGTACGTACAATTAAAAAAAGTATATATATCGAAATTTTAATACCAATTTAATTTTCACAGCGGCGTTTAGCAAAAGTTTGCCTCGTGTTTTTTTGTAAGGTTTATATTTTAAGTCAAATGAAGTGCCTTTATAATTGTATTTTTGAATAAACAAACATGGAAAATAAATAAACATATCTTTTTAAGAGGGAACAAACTGGAAAAAAACACATCAAATTGTCACAAAAAATATTTTGCGAGAACAATTGATGGTATCGTAACCGAGTCATTTTCTGAATTATTTACGAGTCGCACACAATATTTTATTCAATTAATTTTTAATATCAAAAACTTATCACAACATTGAAACATTTATTTATAAAATTATTTTATTTTTGAAATTTGGAAAAGAAGTTTGAAAAGCTGAATTAACACTTAATTAATTTTTAAATAATTCTTATTCGTAATAAAATCGTTTTGAAATTTGAATAAAAAATATCATTTAGAACTTATCATGTTTCTTAATTCCAAAATTTGCAAAAAATTTAAATTATTGTTAATTTTTTAAGGATACTAACACAAATTAAGAAAAAAAAGACGGATAACCGAAGACAAATAAAAAAACTAAAAAAATAAATAAATGGTTTCCCATTACATCCCATGAAGGGATAGGGGAGAGCTTCTCACAATCCCTGGAGCTGTGTGCTTTCCAGTTTTTCACTCACTGATTGGGACCTACAGTTTTACACCGATTCCGAACGGTATTTTGAGAAGCTTTTTCATGGCTATAGTGTCGCCGTCACTATGCGAGGTGACCGCCGCCGAAGGAGTTGTTTTTTAAGGTGGTCAGAGCAGGTTTAAATACAAAAATTACCACTTTTAAAAAACAGGCCCACGGTTATTAACAAAGAAATCGGTTAACCGGTCACCGGTTTTTTGGTTTCGGTTTTGGACACTCTAGTCCCAGCATATAGATGCATCATATTACTATCACTCAGTGTTGGGATTTTTTAATTTGCATTGGATTTTACTTTGCATGACTTTATTTAATGCAAATGCAAAAGCATAACAACCATTGATCGCAATGACAATTAGACATTTTTGAATTTTCATTTGCACGTGAAATGCAAATGCATGTTTTGTAATCGGATTCCAATTATAAGTAAATATGGGGTTTTAAAGTGTTTAACATGTACACGCTGAAAAGAAACGTCCCAGCAACCTATTGCGGGAACCATGTATATGTTTGCAAATATTTTCATTTCATTTTATTTCATTTATTGCTAAAATATTAAATCATTTCGTTACAGCATTTTTTATATATATGTTAAGTTAAGAGTTTAGCTTAATTATCAGCTTATCTACTTAAATATCCAATCTGATTTTAATAACATATTTGCGAAATTTAGATATTGTTGTAAGGAAAAATTTCAAAACCCTTTGAGACTTAGATCTAACTTAGAACTAGGATAAAACTTATGAACTAAATACTAGATTCGTAAAACCGAACCTAGTTGTCGTCCACTAGGGACTTAATATGACTATAGCTTGCCCGTTGGCACTGCATGAAAAATTTGTCGCTTATTTGCTCTAATCTGTTACTGTTTTGTTTCCTTATTGATTTTAACACACAAAGCCACATTTGGGACACAAATACATATATTCTACGTTATAAATCAGCTAAGCTACAAACACGTTATATTTGCCTACAAACAACTAAACAGAAAGATTTTTCACCATATGTGTATATCCGTAGAATGAATTGAACAGAAATCAACGAGCCTGCCACGTTTGTTATTCTTCATAATTCCAAGCCCATGTCCTCCCAAACATCCTGTAAGTTGTTGTTATCGTTGCACACAGAAATATATTTATGTCAGCATCTGATATGGAGCTGCTGCAAAACCTAGTAGATGTATAAACCCGTATCCTGTTGGTGGTGCAATGGGTAGTGTGCGCGGCTTTTTGTAAAAAACCGGGCCTTATAACATAACGCAGAAACCCTTTATATGTTTGGAACATCCATATACTTACATGAAGCATTGTTTATATGAATTGAGTATCTGCTGCTTTTTTGTTCTTTTGTTGTCTGCCAAGTTTTTGGCATTAGAGAAACATTACGCAAATTTGATCTATGGAAATCCATGAAACTGATCATTTGTTACATTTGATACTGGTCTCTGGTTAAGCTAATTCCTAGAGTCGGCTTTGACAACCTCTAAAGTCGGTTGTGACGGACGATAACATCTAAAGTTGGTTGATCCAACCTCTAAAGACGGTTGTGACGGATGATAACATCTAAAGTTGGTTAATCCAACCTCTAAAGTTGGTTGTGACAACCTCTAAACTCGGTAGAGACAACCTATAAAGTCAGATGTGAAAAAAAATGGTGTCCCATAACATCCCATGAAGGGATTGGGGAGAGCTTCGCACAATCAGTGAGATGTGCGCTTTCTAATTTTACACTCAATGATTGGGACCTACAGTTTTACACCGATTCCGAACGGTATTTTGAGAAGCATTTTCATGGCTAAGTACTCGATAGTGTCGCCATTACTAGGCGAGGTGACCGTCGTAGAAAGAAATATAAGATGGTCTGAGCAGGGATCGAACCCACGTTCTCATGTACAAAATAAAATAATGATAGAATACAAAATTTAAATAAAAGGTGCACGAAGAACACAGGGTACCAGCGAATTCTCTTCGTCGAGTTCTGTCTCTGTCAAGTGATTTAATTTGATTCCATGACAGTCAAGTTTGCTTATATTCCATTTCAGGCTCCGCTTTCATGTATTTGGTGGCCTTTCTGGCCTGCGATACCTCTGAGAGTTCTATTCAAGTACCGCCCTAGCATTATTTGATATTTAGACGCCTAAGTTTAAGGCCTGTTCAAGTAGATTTTCTTCTATATCTATCTAATTCAATAGGACTTTTACTTGTGCTTTGCCAGAGTTTTTCATTACAAAAATCTCCGTATTAACTGGCCTAATACCATACAATGCGAATTATGCCGCCATTTGAAACATTTTACAGCTCGAAAGCTAGAACATGAAGGCAAAGCCTGAAGTTCTTACAAATCACCAGGCTTCAAAAAGTTGTAAAATACTGGCTAAAGAAAGAATATTTCAGCCTAATGTTGTCATTTAACGTATTTTTGGGACTAACACATTTTCCTGACACATTTCTATTAAAGGAACATTGGTCATTAATCTGTTGGGTTACCGCCACAAAATTGGGGATTCAGCTTACTTTCTGTCATTGTTTTGTTTTCATTGTCTGTATATTATTGTTGTAAGCTGTAAGTGCCTGTTAAATGGAAATATTCGTTTCCAAGATTTTAAAATCCTACCTCATAAAAAAGCAATAGTTTTCACAGAATATAAATCGTTATGAGTCTTAAGATCTCAGTTATGTTATATGATTTATAATGCAGGGTATTTACTATTCTCCGTTGCAGCTATATTATTTTACTACCTGTTAAAAGTTGCCACACCATGTTGCTAAATGTATAAAAGATTGGCAGTATATTTATAATGTCAAACACATCGTTATTTCACGAGTTTCCACTCTTTAAACTAAACGAGAGTAAAACCAGTTCCATTGCATATCTATGATGTTGCGGTGTGAGAATATATAAGGATTTTTTTTAATTTTCCACTGCCGGTTTCTAACGCGAACATTGAAAATGGAAAGTTTTTACTGCTGCCGTTGTTGTCACTGTTTTCCACAATAACCATTTTCACTTCCGTGGTCAATTATGACACGAAGCATCCTCTGGTTGGGATGCCCATGACATCAACTGCTTCAACGTCCACACAAGTGGCAGTTAAGTGTTCCAAAACTAGTAACAAACTAAAGCATCAGAATCGATTTAGTTGAGTATTTAATGAAAGTTTTTGTTGCATTATTATTTGATCGATGGTAGCGATTTTTTTTAAAGAGACCTTTTAGGAATTCGAAACGATTATAACCAACAGTTATGTACAAATTTGTATTGAATTTTCTGTTTGACGTGAAGGCAAAACTAAAATTTACTCGAAAACAAAGTTTGGAGTGTAAAATAGTTACGGCCTGTTTTCATAAAACGAATTGGAAAGAACGAGCGAATCAAATTATTTATATATTTAGGATATTCATTCTTCACAAGTTCTTTTAACAAAGACTATAAAAAAGTTATCTCATGTGACTTATGAAATCCTGTTTATTTGTGTTTTAGTTTTGGGTAATTCCTTCGTTTGTTGAAATTCATTTTATTGAAACAGGCATTTACTTAATATGGGGAATTTTTTTTATACTAGAACTGAAATTAATTCCTATATATTATGGCATTGTTGAAATAGGTTAATTGACATTTATACATATGTATATTAATTTAAAAAAAATTATTTTGCTGAGTCATATCATCGTAGGGATATATTATGTGGATCAGCTCTGAGAAATGAGAGATATTTACAGACTTTTTAACAACATCGTCGTGAGTACGAGTATGATATCAACCCGAATTTTTTACAATCCAAAATTTTAGACATATGTACTATCGTTTGAGATATTAAACACAAAATGTTGTAGGCACACTTAATATTTTACAACCCCATAATAAAATTAATGACTAAGGCTTAGAAGGACTTAGAAGGACATTGCACACTTGATTTTATTCAAATGCATTTAATGAAAAGCGCTTCATCGCAATGATAAAACATGTTCGTTGCACTAATAAAAAAACGTTGCCTTAATTTCAGTTTAAAACGTCCTTATATGTAATACAAAACATCACATGATGTGTCAGGCAACACCCGGTTGGAACGAAGTTCCTTTCGCTATACACTCCGGTTCACTCATTTTAAGGGTCTGAAAATTCCATATTCAGCAGCCTGTATCTTTTGCAGTTTGTAACTGATTGCAGAATTTTAAAATGGAAATGGAACCTAGACATCTTGAGATATAACAAAAATAATGACTATAGTGGGTTCTTAACTAAAGAACCTTTTTTGAGCAATTTATAAAAAAAGTCCAAAAATGTGCTATTTTTTTTTGGTTCACTTGAATAAAGGCACTTTAACTAATTTTAATGAGAATCAGATTTCCTTGTTTTTTTAATTTATTCTACTTTATTTAAGAACTATTAGTAATGGGTACAACCCCCTTTGTTTTTAATAACTTCAAATATATGGGTTTTCATTGAGAGATAAAGAGAATTTATGTAATCCAACGAAATTTGATTCCAAGTATCCTTAATGGCATGAATTAGTGACTGCTTGTCATCACATTGTCTACCTCCTTCATAGACCTTACGAGATAACCAACCCCAGACATTTTCGATAATGTTTAGATCTGGCGAATAGGGTGGCCAGTCAAGAATATTAACATTTTGGCTTGCAATGAACTCCTTTACTACTCTGACGTTGTGTATAGGGGCATGCTCCTGTTGCAATATCCAAGATATGGGACCAGATAGTTCACTGAACTTCGGAAAAGCCGATTCCAATAAGGTTTTATAGCGTGCACCAGCCATTTTTGCACTTTGAAATTCAAGATCTATAGTGCCATAGTACGTAATAGCACCCCACACCATAACGACGCCCTCTCGGCTGTGATGTCGGTTCAAAAAACGCTATTCTTAGCGCAGATCATGAAAATAATAGTTGCAGCCATTAGGCCCATCCAAACTAAACTTCTTCTCATCTGTAAATACGACAGTTCTCCAGTCATTTACATGACCTCTTGGCTTCACATTCCATACCATGTAGTCTCTTTCGAATTGAAGCCGATTTCCTTACGAGGAGCATTAAGTGGCGGCATTTTTTGTAATTTCAGGTATTTTAGATACTCACAGCTCTTAATTACTCTGCGTGCTGATGACTTACTCGCTTCCACTCCAGCTTGAGCTCTTATTTTTGACAAGGATAAGGCAGAATTAGAAGCAATATAAATAAAAATAATATAAAAATTATTGAGTGCCTTTATTCAAGTGAACCAAAAAAATACCACATTGTTGGACTTTTTTTGTATAAATTGCTCAAAAAAAGTTCTTTAGTTAAGAAACCACTATTGTGATAATTTCTTTTATATTTCAAGATATCTAGCTTCCATTTCCATTTTAAAATTCTGCAATCGGTTACAAATTGCAACAGATGCAGGCTGCTGAATATGGAATATTTAGTGCATTTAAATAAGTGAACTGGAGTGTATATTAGGTACTAGTTAGTTCCAACACACCTAAGGCGCCCGTTGAAAAGTACGATAATTTAAATGGATCTTTAAGAAAAGATAATTTTGGTAAAATTATAATCTTTTGATGTGTTAACATCTATAGGCACACGTAGGGCAATCTATTAATGTGAACACATGCAAACAACACACCGCGTTAGTATCACATACGTGGTTTTTGTACAACAATAGTCTTTGGCTGCAAATAAGTATGATGAGTATTGAATAGTATAGAGAACTCATGGAACGAATTGTATGTTTCAAAAGCACTGGCGACATCTGGCGAATAATTCAAAACGTCATAACTTGGTCCATTCATAATTTTGATGTGAAACATTGATGCCTTTTGAAACATTTATGCTTTTTGTATTGTTTTATGTAATAATGGTGCATTTATATTGAAATATTCTAGAAAGAGAATAAGACTCGTTTATGCTATTTTACTCAGACTCTCTACATGAGAGAGGAAAAAGAGTGCAATGAGTTATCTATACCAGAGTTTCTTTTTTTGTGAGGGGTCACAAGAAACAGGATTTTATTCCTTGATTTTATATACGTAAAAAGGTTTTCCTCCTTTTGAAATTATTTTTTCGAATTTATTTATTTTATGTATTTAAAATTGTATTTGTTATATTTCTCCGTGCTGAAAGGCTAAAGCAAAGACAATAGAAATATTTAAAGATGTTGCACTCCCATACAAAGTGTTGGCGGTGCGAAGTATTGGTGGCCAAGAAGTTATCTTTGGATCTAAACTCGGTTTTACAAGATGCAGTTAGGATCATCAACTTTATTAAAAGCCGTGCACTTAATACGCGCCTGTTTGTAAATTTCTGCAAAGATATGGGTTCGGAGTATGAGAAGCTTTTGTTGCATTCAGAAATTAGATGGCTGTCAAGGGGGAGAACATTGAGATGCTTGATGGAGTTGAAACGTGAGGTAATGTGTTTTTAGCGCAGAAAAAAAAACTCAGCTGGTTCTGAACTTTTTCATAATGAGCAGTGGATGTGCAAATTGTCTTATTTGTCAGATATATTTGAGAAACTGAGCGAACTAAATTTGTCTCTTCAGGGGACGTATACGAATATTTTTAATTTGGGCAATAAAATCCAAGCATTTGTGAAAAAAATAAATGTATGGAAAAGTTTGTGACAGATTTGAAATGTTTTCATACACGAATAATTTTGTTACTGAAAATCATTTGGAATCTTTGGAAAAACAATTCAAGAAATATTTTCAGCCAGATATTAACAGTCATTTTGATTGGGTGCAAAAACCATTCAATGAATCAATTCAAAACATCACACATCTTCCATTAAAAGCTCAAGCAGAATTCGCGGAACTTTCGAGCGATACAAATTTAAAGCTAGAATGTACTCAAAAAAAATAAAATAAATGTTTTCCCGTTACATCCCATGAAGGGATTAGGGAGAGCTTCTCACAACCAGTGAGCTGTGCGCGTTCCAGTTGTTATACTCACTGATTGGGACCTAAAGTTTTACACCGGTTCCGAACGGTATTTTGAGAAGTTTTTCATGGCTAAATACTCGATAGTGTCGCCGTCACTAAGCGAGGTGACCGCCGTCGAAAGAAATTTTAGGTGGTCCGAGTAGGGATCGAACCCAGGATCTCATGCACAAGAGCCGCGCCTACTACCATTGCACCACCGACGGCCACAAACAAACTTAAATTCTTTTTGGATCAATGTTAAAGACGAATTTACAATACTCTCCGACTTGGCGATAAAAATGCTACTGCCATTTGCTACCACATACTTGTGCGAATCAGCGTTTTCAACGCTTCTTGTAATTAAATCAAAAAATCGTTCTTGCCTTACCAATGTTGAAATAGCCAGGAGACCTGCGCTATCTGAAATAATCCCGAGATTGAACCTACTCTGTAAATTAATGCAAGCACACCCATCTCATTAATTATACACTTATTTTTTGTTTTTGTTTCTGAATTTTGAATTAATTTTAATTTATATATGTACATAATACACACTTCTTTTTCGGTTGGTTTCTGAATTTTGAAATTAATTTTAATGTTTTTTTAATTCAAAATTTATAGTAAATATGTTAATCTGTATATTATTTTAAATACATTCTACATATATATATAATCATTAGAACCTGCATTTTCAAAATTATATTATACTTTGTTGGGGTCACTAAAAATTTTGTATTAGGAAAATGGGTTGTGTAACAAAAAAGTTTAAGAAGCCCTGATCTATACCATTCTATACTTTTTGTCGTAGCTCTGTTTTTGACAAAAAAAATTACTTCAATGAGCTTAATATTGCGTTATTTATTTTAACAATATTACATCTAATGTTAAAGCAGATGTAAGAAAAAAGAAAGTACAATAACAAAAGAGCCTTCATCACAAAAAATATCCTTTTTTTTATTTTCAAATGTAACTTTTACTAATGTGTTCATAGAAATCGAACAGATACCGTGTAACAAACACATCGCGCGTGAGTTCGAACACTCATTGATTTTTGGAGCGAAGTTCATGATCAGACGTTCCGGGATGCGGGCTATGTGAAAAAGAATTAAACAACTCTATTGGGTACTTTTGCTTTGGTTTGTGTCTAGACTAACATATCGTGGGACATTTCTTGTTTATTGGGAAGTTTTCTAGCTGGAGCATGAAACCAATATCTATCGATCTACTTATATATATCGTATAGACTCGAACACGGTTGGACCGAACCTTTTGAAATTTTCACAGAATGTATCTGAATGGTGGAAAATAGGGTACTTGAATTTTGGATATATCAAGTGGGCGTGGTCCCGTCCATTCGATCATGTTTTTGAAAGCGCAATATCAGGAGGACTGTTTGTTTTACCAATGGCCTTGAAAATTTGTGTGTCTGCACTTGGCATCAAAATTCGTTATCCAACAAAAAATGAACGGGATCGCATTAGTGCGCGTGGCATACATCTTGAAACTTTGTACGGCTGTACTATCAGAGGTATGATGATGAAATTTGGTACATAAGTTGTTCGTACAGTTCGAATTACATCCAGGGTTGAAGGGGGCAGTGCTGCGTCCCCTTTTAAAAAATCACTCTGACGGCTTTTCTAATATTACCGACTATTATGGAAATTTCACAATGTGGTACGGATGACCTGCTGCTGCTATACTCGATAGTGATTGAATAATGGGGCGTGGCACCGACTATACAATTTGAAATTTAAAATTACTATATCTCGAATAAGTGATGATTTATCCGACCTTTCGTATTATATTCAAAAATTAAAATGTTCGAGCGTTTGACTGTATTAAAATAACAAAATTGTGTTTCATTAAAGTTACAATTCAGAGGTAGCGAAGGGCAACGGGTACAGCTATTATAGTAAAATGAGAAGCTTTTTAGGCAAATCAGTGTACTCGATCGAAATCTAAACAAATACTTCTAACAAATAGCTATTTTACATTCTTCTTCATAATATTCCAGTCAACTATAGGATTATTTCTTCATTATCAATTAAACGTGGCATTACCCCGTGTCGGAACGCCAGCAGATCTATTCATTTACTGCAAACATAATGAAACAAAATAATTTTGTTCACCCTTTGTCATTACAAAATCTTTGAAGGTAAAACGACGTTTGCCGGGTCCAGCTAGTTTAGTATAAATTGTAATTTTGAACCGAATAAAATGTAAATTTAGAAAAGCCAAAGTGAAAGAAGTATAAAAAAAAAAGTTTTTTAATGAGTTCCTTTTCTTAAAATAATTAAATTTTATCAAATAAAAAATACAGAGTGCCTTTCCTTAAAAAAATACCGTATTTTAAATAAGTAACTTTGATTAAAAAGAGTACATTTTCTTACGAAAAGTACATTTTCTTAAAAAACCAGTTTTTTTAAAATAATTTTCTTTCACAAAAAGGTAAATTTTCTTACAACAAACTGCATTTTCTTAAAAAACCACCCTTTCTTTAAAGGGTACCTTTTTGTGCAACAAAATAACTCTTCTTGATATAAGTACCTATAGGTACTACACATCAAAACGTACCTATTCTTGAAGAAAGGACCAATTCTAAAACAGCTTTCCAATTCTTAAAAACAAAAACCATTTCTTCAAAAAAAAAACATTCTCTTAAAAAAAACATTTTCTTACAAAAATACCTTCTCTTAAAAAACTTCCTTTTCTTAAAAGTACCTTTAAAGTACTTCCTTTTCTTAAAAGTACCTTTTCTTAAGTAAAATAAATAAGGAAATAAGTAAATTTTCTTAAAAAAAATAATATTTTCCCAAAAAGAGTACCACTTCCTTAAAAAGTACTTGTTCTTAAAAAAGGTACTTCTTTGAAAAAAAATTCATACTCATATGGCTTGTTCTTACAAAAAGTACTTCATCTTAAAAATAGTACCTTTTCTTAAAGAAAACATTAGCTTTCAATACAAGAAGTACCTCTCTTTAAAAAAGGACCCTTTCGGGAAAATATTATACATATTCTTACAAAAAGGACCTAAAAATATACTTAAAAAAACCTATAAAAAAAATTCTTCTTAAAAAAGTTTATCATTTTACAAAAAGTATATTTTCTTAAAGATCCATTTAAATTATCGTATTTTTCAACCGTGGCCTTAGGTGTGTTGGAACTAACTAGTACATAATATATAGCGAAAGGAACTTCGTTCCAACCCGGTGCCCCCTGACAACTCTTTTATTTTTTTTTACCAAAATAGACTAGGAATCGAAACTTACCCGGCCGGTAGGGCTGTTTACCAAAATAGACGGGAATCGATTGACGTTCCGTAATCAGCTTTTTAATACGCATCTCTTTGTCTGTTATGTACCCACATTTTGAACTGTTGCTTATATAAACTTTTTATACCCTCACCCATAGGGATGGTGGGGTATGGGATTTAAGACGTAAAAATGTAACGCATAGAAGGAGCCATGTTAGACCCTTAGCATCGTTGGATGAAATTCGATTTTAGACTTTTTAAGACGATGGAGCCATGTCCGTCTGTCTATCTATCTGTCTGCCTGGCTGGCTGGCTGGTTAAAACGATAACTGTCGTAAATCTTCATCTATCACAATGAAATGTTTGACTTTGTTTGGGATTGCAAATGGGCGTTTTAACCACATCCCTTCGAGTACCTCCCATACAAATCGGCACATTTAGCACAAACTAATATTTCTTCTTAAACTTTTTTCTGGTAGATGTGATTACCTGCAACTCACACACGGGTTAATAATCTGTATATAAATATAGGCACTTTATTATTTTTTATTATTTTTAACGTAAGCGATGATTTATTGTAGGGGGCGTTTGATTATTACAATTTACTACATCTTAATCATTTTACGAGTCAAAATAGCAAAACTAAAAATTTTAAATCTATCGGAACAAACTAAAGTCGATGTTTGCCGTTCTGAAGGATATTCTAGCCGCGCAATAGCTAAAAAAATTGGACGTAGCCCAACAGTTGTCGACAATTACATCAAGGACCCCGAGGGGCATGGAAAACATTTTAAAGCAAGGGTTTCATTGTCTTTATCTACGTATGAGAAAAGAAACATCATCAGAATTGCTTCTAATTCTGCCTTATCCTTGTCAAAAATATGAGCTCAAGCTGGAGTGAAAGCGAGCAAGTCATCAGTACGTAGAGTAATTAAGAGCTGTGAGTGTCTTAAATACCTGAAATTACAAAAAACGCCGCCACTTAATGCTCCTCGTAAGGAAAAGCGGCTTCAATTCGCAAGAGACTACATGGTATTGGATGTGCAGCCAAGAGGTCATGTAAATGACTGGAGAACCGTTGTATTTACCGATGAGAAGAAATTTAATTTGGATGGGCCTGATAGCTACAACTATTATTTCCATGATCTGCGCAAATAATATCGTTTTTTGAACCGACATCACAGCCGAGGCGGCGGTGTTATGGTCTGGGGTGCAACTACGTACTATGGCACCATCGATCTTGAATTTCAAAGCGCAAAAATTGCTGGTGCAAGCTATAAAACGTTATTGGAATTGGCTTTTCCGCAGTGCAGTGGACTATTTGGTCCCATATCTTGGATAGTGCAACAGGATAATGCCACCATACACAACGGCAGCGTAGTAAAGCAGTTCATTGCAATCCAAAATGTTAATATACTTGACTGGCCACCCTATTCGCCAGATCTAAACATTATCGAAAATGTCTGGGGTTAGTTATCTCACAAGGTATATGAAGGAGCTAGAGAATTTGATGACAAGTAGTCACTAATTCAGGCCATTAAGGATGCTTGGAATCAAATATCTTTGGATTACATAAATTCTCTTCATCTCTCAAAGAAAACCAGTATATTTGAAGTTATTAAAAAGAAAGGGGATTGTACCCATTGCTAATAGTTCTTAAATAAAGTAACGTAAATTTAAAAATAGCAAGAAAAACTATTTTTCATTAAAATCAGTTAAAGTGCCTTTATTCAAGTGAACCACAAAAATAGCACTTTTTTTTTTACTTTTTTTATAAATTGCTCAAAAAAAGTTCTTTAGTTAAGAAACCACTATTGTCATGATTCTTTTTATATCTCAAGATGTCTAGCTTCCACTTCCATTTTAAAATTCTGCAATCGGTTACAAATTGCAAAAGATACACGCTGCTGAATATATGAATGCCTTTAAATAAGTGAACCGGACTGTGCCACGTCCAGTCTCGTACCTCCCACACAAAAGTCTGACGTATTTCCGGTTGGCCGACTCGATATCTGCAGTAAACCACAGTCGATCATAATAAAATTTGGTACTGATCAATATTTTGGCTAAAGCTACTGTGCAGTAAAAATTAACAACTTCCCATGATCATTTTTGTACCCTCCATTAAATATTGGGCGGAAAATTGGTTGTTGATCACAAAAATTGGCTTATTAGACAATATTTTGCGTAATTGCGATTGAATATGGGCGAAGTTGCCACGCCTATTCTTTTATTGTAAGGGTGAATATAGACGGTTTTCAACAGAACTCGGACGCAATGGATGACTTTGGTTGAGGGTATATTTAAGTCGGTTCACCCGACTGAATTTTATGTACTGGTTTACACCCTAGTGAAATAATTCTGTAATTTATCTCGAAATATTGTTTGAAGGATATACCAAGTTTTGCCTTCAATCCATTTATATGGTACTAGGTTCTTATTGTCGATTTGATGTTTGTAAATTTATGACAAACTTGACTTAATTAGTATGTATATTAAATTTCATACGTTTGGAATATAATAAAGTTTGTACAGTAACTTCTTCATTACCTAAGAGAAAACAGTCCCGCTCATATTTCTGTAGCTCCAAATTGCTGGACTCATTTTAAATCCCTCATATGTATGTACTTTAAATGATTGCACGCAATTACTCTCTATATGAATTTCCTCAGTGTGTTATTATTTTACCGCTGAACATAAAAACATGTTTTTGTCCATTGTTTGCATAGATTCTTGGCCAATACATGAGTTCAATTTGACCGAACGACGAATCGTTTGTGTAAGTATTGAATGGAATCTCTTTCTTCGTCTAATTATGGTGATTGCCGACGTATACAATAGAATCTATTATGTGGTTAGGTACCAATGTAGTTTCATTTGTTTCATTTGTGCCCCAAACGCATTTACAACGAGCGGTGGAGTATTTAAAGTGGTCGTTGATTGCTCCAGTAACCTGATAAATTAATAATATTTAAATTTAATATATGTATTTACTTTAGGCAAAAGTTGAAATAGGGAAATTGTACTACGTATTCATAGCACCCATATATTATTCTTAACTGCAGCTTATCGATTTCAAATTACATATCACTGGGCTTTCAAAGCCATGATTTAGGGGGGAAAGAAAATATTAAGAAATTGTTATTCCGTTTAAGCTAACAGATCAGTTTTTCGGTTAGTGAGAAATTTATTTTAAACTTTTGTTGTATTGAGTAGCGGAGCTTCTTAGTAGAATCAGTTTCTTAATCAAGGCAAATATTGGTTGAATATAAATATTATGAAAAGACACCAAACACCAAATGTATTTAGGTGGAGCCACCAGAAGTTAAAAATATAACATTTTATCAATAAAAATGCTGACTATTTTGTTTAGGAGATATAGCTACAAGTAAAATAAAAGCCCTAAAAGTAATATTTTCCCATAACAACAGTTTAATCAAATGACGTCTTAAGCTAAGAGCCTACACTATCGGCGCATTGCCCCGAGTTACATCACTTTTTCATGTACCCACATTGTGGGCGGAAATTGTGCTGTCTATGAATAATCGAAATTACGTCTGGTGCACCGATAATGTGCACACTCTTTTGCCCAATGTGGTGCAATCAAATTGTACAAAATGCCCCGATTTTTGACGGGCACTTGTGCGCCGATCAAAGTCGCCAATCAGCGCAGATATTTGTGAACACCACTGCTTGAAAATATATATTTATTAGGGCGGGTCGAATTGTAGGAATACATATTTAACTAGAGGAAATACAATTTTGTTTTGCTTTTTAGACCAATATCTAACTCGATTACTGAATATTTAAAAAAAAAAACCTATTGCGCAAAATACGGGGGCTCGAAATTCAGTTTAGAACTATGGTTTCTCGGCAAACTTTCTTCAAATGACCAATAGAAGAATAATCTCGATGAGCCTCTGTCGCAAAAAAATTTGACCCACACTAATATTTATAAATAAAGAGGAAGGATAAACAACAGGCTGTAAGTTCTCGTAGAAATTATTTTATTATGTTTAAATTTATTAATCACAATACAGACATGTTATATATATAAGAACGAATTTCCTTATCGCACATTGCGGGATAGGGGCTAAATGAAACAAAATTAAACAACTTTTTTTTAACACTATTATGAACTATATTGGGTACGTTTGCTTTGATTTGTGCCTAGACTAACTAGATGTCCCACATACGAATATGTTGGGAAATTTCTTGTTTAGAGAGAAGTTTTCTAGGTCGAGCCTGTAACCAAAATATTTTGAATATAAGTATTTTGTAGTTTTGAACCCAATAAAAATAAATTTAGAAAAGCCAAAGTGAAAGATGTTTAAAAAAAAGAAAATTTTCTTAAATAGGAGCCTCTTCTTAAAAAAAGTAAATTTTCTCGAAGAAAATACCTATTCATGTTCTGAAACAAAGTAAGTTTAAAATGGGTCTCGTTCTTTGTACGGACGCCGACCTGCACCACAACATTTGATGAAGTACTGGAATGAGAGTGGAATGTATACAAAATTCGACATAAATAATATAAGAAAGAGTTAAGATCTTCAAAGTGTAGTTCTTGGAAACATTTCTTCGAAAACGGGCCTGAAACTTCCAGACTGCGAAAAGTCCTCTCGTCGACTCTCACATTTCTAGGATATATGACATATGACGTCATCGAATGATGAATCGGTAGACCTCCTGTGTAACGAATTACTTTCCAGGAAACTGGCCGAAGACTTAAGGTCGGATTCGGTTTAAAGTGCTACAAATCACGTAGCTTCTCAAACTTTATATGAGCTGTATCAAGCTATCCAATCTTTCCGTTATATGGAGAGAATCGAAAATCGGAAAACAAATATAATATAAATATAGTAATCGTATATTAGTCCAAAAGTCGTTAGACCAATCAGTCTCTCATATTTTCTTCTGAAGGCATTGCAGAGGATATTGACTCAACTGTGTACGATCTTCTCAGCTGTTCGCATGCCACCACTTTTACAATAAAGGTAAATCTATGGAAACAGCTCTGTACGGTTTAGTGAGTTTAACAGGGAATCATTAATTTGATATATGGATTGCCTACGCGAAGGCGCATAACCTCGTCACTGTGTCACACGATTTTAACTCGCAGTGTGAATAAAGAGACACCCGAAGGGGAAGTCCTATCTCCACTTCTCTGGAATTTAACACTGGATAGTATTTTGCTATAGTAGGCGGGATCAGGTTGCACAGTCTAACGGTTATTCACTGACTACCTGGAAATTGATGTGCAAAGTAAATACCCTTCCATATGCAGAGATGCATTCCTGGACTTAATCACAGAATGTTATCACCGGGAAGCAGAAGATTCCGTTTATTCCGCCATTTTATTAATGTGGTAGGGACATCTAGGTGTGATTCTCAAACACTATTAAAACACTATGGCTAGACGACGGGGCCTATCCTCGAAAATAGTGTACTGATCTTTTTAATAGCCGTATTATCATTGGTTTTCCCAAAAAGTAATTTTCATCATATCAGTAATATATGTACCGAACCTCTCATTCCTACACTGTATCAAACAATTGTCCCTACACCAGGCAGTTGTGAACATATTTCAATGTATCTCAAAAGATATATGGCCCATTTGATTCAAATATTTTTTTTAAGTTAAAAGCATTGAACTTAAAAAAAATTATTTAAAAAGAATCAGCAATATATTTTTTGAGATATATTGATATATGTTCTCAATTGCCGGGTGTACGGACAATTATTTGATATAGTATACTTTATGCAATAGTCAAATATTGACGTGTGTGGGCGGAACCTCGACCCTTTTTGTCAACTTGCTTCCAAATAGCCTGTTCGTATCTGTAGGCTAACTGTAACATATTGTGAAATTTTCAGAACGATCAAACTCTTAGTATGACTGCTATAACGGTTTCTTTTAAAAGGGGCGTGGCACATCCCACTTCCACCCCGGCTGTAATTCATACTGTACCAGCAACGTATATACCAAATCTCATCTTCTTACCTCTGATAGTTCATGATAAATAGCCATTTTAAATTTCAAGTTGTATGGTGCCACGCCCCTTTATCCAATCTTTTTCAAGTATAGCCAACGACTATCAGCAGGTCATCAGTACCTCATTGTGAAATTTTCATAACAATCGGATTATTATAAAAATCGGTCAGAGCGATTTTTTAAAAGGGGGCGTGGCACCACCCACTTACACCCTGGCTGTAATTCGAACTGTACGAACAACTTATGTACCATATATCAAATTCATACCTCTGATAGTTCATGAGATACAGCCGTACAAATTTTAAAGTTGTTTGCCACGCCTACTCACCCGATCCGGCCCATTGTTTGTTGGATCACGAATTTTTCTGCAAAATGTATCCACACAATTTTTCAAGGCGATTGCTGAAACAGTCCACCACATACTGCGTTCTCAAAAATAGGGTCCAATGGGCGGGGCCACTGCTACTTCAAATACCAAAAAATTCAAGTAACCTATTTTAACCACCGACCATACAGCTACATTCTGTGAAAATTTCAAAAAGATCGGTCCAACAGTTTTCGTGTCTAAAGTCCGCGGTAGTAAAAAATGCCAACCACACAAACTCATTTGTATATATATATGTAGATAGATAGCCAGATATTGGTTACAAGCACTCCACCTAGAAAACTTCCCATTAAACAAGAAATTTCCCAACATATGTTAGTCTAGACACAAACTAAAGCAAAAGTACCCAATATAGTTGATAATACTGGGATGTAATAAAGTTGTTAAATTTTTTTTATTTAGCCCCCATCCCGCAACGTGCGATAAGGAACTTCGTTCCAATTACTCGTATTAAAGACAGAAAAAAAGATTGAAAATGAAGTTGACAGAATAATATAATCGAAGATTCAGATGCCACAACCGAATCAATTATGTAACGAGGTTAGTTGAACCAAGGGATTTCTATGACAGCGTGTCCAGCAACTGCTAAAGGACGACATAGGTCTTCGGTACCAAAGCAAAATGGCCAAACGACGCTTAACCCAGCGCCATAAAAATGCGCGTATTACTTTTGAAGAAAAGTACAAGTTTTGGTAGGACGAATTTGAAACCGTTATATTTAGTGATGAGAAAAAGTTTTTTAAGTCACGAAATATTCCATTACTGGAGTGGCCAGCCATAAGTCCCGACCTCAACCCAATTGAAGACCTCTGGGGGATACTTTCACGATATACGACACCTAAAGTCCTAAAACTAGCAATATAGGCGGAATGGGAGAAAATTGGCATATCCACTTTAAGCAACTTAGTGAGTTCTATGCCACGCCAGCTACAACAAGTTCTTCTACACAATGTCAACTCAATATCATATTAATTAAAAATAAATAAATAAATGGTTTCCCGTTACATCCCACGAGGGGATTAGGGAGAGCTTCTCACAACCAGTGAGCTGTGCGCTTTCTAGTTTTACACTTACTGATTGGGACCTACAGTTTTACACCGGTTCCGAACGGTATTTTGAGAAGCTTTTTCATGGCGAAATACTGTTTAAATATAAATATAAATATGTTTTCTTAGAATTTTAAAGAACACATGAATTTAAATTAATATATAAAATAAAAATCAAAAAAAATTTAGTTTTCAAAGCTCCAACTCAACATGATACATTGCACATATAAATATTTGACAGGGGTATAAGTAATAATTTTGATTTTTGTTTTACTGAAAATTAATTATGTAACTAAGAATCATATGAGGTGTCAGGGGACACCCGGTTGGAACGAGGTCCCTTTCGCTATATATTATGTACTAAAATAGTTAGTTCCAACACGCCTAAGGTGCCCGTTGAAAAATACGATAATTCAAACCATCTTTAAGAAAATATACTTTTTGTAAAATGGTAAACATTTTTTATGAAACAATTTTTTTGTTTATGGAATGTATTTTTTAAAAAAGCAAAGGATATTTTTTGGTCCTTTTTGTAAGAATATGTATTATATTCTCCCGTAAGTTAATTTTTTAAAGAGAGGTACTTGTTTTATTAAAAACTAATATTTTTTAAGAAAAGGTACTATTTATAACAAGAAGTACTTTCTGTAAGAAGTATGATTTTTTTATAAAGAAGAACTTTTTTTAAGAACAGGTACTTTTTAAAGAAGTGATACTGCTTTTAGGAAAAGACTATTTTTTTAAGAAAATGTACTTATTTCCAGAAAGGCTACTTATCTCAAGAAAAGAAAAGAAAATAAAAGGTATTATTTTATTTTTAAGAAGAGGATTTTTTGTAAGTAAATGTTTTTTTTAAGAGAAGGTACCTTTTTGATGAAAACGGGTTTTTAAGAAATAGGGTTTTTAGGATTGGTTCTTTTTCAAAAATAGGTACATTTTTTAGAGTAGGTACTTATCTCAAGAAAGGTTATTTTGTCTCACAAAAAAGGTACTCTTTAAAGAAAATTTAGTTTTTTAAGAAAAGGCAATTTGTTGTAACAAAGTATACTTTTTGAAGAAAAGGTACTTATTTAAAAAAGTACTTTTTTAAGAAAATGTAGTTTTTGTAGGAAAATATACTTTTTTAAGCAAGGTACTTCTTCAAGATAAGTTATTTTTTTAAAGAAAACGTACTTTGTTTAAGAATATGAAAAGTTTTTTATGAGAAAAGTTAGTTTATTTGTGCCAGTCTTGCAGTTTGGCATTACTAAATTTACTTTTTCTTGGGTTCAAAACTACAATATACAGGGTGATTCAGGAAGTTCCGGACAAATTTCTCCAGCATATTCCTTGACTCATTTCATGAAGAAAACTCCACTAGAACCATGTCCGAAAATGCAAGGATGCGAAATGGCAGCGGGTTCAAAATTTTCGGATTGGCGATCGGAGGGTATTAGGGTAAAGTTTCTAACTTCTGACCCAGTGGTCGGATTTTTTTGTTTTTTGGCTTGTTGGAAAGGTCTTTAAGAGGCCTTTCAGAAGTTACCTGCCATCAGGCTAAGCAAATTGAGGTTATGTGAGTTTTTTCCATTTTTTTTTCGAAAGCTCTGTATCTCGGCGATTTGACTTTTTTCTACTTCTTTTTATTGATTCTGAAAATTTCAATAAAATAAAATCTTAAACGTGTTAATTTACAAAAACAAATAAATCTGTGCTGTTATTTCGCTTCCAAAACAAAAATTTTTGCATTTCAGTAAAATGGTCATAACTTTGGAACGGTACGACCTCTGGGCTTCGTTTAGGTCATTTTGGAAAGGTAAGGGGTATGGCTATCTTTCAGCATTTGTCTTTTTTATACTTTTTTTATTGATTCTGAAAGGACTCTTAAAGACCTTTCCAATAAGCCCAAAAACAAAAAATCCAACCACTGGCTCAGAAGTTAGCAACTTTACCCTACTACCCTCCGACCGCCAATCCGAAAATTTTGAACCCGCTGCCATTTCGCACACTTGCATTTTTGGACATGGTGCTAGTGGACTTTTCTTCATGAGATGAGCGAAGGAAGACGCTGGAGAAATTTGTCCGGAACTTCCTGAATCACCCTGTATACTAAATATTGGTTACAGGCTCCACCTAGAAAACTTCCCATTAACCGAGAAATTTCCCAACATATGTGAGACATCTAGTTCATTTAATCCATTTCAGTGATCCAAGCCGTTAGTCTAGACACAAACCAAAGCAAAAGTAAACAATATAGTTGATAATATTGGGTTGTAGCATAATAGTGTTAAAACAAAAGTTGTTTAATTTTTTTTCATTTAGCCCTCATCTCGCAACGTGTGATAAGGAACTTCGTTCCAATATTGTGAACAGATAATATTTTAAACATAGGAAACTTCTGCAAACACGTTTCCTTTTTGCCTTAATCCGGCCCGTCATCCGATGCTCTACTTGTAGTTACTAGGTTGGTACAAATTACTGGGAACATGTTCAATCCCCGAATCTTGATAGGGATCGCTTCCAGTTTCCGACGGCATTACAACGTATTGCGTGAAGCAATAAATCAAACTAATCACGCGATGACAAATTTCTGTACTAAAATCGGGTAATTTGTGCAGTTGCCAGACTCTTGCACCGTACTTGCTTATCGAATAAATCCATTACCATGCTAACGCAACAGAGAAGGAACTGTTGGATTTGTCTAATTCTTGCACCAAAAAATTCGCAATATCAAATTCTATATGTTAAATACAATAACTTAATTTCGGTATAAAATGGGGTTGCCAGGTTCTTGCACCGAGGTCTTCAATTATATATCGTACTTAAAAATTATGAAAATTAAATTTGTTTTTGTGGGTAAGTTAGCAAAAATAACATTTATGTTAATAAAAATTTCTAAATATTTTAAAATTGTAAAATTGTGGAATTATAATTTAAAAATTCACAATTGATAAATTATTACCAATTCAATTATGAAATTCACTTAAGCTTAATGAGCTTAAAAAGAAATGACTGCGAAATTAACGCCAAAAACAATGGGCGTAAAATTGCCTTCTACACTCTAAACAAAAGATTCAAAAGTCATAAGCCCTATCAACGACTACAACATCAAAGTCGGGGTGAAATGACAAGTGCTGCAAAATGCAGTTAATAGAGTTGTGGTTGTTAACAAAGTCTTTAACAAACAGCTAAAACAAAATGAAAAAAAAACAAATATTAATGTAGCACCAACTAAAAACCTGTTAAGGTTAAAAGAGAGCAGAGTAAACTAGCGACACAGTTCTCTTAAATTGAAGCAATTCTCTTAAGTGAGGCTTTGTACAACGAGTTAAACGTCAGCACAACTTCTTACGTTTGTTACGACACACTGTGCTAATCGGCCAAAGCCGGGGCTTTCTCCATCAACCAGGGAATTAGTAAAGAAACACAATTTACCCAAGACGGTTGTGGTAAACGGAAGATTTCAAAAGCTAAGGTGGAAGTGCGTGGTAGTGTCTTAAGCCAGTTAGTTTATTCGACAAAAACCTGAAATCGTTGTAAATTTTTTGGCGAAATTTTCTACAGATCAATGGATCTATTTAAGCTACAGATTTAAGCTTTTCACGAAACCAATCGATTTGTTTCTTGTTGGCTCGTTTACACCAACATTTACAGCTAGATCATCTTTGGAAAGTTGCCTTAACCACTGTCAGCGGTTAAAAAAAAAAGTTAATACAAAATCTAGAGAGAGAAAAAAATAGTTAAGCGTGAAATTGCATTTATGTGTCTGCTCATACACATGTGATTGTGGGTGTTCATGATTCCATTGAACTTTATGGTCCCTAAGCGTAACGAATATTAATAGTTGAAAAAAAAAATTTATATGTTTGTGTCCAAATTCTTAGGTGGTTACAAAATTGTGATTAAAAGTTATGTGGTTTTTTTAATGCAACGAAAGTTGTCAAGTTTCAACTTAAGTGAAAGGAGAGAAATGCAGTGAGTGCTTTTTATCACTAGAAAAACTGACGACAAAAAACAGCACCATCGAAAAAGTAAACCATGTCTGGTAATGGTCCTTACCAGTTTTAGCAGCATCAGTTTCTGGAGTCTGTACGAGTATTTGTATCCGTGTGCAGTTTGCCAACAACTCTCCACCTAGCTGCCATAGTGACCGCGTTTTTGTGTTTGTATGTTCAAAAATCAACTGATAAATGTGAGCAATCAAGAAACATAACATACAACAGCATAAATTTTTTTCTTGTTAAACGAAAAGTAAAAAATCTAACAAAAGTTGGTTATACTACGAGTATTACAGCAACCAGCATTCACTACCGTGTAAAATTCTACTGTAGTTTGAGTGTGTGTGTGTGTGTGCGTGGTCTTGTTTAAAAAGAGCCCTTCAGTTTATAATCGAAAAACGTGAGACGACTTCAAGTGGATTTTTGGTGGCTCTGTTTACAAAAAGTAAAAGGTGAGTTTACGAAAGTGAAATTAAAATTTGGCTTTGTGTTTTTTTCTTTTTTGCCTTTCTCAACCGCAGACTTGTCAAGAATTAACAACAATAAAAGACAAAAAGGAAATACATAAATCTTTTTCAATGTTTTTTAAAGCTTTTGGCAAAGAGAGGCGTGGGCGCTGATTGAGTGTTGCAATAAAGAATATAAAGAAAACGTTTTTTTTTTGCGACATACCAGTTTTTGTTCTAACCGGCTAAAATTCAATATTTTATTTTGTATTTTTGTTTATAAGAAAACATTGATTTTTGCGGAAGGAACTTTTTAAATAATTTCTTACATAGAGTAATGTCATATAGGGCTGCCAATCTTCTCATCTGACATTTCGTATCACACTATTCGTGGTGCGGTCGATGCGATAGAGAGTATTTGACGTAAATTGACTTAACTCTGATGGAGTTACAAGATATCTTCGCTTAAATTGTTCATGTCGTTTTGATGAAATTCCGTGAAATTTAAACATATTTTGGACTTATTTTGTTATACGAGGGCTGCTATTTATATTTCGGGTCCTGGCAGTACTAGTGTTGCCAGATGGAAACTGGAATTTCCATTGGAAAGTTTGAAATTTTTTTAGCATAAACATACATAGAATATTTTAACTTCCGAGCACTATTTGTTGTATTTACAGTGTGCTTAAAAATTCAACTCGGTCAAAAAACGAAATTAACACGTGAAAATTTTCACGCGATGATTTTTTACGATTTTAGGTGTGGATTATCGAGACAATAGTGTGTCAATCAACTTGTTTCGACTTTTGGTGATGAAGCACCATCAAAAACCATTGTAAATCGCTGGTACCAAGAGTTAAGTCTCAAATGTCGCTCGCTCCAGGCTGAATTCCGTGAAGGTCGTCCAACTTCGGGCGATCTGCCGGAAACCATCGATGCTGTGCGTGAACTGATAAAGCAAGGCCGACATATGATATATCGTGAGATTGATGCATCCTAGGGCTAGCATCGATAAGATATTGCATGTTCATTTGGCCGTGAAAAAGATTTGTTCTCTTTGGATCCCATATAATTTAACAAATACTCAAAAAAGGCTAGTGTCGATTGTAGCAAAGAAATGTTGAAGAACTACACACTGAAAAATATCGGCGCCAGTAACATATTGCAAGAACCGTGTACATCTTTGCAAGCATTGTTTTCGTTATTTAAAGATCTTCTGCTTTTTATTCTTTATTGTCTGTCACGTTTCTGTTTTCAGCTGTTTTCAACAAACAAAGCCAAATTTGGGTCACAAATACATATATTATAAGCAATTAATTATTGCGTCACAAACATGTTATATTGAATAGCAAACACAATTTGTTTGGACATAATATACTATAAGGTACAAACACGTTATATTTGCATCGAAATAACAAAAAAAGACATATGACATATGAGCCCGAAACAAAACATCAAACGACCAGATGGGTCTTTCAATTCGAGCTAAATCCTACAAAAGTTGTTCGTGGAAGAAACACATCGAAGCAAATGATGGCGTTTTTTTTTTGGTTTAACCGGTCATGTGGCCACAGTGCTTTCAGTGGAACGTAGAACAGTCAATTCGTAGTGGTATACCACCATCGGCCTGCCAACAGTTTTCGAAGAAATAAGGAAAAACGACAAGAGAAGACGGATCATTTTGTATCAGGGCAACGCGAGCTCTCCCACATCAGCTGAAATAATGGCCTATTTGAGCACTCAATATCTCGAATTTATGGGTCATCCTCCGTACAGCCCTGATTGGCACCTAATGACTTCTTTTTACTGCGTGGTTAACGTTTTTCGACGACCGAAGCAGTAGTTGAAACGTTCAAAAACCATGTTTTGGAGGTGTCTCAAAAAGTGATTCGAAAATTGGTTTGAGCGAATGCAAATGTGTATTAATCTTCACAGAGAATATTTTGAAAAACAATAAAACCATTTCCAATGAGGAATTATTGCTTGGTTTTATTGATGGACCTGAAATATAAATAGCAACCGTTGTAGTTTATTCTTAGTATGTATATATTTGTGGTATATTTACACAAAAATTTTACCGCACAAAACGAAATGCCGTTTCTGTTTTCTTGTTGGTTGCAACATGCAACGTCCATATGCAACCACACCATACTTTGTAAATTTGCTGAGACAAATCGCTACTCTATAAGTCACTACTCTATGCTTACTTAGTAGAACTTGTCAATGCTGACGTTTATTTCCGGTTGTTTATTTATATTTGACCTGTTTTTTTATTCGCTGCTAAACGTAATTTTCGACCACTTTGTGAGGGGGTGCAATGCGATAGTAAGTCGTCGAAAGATCAGTTTGGCGGGAAATAAAAAGACACACTTATTGCTAGTTTTTCAGTCAGAGGTCATCTTTGTTTCTTAGTTAAATCATGGTACTAGTACATAAATTTCAGTCGGGTGAACCGACTTAAACACACACTCACCCTAAGTCATCCACTGCGTCCAAGTTCTTTTAAAAAACGTGTATATTCGAATGGGACGTTGAACGAATGGGACCAATATTCAATAGCAGATGACCATATTCAATAGCAGATTGACATCGCGCTAAATATTATTTAATAGTTCATGTAATAATTAGGATTCTAAGTGGTTTTGTGATTTTTTGTGATTACCAAACAATTCTTAACCCTTTATTTGCATGGGAGGCACAAAACTGGGCACGACAATATTGTTAATTTTTTATTACGCACTAGCTTTTGATAAAATAATGATCAGTACCAAATTTAATTAAGATCGGTTGTGGTTTACTGCAGATATCGACCCGGCCAACAGGAAATACGCCCAACTTTTGTATGGGAGGTACGTTTATTATTAACTGCACAGCAGCTTTTAGCTAAATATTGCGTAGTATCGAATTTCATTAAGATCGGTTGTGGTTTACGAGAGTTTACGTGTCGATCAACCGCCAAACTTTTGTATGGGAGGTGTCAGAATGGGTGTGGCAAAGCCGCTCATTTTTCATAATAGAATGGTATTTGAATAAATATCGCTTCTCTATGCATTAAATTATTACCCGTATTAGATGATATATACCCCCATCCGTGTGGGTGGGGGTATATTAAATTATGTTTTTCAATCAATGGCTAACAATGATTTAAACACCCAATGTTAGTTGGTTAACTTCTAGTCAGAAACATATGATTTTGACAGTCACATTACTGGTTGTCAAAATAAGAAATGTAAATTGATTATTTGTACACATACTTTAAGCGTAGATAGTTAAATTGATGCGCCTACATGGTTTTTTATAAAGTTTTGTTAAAAAGAGTTCGATTTTATGCATTTATTTCACATTTTATATAATTCAATTTGGTTGTTCCTCTTTTATGTTTTGGTATTTGGCCCACAGCATGTTTTTTCCAGGAAGAATATAAGGGTTGTCATAATCGATGACAGTATGACGGGTTACATTATCTCGCCACTGAAAAACAACATGATACGATAATCTCCAATTAATTTTCAATTACAATTACGTAATCCCATAGTTAACTGCCCAATTTTAAGTCTGTTTTTTTTTATTCCATCAAGCTATCGCCACTTACGACTTTCCCAATAAAACGATCCCCACTTAATACTACGACATGTGGCAACATTTGCTGTAATGGGTCCAAAAAACTGCGATACGCCAACAAGTTTGTAGTCAGTGCCAAAAAATAGATGGTAGCAACAGATATTGTTGTAGTTGTAAGCAGCAACAACAAACATTTTATTTTCGTTCTTTCGTTACAGTTGTCAAACTCTACTCAAACATTTACCGACAATACAAGAATACAAAAAAGTATAAAAACAAAATACATACGATTTTGACAAGTGAAAATTCTTTCGGCAGCGGATTTTGACAAGTGAAATTTCTTTCGGCGACGGTTACCTCGCATTGTGACGGCGACACTGTCGAGTATTTAGCCATGAAAAAGCTTCTCAAAATACCGTTCGGAATCGGGGTAAAATTGTAGGTCCCAATCAGTGAGTGAAAACTGGAAAGCGCACAGCTCAGTGATTGTGAGAAGCTCTCCCCTGTTCCTTCATCGGATGTAATGGGAAACCATTTATTTATTTTTTTTACCTGGTTGGTAATTTTACCATGATCAATATGCATAAAATTGATCGCATGTTGTTGTGAACAATTTAATTGCAATTTTGTTTTCAATCGGAAATAAAAATCTATCCTTCAAATTTAGAGATATAAAAGTATACGTAGTCTTCTATTAAATAAAGTAATTATAATGAATTTAAAATGTGTAAGCCATTTTGAAAATTTCTGCTTTTTAAGCTATCTTTAATATCATTTTCATTCGCAAGAAATGATAACAAAATGTTTCAACGATAACTTTTTGTTGCCATTCCCTGAAATTGAACATGTGGCAACATTGGCATGGCCCAAGTCGGAATTTAACTGAGAAATTGAAATGCCACTTAATATCGCTTAGCTGTTCCCTACAAAATAAAGCTATAATTAGCGGTGTAAAAAAAACACACTTTTTGTTGGAAATGACAACAAGAAACGTAGCGCATTTATATTTCACGCCACATTATGTCTGTGCAGGATTCTCAGTAAGTCTTCCCAAGCATGTTCGTTAAGGTACGGTCAGATTGGGCAAATATTTGACGAAAAACGTCAAATATTTCTTGGCCCCAATCTGACCACAAAATATTTTTGTGTGGCAAACAACAAAACAGCTGATTTTGTTCAAACAAAGTTATTTGCCATCAAATAAGAATGTGCTCAATGTGACCACAGTGTGACCACTAGAGAGCAAATAGTGTTCTCTTTGTTGAGCAAACATTTATTTGATCTTACAATTCAAAGATCACACATTGGTAAATAACAGGTGGTATAAGCAGTGTTGCCAGCTTTTACGACTCAAATTATAAAATAAAAAAAAAAAATCAACAACATTAAACTAAAAAGAAGAATTGGTAAATATTATTATAAAGATTTTTAAAAATATTTTGGTAATTTGGTTCAACGGCTATAAATCTGTGTACATAGTTAAAACCTATAGTTTTAGCTTTGTTAATCTGTACTAACTTCTCAAATCGGATCTAAACCGACTAAGCTGCGACTAATTAGGATAATTTGGCCATATTTAGAATTTTGAAGCTACTGAAAATTTTGAAAATGGTGTTCTAATCTCCTCCGTCAGACCTTACAATTATGCTACATAATTTTAGAGCAAGCTTGTCAAACTCGCAAAAAAGAATTTAAAAAATATTCGACAATATTTCAAAATTTCAACATCTAAGCGATAACTAAGCGAGTTATTAAAAAATTTCATTTAATTTTTTTTTGTATTGTATTTACAAAATTGTATTTACTGCCAATTTCTTTAAATCTGTTCAGAAAACAAATTTGCGTTTTCTGACAGCTTGCTTACAATTTTTGAGAAAGCAAATTTGTATTTTCTGGCAGGTTGATCAAACAATTAGTTGTTGCAAATATTTGTTCAAGTGTGACCACAGGGCAAATTTTATTTGCCCTACTGTATATTTGATGCTATTTGATACCTGTTTGATCAAAAAAAAATCCAATGAGTGTTCGAACTCACGGGCGATGTGTTAACACCTATTTGCTACACGGTACCTGTTCGATTTCTATGAACACATTCGTAAATGTTACATTGGAAAATAAAAAACAGCGTTCAATCATATGATGACGTTACAGTTAAATAATATTAATACTTAAAATTATTTAAAGACCCAGTGCAAGCACATGTGTCATTATTTTCTTGCTCAATACTTTTTGTTTTATTCCCACAAAAGTCAAAGAATGCAAAGTAACAGACACTTGTACATACATACATACATTGTTATATTCGTACGATATAACCGAAGATCAACATAAAATACTTTTTTAATATTACTCCAAATTAATACTCCAAATTAAAACACTTCAATCTCGACTCGCCGATATCGGATCGCCTTAATTTTTGGCCTAAACTCTTCGTCGAAACCCGCACTAGCTTTTTCATCCAAAAATTAATAAAATCGGCTATGAATTTCCGGAGAAAATCGCGTGGGAAAATTATATGAAAATCGCCCAATAATCACTTTCAATACCGACTGCCAAGCAACGAACAAACAAACGATGATAAGACAAAACCGAAGATCAACATAAAACACTTTTTTAATATTACTCCAAATTAAAACACTTAAATCTCGGCTCGCCGATATCGGATCGCCTTAATTTTTGGCCTAAACTCTTCGTCGAAACCCGCACTAGCTTTTTAATCCAAAAATTAATAAAATCGGCTATGAATTTCCGGAGAAAATCGCGTGGGAAAATTATATGAAAATCGCCCAATAATCACTTTCAATACCGACTGCCAAGCAACGAACAAACAAACGATGATTTACTCTTACAAACCTAACACTTGCGTATGTATTAGTTTGATAGTTTACTGCCCTAGAGGCGCGCGTATAGATGTTAACACATCAACAAAAAGAGGCAAATAAATGTGCATAGTGTGAACACAAAATCAACCCTGTATTGATTTGACAACATTTAGAGCAAATATGATGAAACATATTTTGATCAAATATTTGCCCAATCTGACCATACCTTTAGTGTGTTGACTTTGCTGCAACGAATTAGTCGTAGCTGAAACTAATCATGTCCACTACATGTTCATTGTTGCAAATATTACGTTAACTGTATGCTTTAGATAAAATCCCGTGCTGGCATTTCAGTCATATAACTCAACATAAACAAGTCATCAATTTCATACGAGTTCCATGTAAATAGTTACTCAAAAGTTTTGGGAAAATGTAGCAGAATAAGGCATTTTTTTTACTGTCGACCAACCTTCAGTTACCAGAATGGGCGTGGAACATTCGTTAATATTCAATAGGAGATTGGCGTTGATAAGCTGACTAATCGTCCCGCTTCAAAATATGGAATACTTTATTTTATATTTGCAGTCATATTTTTATTTTTATAAATTAATAAATTTATTTATATTTAATATTTAATTTCAAACAAAAATTTCAACAATTGCAACCCGCTTTTTGGTCAAAACTAGTTGGTTAGGTCAGCGATTACCCAATATACTGTCGAATAACCAATTTGAGGCGGAACTGTTCTGATTTTAGTGATTTTTGGGCTGTACCAGTCAAATATCCGACCAAGACTTGCATGGAATGTACCATAGAAGGTGATGAAAAATCTTCCAGTTTCAATGAAATACTCACAGAAAAATTCGGATGGGACAGCCAAATTAGCCGTAACCGAATTTAGAGATAGCCACAACCACACTAGAGGTCATCACAGTCGAATCTGAGGTTGCTATAAGCGAATTAGAGGTTGTCGTAGCGAAATTAGAGGTTGTCAAAGCCCAATTAGAGGTTGTTGCAACCTAATTACAGGTTGTTACAACCGAATTTTGGTAGTGTGACAAATGAATTTTGAAAGTTTTAACGTAGAATACGTTATACGGTAAGGTAGGGGTGTTGATCTGGAGCACAAAATTTTGAGAAAATGTTTGTCACTTTCATTATAAGTTTTTAATACTTTTTGCATGCATTGAAGAAAATTCAAGTATGGTCGTAACATATTTAATATGTCTTCTTTTGATTTGTATTTAAATAATCATATTGCTACATATAATTTTCTTGATTCTATAAGTAAATCAAAATTTAACTCCTTCAAATTTTGTATTAATTTTCATATGCTTTGTATTTTATGTATTATAACATCATGTGTAAGAGCAGTACGATTATCTGTGTGTTCATCACAGAACCAGTGTGAGAAAGAGAAGAAGTATAATGACAATGCATGTTTTATGTGAACATTACAGAACCAGTGTTGCCACATGCAGTATTTACACTTGTTTTCAAAAGTGCATAGAATTGATATAAAGTGTAACCAAATTTTGTTAAAAACTATCCTAAATTTTTAACATAAAAATTAAAGATAAATATTATAGATTTAAATCATTTATCAAAAATTATATTTAATTCATATATTTTAATTGCAAAATGACTAACGTATTCTACGTCTGACCTATGCGCCCGTGTTATCTAACACAGGCTTCATATTTTTTTAATTACAAAGTGTTGATTTATTTTCCTGTATTCTTATAAAAAGATTACAAACTGAGAAAATAAAATAATTTTTTAGCGTAATATTTGGACTAACAAATTTGTTGTACATGCCACTTCCTACCTTTTTTAAAGTCCCGGCAATCATGAGTCACCGCCATCAATTCTGACGTGATGTATCTGCTGATTTAGGTCACAGTTTGAAGACACACGATTGCAGCATATCTGAAATGTCCGCAGTTGAATAACTTCAAAAATTGTTGATATGTGCTTGGACATTTTCTGCAAAAGAAGAACAAAATTACAATATATTACAATAATCTTGATATCTTTGATTCTTTAACTTTTTTAGATATAATATTTGTTTTTAGAATTTTAAACGTCGAGTTTGAAATACAATATGAATATGTTATGGTAACCGAATTGAAAATGAATTCGGTTTTACATACCGGAAGAGAAAGCAACTGAATTGACGCCAAATTCGGTCATTGCAACCGATTATGGCTAAATTCTGTTATTGTGACCGAATTGGTACCAAATTCAATAGTTACCACCATATTGATGCCAAATTCAGATGCTGTACCTGAATTGAAGCATCATTCGGTAACTCATACCGAATTTGGTACCAATTTCTGTTGTTGCTTCCGAATTAATTCCAAAATCGATTGGTCCTACCGAAATTTTTGAAAATTTAGTTGATAGCACGAATATAATTGAAGATTCAGTTGTCACAATCGAATATATTATGAAACGAGGTTGCTTCAACCGAATTTCAGTTGTGGGGACTAAATTTGGTCATGACAACCTGAATTCGGTCATGGCAACTGCAATTCAGTGGTGACAACTGAATTTACGGTTGCTACAACGTCTTCTCAAGCAACAAGTTATCTGAGTACAGAGCGGCACTTGGTAAGTTATTGCTCATTATGATAGGTTGTGTTTTAAGGAATATCGTGTCGACCAGGTGGAGAGTGTCAGAATAGGAGTAGCAAAAGCGCACAGCTCACTGGTTGTAAGAAGCTCTCCTCAGTAACTTCTTGGGGCGTAAAGGAACCCCATTAGTCCCCTAAGAATCCTCAGTTTGGGTACAGTTAGGGCTGCCAGATTTGAACCCACCAACAAAGTACATCGAGGAAAAAAATGCCATACAATTAAGAAAAACAAAAGTACAAAAAAGCATCAAATTCAGTACATAAAAGTAACAATTTAAGACATTTAGAAATAAAAAAAGTCAGTGCGCAACAGTAACAATTTATAAATTAAGGAAAAAATCCGATTTTTGTGGACTTGATTAACTGTTCCGTTTATACCATCTTCTGTTTCTAAAAAATTTAGCAACTTTCAGTACAAGTGTACGTAAATTTAGTTCTTATTATTAATTCGCTTTCAAAAATTTCAATTAGAAGTTTGTTCCGTTATTTTCTCCAAAAGTCGCACGTCTCGACATCTCTTTCAGATGTCGTATTAGGCAAGGAACATTTTCCAAAGACAAGGAACATGTTCTTCTTTATTGCTGACATACGATAGCAACAAAAAAGTACAAAAGGAGTAGTTTTTTTGCGTAGTACTTTAGGTGTTATGCAGACAGAAGTACAATTAATAAAAAAAAGTTGACGTACTGCTGAAAATAGTACGTCTGGCAACCCTAAGTACAGTGAGCCAAAATGGTGGCACATAGGTCATTAATAAATTTCATATTTCGGTGTTTTAAATTCTTATGAAATATGAGGATGACAAATTTGAAAACCTGCAATGAAGGACTTTTATATGTTATAACTTTAGTCCTCACTCCTTAGTTTGGACACGGTGAATACTTCAAAAGCTGAAAGGAAAAAACCAAAAATTATGGGATTCCGAAATTCGTCTGAAGCTTTGGATTATTATAATCCGACAAAACATGTTTCGACCTATTTCTGGGATTTTTATTTTATGCGATTTTTATTTTATTTTTAGCTAAATTTATTTGGCTTTAATGCAAATTAAACAGATTTGGTGGCACACACGCATTTTATTGTCAACAGCTAGGATTTCATCACATTGTTGTGATCTCCTAGACATGGTCAATCAACAGCTTTATATAAATAGATTATGTTTTTCCATAAACTACATATTGTCGCTTGTTTTCGTCTAGCTCAATAAAATGTGTCAAATATCAAACTGAGCCGAGAAAAATGTCAAAATATGTTATTGTTTAGTTTGAATCTAAAGTAAATGGGATATACAGATTGAGAGTACAATATTCTCTAACCGTTCAAGGTTACATTATGTGTGCTATAACAATAACATAATTGGGGATAGACCATTCCACAAACATATGAGGCTTAGACAAATTATTACAAATAGTTTTTCGCTTTTCGTTCTGTTTAGAAATATATTTTAGACATTCCAATAAAAAGGTGTCGACTGCTGAATTGCTTCCTTCCTTCCATTCATAGCATGTGAATGGATGGGTAAAATTTTGAGTGCACATATTTTGGCAATCCCTCTTTAGATACCGTGCAGCAAGCCGGTTTGACAGGAAAGGGCTTCGTCGAAGGGATGACTGTACTTCTAGAGATATCGGGGAAACCCTTTTACCACATACACCTTCGGTGCAGCTATCAGTTATGCTTGGCCCATTTTTGAACTTGCATTTTTTTTTTGTGGAATAATGACGACCTATGATTTAATTTTAGTGAGGGCCAAATTATAGCGGGGAGTTGTGTATAGTTTTGTAATTTAATATTCAATTTCTACATTTAATTGTTTCGACACCATTAAACAAAATGAAACACATTAAAAAATGCTTGGTTTACTTGCGGCGTTGGGATCGGGACAGAAGACGAAGTTTCGAATTATAAAATTAAGAAGCACGTGTCGGAGTTTTAAAATCGTTGAAGAAACTAAACATCGTTGGTTGTTATTAACAAATTTTTTTGAGTATATGCTTTTACAATGTTTATGGGATATACCCTTTGTCAGCGGTTTTGAATTTTCACGTTAATCAGACTCAAACTATGGAAAAATTCGTCCATATTTTAGGGAAATGTTACAACGAAAAGGACGATTGTATAGCTCTAAGGGGTTTGGGCAAATTGGAAACATACACATGGTTGAAAATTGAAAAAAAAATGGATAACAAAGGGTACGGTTCCTAAGTAATTATAATACATTTTCCTCCAAAGAAGGTTTATGCAAGTTTAGGTTATGTGTTGGTGACAGTCGAAGATCAACTCATTTTAGGTTCACTGTGATACTACGGACTAAAGTAATTAAACACCGGCCCTACCTGAGAACCATTTAGTTTGCTGGACGAAGCTCAAGATCGTGCCCACTCCTAAATTGGATACCTTTCCCGGATTACACACAAAGTAGAATTAGTTCGTTTGATTCTCCCTCATCGCCATTCGCGCCGCATTCCTATTAAATGAATACTAAATTAAATAGTCACCTGTTAAAAATGACCATGAATTCAGACAGGTAGAGTCAGAAGTAGACTGGTAAAAAGCCCACATATTCGAAAACAGGCAGCCGGTTTCACAGAATGGGGAAAACTGATTATTTTCCGGTTTTATTTTTCGATTTGAATAGAAATTAAAAATTATTTTTAAATTTTATTATTAAAATTTATTACAAATTATTAAAAAGTTTCATTATATAATTAGAAATGTGAGATTGATTTGAATTGAATCGAATTAAATTAAACAAATTTGAATTGAATTGAATTGCATAGTATTGAATTGTATTGAACTGAATTGAATTAAATTGAAATAAATTGAATTGAGTTAACTGGAATTGATTTGAATTGACTTGAATTGAGTTAAATTGAATTGAATTGAAATGAACTGAATTAAATTGAACTGACTTGAATTGACTTGAAAGGAATTGAATTAAGTTAATTGAATGGAATTGAATTGAATTGAAGTGAATTGAATTGGATTGAATTGAATTGAATTGAATTGAATTGAATTGAATTGAATTGAATTGAATTGAATTGAATAGAATTGAATTGAATTGAATTTCATTGCATTGACTTGAATTGAATTGAACTGAATTCCAATGAATTGACCTGACCTGAATTGAATTGTATTGGATTGAATTGAACTGACTTGAATTGAATACAATTGAATTGAATTGATTTGAATTGAACCGCACTGAATTGAATCAAATAGTATTAAATTGAATTAAATTCAATTGAAGTGATTTGAATTGAATTGAACTAAATAAAATTGAATTAAATTGAATTGAGGTGACTTGAATTCAATTGACTGGAATTAAATTGAGTTAAATTGAATTGAATTGAGTTCAATTGAATTGAATAGAATTGAATTGGATTGAATTGAATTCAGAACTGAACTGAACTGAACTGAACTGAATTGAATTGTATTGAATTGAATTGTATTGAATTGAATTGAATTGGGTTGAATTGGACTTAACTGAATTGAATTGTATTGAATTGAAATGATTTCAATTGAATTGATTTGAATTGAACTGAACTGAGTTGAATCAAATAGTATTGAATTGACTTAAACTGCATTAAATTCAATTGAAGTGAGTTAAATTGAATTGAACTAAATTAAATTGAATTAAATTGAATTGAAGTGAATTGAATTGACTGGTATTGAATTGAGTTAAATTGAATTGAGTTGATTTGAATTGAAAATAATTCAATTGAGTTGAATTGGACTGATCTGAACTAAACTGAACTGAATTTAATTGAATTGAATTACAATTGAATTGGGTTGAATTGAACTGAATTGAGTTTAACTGAATTGAATTAAATTAAATTAAATTGAATTGAATTGAATTGTATTGAATTGAATTGAATTGAGTTGAATTGAATTGAATTGAATTGAATTGAATTGAAATGAAATGAATTGAGTGGAATTTTATTGAGTTGAACTGAATTGAGTTGGTTTGAATTGAGTCGAATTGAATAGGATTTGGTTGAATTGAATTGAATAGGATTGAATTGAGTGGAATTGAATGGAACTGAATTATTTTCAATTAAATTGTTTTAATTTAAATTGATTTTAAAAATTGGATGTATTTCTAAGCAACGGAAATATGAATTTGGAACAGGAAGGTCGTTAACCATTAAAAAAAAACTATTTTCCCATTACATTGCATGAAAGGATAGGGGAGAGGTTCTCACAATCACTGATCTGTGAGCTTTCCAGTTTTTACTTACTGTTTGGGCCGTACAGTTTTACATCGGTTCCGAACGGCTTTCTGAGAGGTGGCCACTAAGCGGGGTGGGTGTGGTCGAAAGAAGTTTAAGGTGGTCAGAATAGGGATCTATCCCACGATCTCTCGTACAGCAGCCGCACACACTAAACGTTGCACCACCGACGGCCGTTAACCGTTTAAAATCCGGGATTTAGGTTATATGAAAAATATATTTTTAAAAAAATCGACAAATTTTCATTTCTATTCAAAGCGGTTTGGGTTTTGAACACCCTAGACGGCGGGTTTTCCAATAAGGACTTGACAATTTTTTTTTTAAATAAAACGCAAACCATTCGAGATATTTACAAAACTTTATGATCGACTTGAAATACAATCAAACCATTTATGAATGGAACTCGACTTCGTTCATATGGCCATTTTCGATGACTCGGTCACACATTTCGGCCGTAACGTCCACTATTTCGCGTTCAATGTTGGCTCTGAGCTCTTCCAACGCCGTGGGTTTGTTGGCATAGACCAATGATTTGACGTAGCCCCAAAGAAAAAAGTCTAGAGGCGTTAAATCGCACGAACGAGGCGGCCAATTGACTGGTCCATTTCTTGAGATAAAGCGCTCATCAAACTTACTCTTCAATAAATCGATTGTAACGTGTGCTGTGTGGCTTGTGGCACCATCCTGTTGAAACCACATGTCGTCTAGGTCCATGTTTTGCAATTCGGGCCAAAAATAATCGATAATCGTGGCGCGATAACGATCGCCATTCACAATAACGTGACGATATTGTCGCCGCCGGCATGCAAACCGCACCAAATAGTTATTTTTTGTGGATGAAGTGGTGATTCATGAAGCACATGTGGATTTTCACCAAACCAATAATGCATATTTTGCTTCGTCACTGAAGATGATTTTGCGATCAAATACATCATCTTAGCGCTTTCTCCAGAGCCCAATCGGAGAACATGCGTCTCATCAAATGGTCCATCGGCTTCAATTCTTGAGTCCATCGGCGATGTCCAGTTCTTCAGAACGCCGCGGAATCGACTAATTTGGATCGTTTGCTACGGACGTCTGACTGACAGCGATATTTTCGTCACTTCGACCAACCCGTTGTCCCACTGGCACGACAGCATTACACAATGAATATGGAGACCCACATTTTTGCACTAAACTTGTTATTGTTTGTCTACTAGGGCGAGAATAACGACCGAAAATTACCCTCTTAAAGTTGCGGTCACCGACTCCGAATTTCGGTAGTATATTTTTATAATTTTGTTCGTTGTTCATTCGTGTACTTTACCATGATGAAAATGTTGAGTTCACTGACAAAAAGGGAAGTAACAGATAGATGATCAGTGAAATAGTGCGTTCACAAATTAAACTGAAAGTTGTCAAGTACCTATTGGAAAACCTATTATATTCCATTTAAAACTGACTTTGTCAACACTAATAAAGCTTATTTTATATTTCTCTATGAAAACACTTCAGTGACTTTCCAGAGTTTCCTGTGAAAGCCAAACAGCTGTTGCGTATTCTTACTTACATTCTGCTAACTGTGTTGGGTCCAATAGTGTAGGGGGGACCCAAAATTTGTCAATGAGTACAGTGGGCGTATAATAGGTGTCTTATGAGTCTGATCAAATGGTCCCTATTACCGAGCAACTGCTATGTAAACCTTTTTCATAATCGTTGTGTCGGTGTAAGCATTTGCTTGATTATACGAACTTGCGTCTTATCAATTGCCGGCTGTCAAATAGGACATTGCCGAGAAAAGGGTTTTTAATTTAAAAAACCAAATTTCCAATAAAAACACCAATTATTTGCTATAACTATAAATGCATGATTATATGAAAATGCCTCTCTCGTTTTAACAGTCGGATTTACACTTGTGAAAACAAAAGGCCCAATTTATTTGGGATTGCTATTCGTCGGTTATCACAGATTCAAAAATAACTGTATACAAACATTCCAAAGTGTATTCCTTGCAAGCTAATATTCACTTAGTATGGTTTTGCTACATATAATGAAGTTTGTGTTTCCAGAAACAAATGGTTTACCCAAAATGTCGTAACTAGGAAAACCGTACACTTTGATTATTACATTGGAATGGGATTTAATGAGTAACAACAATCAGTGTGGTATGTATTTCATCAGAAGTCTGTCTCCTTAGTAGAAAACCACCTTCGACAGTGGCGGCCCCACTACTGTTGTCAGCCTCATTGTAATTACGAAGAAATGGTAAAATGAAGTGATGCCAATAAAGAAATTAAGGCGGGTGGCCGACGGTTGGCTGATTGCTGGGTCATAGTACAGTTGTATGCGCCATGGCTGACTGAATATTCGGTGCAAATGTTGACAATGTTAATAATGGTGAAACGGCACCGCAACTAAATGACGTGACCAAGAAGAAACGCCATCAAACTTTGAATATGAAATTTGTGCGTTTCATCTGATTTTACCATTTTTGTACGAAATAAATATTTTATTACGCATCCAATCACATGAATAAAAAAACTCTCACTCTCGTTGGGCTTGGAATTTTTTGGCTTTTCTGCCATTTCAGCTCTTTAGGATTGAAAAGAAAGTGTCATAAACATGTGAAATCTGAAAAACCACAACAAGTAACACAAGACGATACCGAGACAGATACATAACAGTAATAAAATTGAATTTTTATAATCCGACCACAGTCAACCCATCTCTAGGTAAGTATGTATGCATGTGCGAACGAACGCACGGGTGGGTAACCAAACTTGTTTTTGTGCCATCTCAATTCAAGACTAAGATTCGATGTAAATCTATAGACTCTAGGAGTGTGTGTGTCGAGTCGCCATTAAAGATGTTAATGAGCAAGTAAAATGCAAAAAAGAAAAGATACACAAACTTCGCAAAAATTAATTGGAAGAATTGGAAAAGGTTTGTTACATAACCTATATTGAATCTAAGGTTATTTCGTTCGGGCTATAAATATTTAATGAGAATTATGATTAATTACTATTTCTCGTAGCTGTTGATGTGAGACCGTTGAGACCATTGATATTTCGTGGAACAATCATTATCGAATAATGACGGAAATAAGTTACAAATTAAGTTCACATTAAATATCAGACACGAGCAATTAGATAATGCAATTTTTATGACCGAAAACGATTTAATTTTGTGGAATTAACTTTAATAAATATAAATTTATATTTTTAAATATTATTGAGAGTGTGAAAAAAGACTTACGTAATTGTCAACAAACAATCCAGGGGTGTTAGGGGTATATTAACATATTGCCCCAACCGGCTCAATATATTGGCTTTTATCCCCAATTCATAACACTAAACTTTGGCAGGGATTGGTCCATCTGACCCTTCCAGCGGAGCTTGGTAATCCTATTTTCGACGTTCTTCAAGTAAGTCTTCGACTAACTTTCGAACTAGTTCACCCGAACCCGTTCTACTGACATCACCAACTTAATGTAATCGAGTATTTTTATTGGTCAACTAAGCCGCACTTTGAGTACAATAGGGGCGTTTCGGAGATGGGGGCTAAATGAAAAAAAATTAAACAACTTTTGTTTTCACACTATTATGCTACATCCCACTATTATCAACTATATTGTTTAATTTTGCTTTGGTTTGATTCTAGAGTAACTAGATGTCTCACATATGTTGGGAAATTTCTTGTTAAATGGGGAGTTTTCTCTGATATTTAGTATATTTTGTAGTTTTGAAGTAAATTTAGAAAAGTCAAAGTGAAAGAAGTTTAGAAAAATAATTTTTTTAAAATAAGTGCAATTTTTGTTAGAAAAAAGTAAATTATCTCAAAAAAAAATAACTATTGATATTCTTAAACAAAGTACATTTTCTCAAAAAAGAAGTACCTTTGTTTAAAAAAAGTAAATTTTCTTACATGAAGTACATTTTCTTAAAAAAAGGTTTTTTTTTGTAAATAAGTACTTTTTCTTAAAAAAGTAAATTTTCTTACAACAAGTTGCCTTTTTTTTAAAAGCTACCCTTTGTTTAAAGAGTACCTTTTTTGTGAAACAAAATAAATTTTCTTGAGATAAGTACCTACTCATAAAAATTTACCTATTCTTGAAAAAAGAACAAATGCCAAAAAAAATCCATTTCTTAAAAAAATGGGTTCTTCAAAAAAATACCTTCTCGTACAAAAATTCCTTCTCTTTTTTTTATTTTTTTTTTTAATCGAGCAAATCAAACAAAACGAAAACCAAATTATAAATCAGACCAGATAATAAGGATAAAGTAAATTTACATATGTAAAGGAATATATAGCACTAATGCAATCGGTTCAAATGACAAATTATCCTAGACTTTGTAGTTTCCCAACTACCAGTGAAATCAATAAACTGATATAGCTCATTAAAGTCACGACACATTCTCCTAACTGGATCAAAGGTCGCATAATTCGAACGCTGAAACTCGATGTGAATGAGTTTATAGTATCTCGTGGGTCTCAATGGGACATTTATGAAAATCTTAGATAACAGAAATTCAGAACATATACATCCATCAATTATCTTCAAAACTGTAATAGAGTTTATCATGGTACGTCTACTACTAAGAGTCGGTAATCTGATCAATGCTAGTCTACTGCTATACGAAGGAAGATTATGGTTCGGGTTCCATTGAAGGTTTCTCAGACAAAATATGAGAAACTGTTTCTGGACCGATTCAATCATATTAACATACAAATTGTACTGGGGGTCCCAAACAACAGATCCATATTCGAGAATAGGGCGGACTAGTGAAGTAAACAGATTTTTCGTAACGTAGGGATCTGAAAATTCCTTTGCCCAACGTTTAATAAAGTTCAGAACGCCATAAGCCTTATTTACCATCGTAATTATGTGGGAGTTGAAATGCAATTTTCTGTCCAAGAGAACACCAAGATCAACAAATGAATCCACCGATTCAAGAACATTGCCACCTAAAATGTATTTTGCCGAAAAGAATGATGACCTAGAGAACAGGATATGCTTACATTTCGCAAAATTGAGCTCCATCAAATTGGTTTCGCACCACGTCTGGAATGCAGACAAATCCCTCTGAAGTAAAGTATATTGACAAGGATCCTTGTAAGAAAAATAGATCTTCACGTCATCAGCGTACATTAACAATTTAGAGTGCATAATGGAGGCAGGTAAGTCGTTAATGAATAACAAAAATAGAACCGGCCCAAGATGACTGCCCTGAGACACCCCAGATGACACAAAAATAGATCTTGAGAATGATCGGCCACATGATACCATCTGTTCTTGGTTCAATAAGTAAGAACTAATCCACGTCAGCATGTTACTATTAAAACCCATTGCCCCGAGTTTATATAATAACAAATTGTGGTTAACTTTATCAAAAGCCTTACTAAAATCGGTAAAAATCACATCAGTTTGATCTCCATTGATAAAGCCGTCAATAATGGAAGAGGAAAACTGAAGCAAATTAGTCACGGTGGAACGACCCTTCCGAAAGCCATGTTGACATGGATCTAAAATAGAGGAAACATGATGAGAAATTACCTCTGTGACTAACTTCTCAAAAAGTTTAGGAATGGCACTCAATTTTGCAATTCCCCTATAATTTGCAACATTTACTAAACTACCAGATTTGTGGAGAGGGATTATATAAGAGCTCTTCCACTGTGCAGGAAAATGACCGAACTTCAGCGAAGCGTTAAATAAGAGAGTCAACGGTAAGCTGAGAGAATTCGAGCAGTATTTCAACATAGAGTCCGGGATACCATCAGGACCCGCTTTATTCGAGGCTTTCAATCTGATCAAGTTATCTAGCAACCACGAAGAATTTACGACAGACGCATCAAACGGAATGGTAGAGCGGACAGTGTACGGGTATGATTTGGAAACATCATAGGCTTGGGAGGAATAAATAGATGCGAAAAAAAGTACATTTCTTAAAAATAAAATAATATATTTTTTTTACTTTTCTTGAGACTAGTAGCCTTTCTGAAAATACATGAATTTTCTTAAATAAATAACCTTCTCCTAAAAAGAGTACCACTTCTTTAACACATTAGGTTTGTTTCTTTACTTTACCGCGGGAACCCAAGCTTACCCAAACGCGTTTCTTGACTCACAAATTAGGCAAATGAGAGCGATTTTTTGTTTCTCTTAACGTCAAAATGCATTTCTCTTTTTACCGAACTTACCCAGACTTTTTCTTCGGGTAAGTTTGGGCAAAGTGTCAAATCAGCTGTTTGAAACGTCAACATAAAAACATATGTATATTTGTGAAAAATATAACACAAGTGTAAAAAAATTATTGAATTTACAATTTTATTAACTTGAAAAGTGACTGCTTTGAGAGTGCTTATTTAAAGAAGATGGGAAGTGTGCAAATGAACAGTGAAAATTAACATGATATGCAAGATTTGTTGTCAAGCATATGTTTTGTGTTGTGACATTTGTTTTCGGGCTAGAAAAGTGGTTTTTTGCGTCTCTTTACTTTTGGGTAATATTGAGTATTAGAGAGAGAATTTAGCTTTTAATCTGTTTTACCCAAAAAGTAAAGAAACAAAGCTATTGAGTACCAAGCGATTTTGACGAAACCCTTCCCCGGAGACCAAACATATTTTTGTTAGAAATGTGTGTAAAAGTTTTTAAATTTATAACGGTTTTGTGTGTGTCGAACGTTTTTGGATGACATGGCACTGCACGACGAGAATGCGATCGTAATTGTCGCTGTCGTTCGAAAATGTACAACTGTCTGTTTTTGAGTTCAAATGTTTATTATGGTTTTGTTTAGTTTCTTTCTTATTTTGATTAAAATTTTGATTTTGAAATTTTATCTTAAAAATGTCATCACGAAACAGAAATGTCAACAGAAAATATTAGATGCTTTGGATGAGAGTTCCGATGATTTTTCTGATGACGACTCTATGATTGATATAAATTGGCTGCCAGCTGACTCAGATTCTGAGTCTGAGCCTGAAATTGATCTGGGGATATTAGTCACATTTAGGAATTGTCACCCGTGGGAGAAATTTCAAATGCGAATATAAATTGGACGGAATTTTCACGACATCAAAAGATTTTCACATGCACTGGCAAATATATGTACATAATTTTCTAAAGTTTTCTTTATTTTTATTTAAGCGAACGGATTAGAAATAGGAGAAAGATTGATTTTAATAAAATATTTATTAAAAAATATGACTCATATAGTTTTGATTATAAAACCGAAAAAAATCACGGAAGTGCCTGAAAATGTGCTAAAATTTTCACTGAATGATAACAAACTATAAAACCATAAATAAACTTAGTAGTGTCGCACCGTCGGTGGTGCAATTGTTAGTGTGCGCGGCTCTTGTACATGAGATCCTGGGTTCGAACCCTGTTCTAACCACCTTAAATTTTCTTTCGGCGGCGGTCACCTCGCATAGTGACGGCGACACTATCGAGTATATAGTCATGAAAAAGCTACTCAAAATACCGTTCGGAATCGGTGTAAAACTGTAGGTCCCAATCAGTGAGTGAAAACTGGAAAGCGCACAGCTTAGTGATTGTGAGAAGTTCCCCCCTGTCCCTTCATGGGATGTAATGGGAAACCATTTATTTTTATTTATTTAGTGTCGCACAAAAACGAACGACAATGTTTTTTTGTGAAACAACCCCTGTCAAACGTTTCATGTGTCGTACATAAACGGACGGCGTGTATTTTTAACGGGCGCCTTAGGCGTATTGGAACTAACTAGTACATAATATATAGCGAAACGAACTTCGTTCCAACCTGGTGTCCGCTGACACCTCATGTAATTTTTTATCCATAACTGAGCCTGTACCGCTGGTGCTGTGAAGATGCATCAAATCTGTATTCTACTTTAATTCCTAACTTCGAGACTTATATCCAGGGGGTCTCGGTGAAACAGTTGTTCGACCTCCTAGCTGATAATTTGATAGCATTTGAAGGAGAGTAAGTAATAGGCGAATTGAAAAATGTGACTTAAAATTAGATTTTATTGACACTGGCGACTTATAAAATCACTTAATATGCAATAAATGAGTTTTGACTTGAACGAACATAACAATTTTATTATTTTTTTATTTGTATTACGCCTAAATTCTGGCATAAATAGAAACTGTATCAAAACTGTCATTAGCCCAGTTACTTTTGACGAGAAATTGGTGGGACTGAAACACTCATTCACACTCTTTATATAACTATTACTCTATGCTAACATCTACAATATTTCTTATTCGGCCAGTTTAGTTTTAACTATACATTTTTGGCATTTGGAACTTGACACCAGAAACTCAAATATATAGTTTTTTTGTTTTACTTTCGACTAATTTTATAATTGTTTCAAATCAGAACGAAATAAACAAATTATGGAATAAATGTGATTTCCTACTAACCTGAATGCCCAGTAGGGTATGTTATGCAACCACTCAAGTAATTATATGAGCGGCATGGTGGCCGTCTACGCCCGTTTCTGAAATAACTTGTATCGCACAAATTAAAACCATTTCAGTCGAGGTTATTTCGCATAGGAAGCAATTAGTATGTATGTATATTTGTAAGCAATTAGTTATTTTACTGCATACATTAGGGTGACGTGTTTTTGTATCACTTTCAATACTTTTGTAGTGTAGTCAAAAATTGAGTTCTTGTTAAATAAACTGTGCATAATTTGGATCCGATAGCATAATTTGTTTCTCATATTTTGACTGCAAATAGTGGCATAAGTTCAATTAGGCTTGCATATTCTCAGTTACTGTTTCTTGTTTTTCTCAATTTTTTTTCTCAAAGACCATTCGTTTTTATTGCTTATTTTAACTTTTTACAAAGTAGGGCTACAATGACGCGACAGATACAGGGTTATCATATTATATGAATATATTCCACTTAAAACTGAATCCAAATGCTTTTTAAAGTGTTGCATGTTATGGCTTTTCTCATACAAAATTGAGAAACAAGAACGGGCGTTTTAGTGAACTGACTTTAACATGTCCTTACTCTACGTTATCAATTGGATCGATATTTTAGGTTAACCCTTCTGCACTCCTATATAAACAAAAAGGTGTTAACACATTGCCCGTGAGTTCGGACACTAAAATTACAAATGTTGATGGGTTCTTGCTTTATATTGAACTTTTGTATAAGAAAAATAGATTTAAAAAATCAATTTTCAATTTTAAAGCACTCTAGCGGCAAAACTAGACGGTGACCACTTATGACCTTTTGATTTCTGAAAAGGTTGAAACTTCCTCTTTCCAACGACATACGGCTCATTTTTCTGGCGGTGTGGGTAATATTCATTGTAGTATAGCTGCGCCATCTATCGCAATTCTACAAAACTAATTATAGATTAATTTAGAGTGGTCCAAGGTCTTTCAGTAATGGTGCTGTTGTTGGTTGTATGGAATACAAAACAGAAAACACAGTCATTGTAGCCAATAGAAAAACAAATTGCAAAAATGAAGATGATGCTTCACAAACATCGAAACGATCGTCCAGCGAATGTGAGTTCGAATCCCACCCGCGGCATTTACATTTTTTTCACTAACCGGAGAAAATATGATCTCTTAGCCTTAAAAGGAAATTACAACTTTGAATATGACGAGGATCTAAAAACAACTAAATTTGAAAAAAAAAATCAAATTTTAAAAAAACACTAACGGGTCAGCCGAAGGTCATTCAGTTTAAGAAAAAAAATACCGGTCTGCTATATTTTTTTTAAAACAAAACACGAAAAAAGAATAAAAAAATAAAAGGCAACCTCACCCTCTCCGAATTTTGTTTTATTTTATTATTAAAAGTGCCGTAAATCTGCTGAAATATAGAAATTTCACTCATATGTTGTAACCTATTAATCATTGTGTCCCAAATTTGTTATATTGAGTAGCAAACACAATATGTTTGGACACAAGAATACTATATTTGCGACAAGCTACAAACACGTTATGTTTGCAACCAAACATCATAAAAATGCAAATTTTTCAGTATGTATAAAGCGCACAGCTCACTGATTGGAAGAAGCTGTCCCCTATCCGTTCATGGGATGTAATACGAATGTATACACTTCCTTTATTTTCATAATTTTTTATAACACTCAAAGAGTGTTTGGAATGTTTTGTAGGCTTAGCCAGTCGCTAGTCAAGTGTTGATTCTCTTTTGCTCTCTAACTCTAACTGTAATATGAACATGTCTGTTCAACAAAAATTCAACCCTGATCGTCATTATTGTTCTTAGTAAAACGACAGATGGTCGTCAAAAGTTAGCATGTATTCCTTTAGTGCGTAGTCAAACGATGGATACAGTTTAGTAGAAGGTTTATGTGATGAGAACTAAGTTTTGTTGGCAAATGATGAAAATGATCAATATTCATCGTCAAGCGGAAGTATTGAAAGTGTATCACCTTAGCAGGAATACCAAGCTCCGATATAGCTTGGTACAGTTTTCTCCGTAACGTAATCGTAATCTACAAAGTGGTGGTAGGTGTCGATTTCCTTTCCGTGAGTTTTCTCCAGAATTTATCCTAATGTGAATATCTGGTCGATAGTTGACTTATCCGATCAGGATTGCAAGAAACGGCTTTAGTCTTCCGCACATCGCGCTCGAGTGAACCTTGTATGCGATGGTTAAAAGGTTTTTTCCACGGTAGCTAGTACAACTGTTAAGGTCGCATTTTTTGTAAACAGGACACAGTATGATAAGACTCCAATTGTCTGGCATGCATTAGTCTAGCCAGATTTTTTCATATGAGCTGATGTATGCACCTTTGCAACTCATAGCCGCCAGTATTAAACAGCTCAGCACAAGCGGCTTTGTTGTTCTTAAGCCAGGAAATTGTAATTGTAATCCCGCTTTGGCTAGGAGGGGGGCAGATTCGGTGCCATCATCCTGTATTTGCTCAACACCCTCATCTCCTGCGATATGTGAAGCAGAAATGTTATCTCTCCACATTTCCAACCTGCTCTGCACATCTGTGACAAGATTTTTGGTCACATCTTCACAAAAGGGGCCCCTGATTCATGGCCGATGGTTTGACTTTGCACTTCAATTTTCTCAAAATCGTTTTTCTTCTTAAGCACATGGATTTCCTCTCTCCTCTTCTCCTTATACCGCTCTGGCGCAGCTCGCATTGCAACTGCAATTTTATTCAGAGCTGGCAAAATTAAGAGCCGCCAATTTAACTTTTTTATAGCGCAACCCTCTTCGATAAGTTGATATCGGCTTCAATCACAACCCGCGATGTCACTATGTTGCCATTATTGGAACGAAGTTCCTTATCGCACGTTGCGCGTTGGGGGCTAAATGAAAAAAAATTAAACAACTTTTGTTTTAACACTATTATGCTACAACCCACTATTATCAACAATATTGTTTACTTTTGCTTTGGTTTGTGTCTTGGAATATAGAGAAAGAAATTAACTAGATGTCTCACATATGTTGCGAAAAATACATTGTTGTCTTGAACCAATAAAAAGTAAATTTAGAACTCCCAAAGTACAAGACTGACAAAAAAAAGTAAATTTTCTCAAAAAAATACCTATTCATAGTCTTAATCAAAGTACATATTCTTAAAAAAATACCTGTTCTTAAAGAAGTACCTATGCTAAAAAAAAGTAAATTTCCTTACAAAAAGTACCTTTTCTGAAAAAATAAGTACCTTTTCTTGAAAAATTTAATTTTCTTACAACAAATTGGCATTTCTTAAAATATCTTTTCTTGAAAGAGTTCCTTTCTTGTGAAACAAAATAACCTACCCTTGAAAATTTACCCATTCTTTGAAAAATGGACGAATTCTAAAAAAAATCCCATTTCTTAAAAAAACAAAATTGTTCAGAAAAAAATACCTTCTCTTAAAAAATACATTTTCTTACAAAAATTCCTTTTCCTAAAAGTACCTTTCCTTGAATAAAAAATAATAACTTTTCTTTTCTTGAGATAAGTACCCTTTCTGGAAATAAGTACATTTTCTTAAACAAATATGTTTTACGTACCGCTTACATTTCCAAAATGCCCTAACCGAAGCCCAGAGATCGTACCGTTCCAAAGTTATGACCATTTGACTGAAATGCAAACATTATTTTTTTTTGTTTTTGGAAGGGAAATAACACGTCACATTCATTTGTTTTTGTAAATTAACACGTTTAAGATTTTATTTTGTTGAAATTTTTGGCTGAAGAATTTGCTGAACTTTGAAACGGCATGACCTCTGGGCTTCGTTTAGGATATTTTGAAAAAGTAAGCGGTAGGGCTATCTTTGAAGATAAGTTAAAACATAAGTTATCTGCCATCTGGCTGAGCAAATTGAGGTTATATGAACATTCTTATTTTAAACCTCTGTATCTCGGCGATTTCACTTTTTTTTATTTTTTTATTGGTTCTGAAAGGTCTCCCAAAGACCTTTCCAACAAGCCCAAAAACCCAAAAATTCTGACAACTGGTTCAGAAGTTAGCAATTTTACCCTAGTACCCTCCGACCGCCAATCCGAAAATTTTCAAACCGCAGCCATTTCGCCCCCTTGCATTTTCGGAGATGATCGTAGGTGGACATATTTTCATGAAATGAGCCAAGAAATACGCTGGTGCTATTTGTCCAGTCGTGACTGAACCACCCTGCATAGCGAAAGGAACATCGTTCCAACCGGGTGTCCCCTGACACCTCGTGTGATTTTTTGTTTAATATTGTGTGTTGATTTAATGATTTAGATTGTGTTTGAGAATAAATATTAGAAACAATTTTCTTTCCTTTTCGGTTTAAAAATGTGATAAATTTCTTAAAAGAAGTCTTTCCATTTAATTTTATTATTTCCACTGTACTTTGTTGTACATAAGCTGAAAATTGATTAATTTTTAATTAATAACACAAAGCCAATTGGAAATGACAACAAAAGCTCAAATTCGGCAGTGTAAACGGCAAACATTCGAGAAGAAGGTTATCGATAACCTAAACTCACAAAAATGATACCTAAATTTAATTCCATATGCACTTAAGCTCAGGAAAATTTAACTTCGAATGGATCCAAAGATTTTTGAACACAAATTAAGATAACATTTTCTTAAATTTAGGAACCCGTATGGTCCTTAGTCAAAGAAAAATTTCATTAAATAAGCTCGAAATTTCCGTAAATCCAGAATTTTTAGAATATTTCCCTTAAAAATTAGTAATACATACGTCTTTAAAAAGTGTCGATTATTTCTTCTAATTAACAGTCAAATTCACGATCTACAAAGAAAACCTAATCGAACAAAAGCCAGTCCTCACTTTCGTTCTTATCCCAGGCTTTAAATGTTATTGTGTGGTTGTGTGTTTGCAAAATCGGAAGCCACTAACTATTTTCGGTGTCGGCTAGGCGAATGAAAATGTCAAAACCAGTCACTTGTCTTTTGGTTGTCGCATAGCTGGAAATCAAATAAAAGCTTGAAGCAAAAACAATTTAAATAAAATCCAATGGAAGAAACACAATGGACAGCAAATAATGTCATTATAATAAATTTGTTATAAAAATATATTTCCATTTCAGCACAAAAACGCCAACTTTGCGGCACCTGCAGATACAGGTTCCTCGTACTCTTCTCTCCCGCTCCGAAATTAAATGGCGAACGTCAACTTTATGTTATTGCTTTGAACAACAAACACACGTAAAACCATGCGAACGACAAGTGGAAAGATAGTGACTCGCTTTTTGTAACGAAAGTGAGTGACTGGCTTCGTTCGCTTGGATTTTGTGGGAGAGGGAGTAAGTGGGGTCCGATTTTGTACTGAATTGTATGTTTTCGTTCGCTTGTTAGTGGCTCCAAAATCAGCTGTTTGTCGCATAGAAAGAAAGCGTATGTTAACGTTCGACATCGTGACTTTTGGTGTTAGTTCATTTTCTTCCTAAATTAAGCACGAATGGTCTTAAAAAGAGGAAACAGTTTTTGGACTAAAATAAATGGTTTCCCAATACATCTCACGAAGGAATTGCGGAGAGCTTCTCACAACAAGTGAGCTGTGCGCTTTTTAGTTGTATACTCAATGATTGGGACCTACAGTTTAACATCGGTTCCGAACGGTATTTTGTGAATCGCTTTCATGGCTAAATACTCGGTAGTGTCTTCGTCACTATGCGAGGTGACAGCCACCGAAAAAAATTTAAGGTGGTCAGAACAGGGATCGAACTCCGGATCTCATGTACATGTATTCTTCTTTGAATAAATCACCAATTTCCTTAAACGTTGAAGAATTGTTCATGTAGTAAGTACATGTTTTTCCATGTATAGGACAAGTTTATAATAGAAGAAAATTCAAGGAAATTATTTCTTCAAATCAAGTACGCTTCTTACTAAAATTTAGGAACAAAGTACTTAAAATTAGGAAAGACTTCATTGAATAAACAATACATTTCCTTGAATATGTATTACGCAGTCCTCATTAGTTTGTATGTGTGTGCAAAAGTCGAACGATAGCCGCCATGAACTAAATGAGAATTGGGAAGATAATATACATAAACTCAACACTGAATATCCACATATAGTACGTGTATTACTTCAGTTTAGTCATAAAGTTAAGTACATATTTTCTACGCTCATATTTCCTAATATTAAGGACACTCGAATTTTAAAGTATTACATATGTACACATGTATACATTACATATGTATATATCGGTACATTAGTTCCAGAAGAGCGTAACTGGGAATTTTCTCGACATCGTCTGCTGTAAATATTGCGATAGAAAATGCTGGAATACAAAATACGAAAAACTAAAAGACTCAATGTAAAAATTGTCTCCGTTTCAATTCAAACTCCATTTAACCATTTTCAAGATTTGTAAAATTTAGATTTTCATTAAGTAAAGTAAAGTTCATTAAGTAAAGTAAAGTTTCTCATGTAAAGTTTCTAATGTTTCAGTTACGCCTTGTTAGAATTAAGATAACGATATAAATTAAGTACAGCTCCATTGTTAATCTTTGGTATAATTTTTAGTTCGAGACGATATTAACATCTTCTAGAACTAAGTAAAAATGTTCTACAGATGTAGTAAAATTGAATTAATGTTGAGGAAATTTGTACTAGACAAATTAAAGAAGTGTTTTGATGTTAGATTGATTCCATACAAATTATACGTGTACGCCCTTTATGTAAAATTGTTCAATTCCTTAATACACCTCAATAGAATTAAACATTTTAAATCAAATTTATGGAAGTTTAATACTGAAATTAAGGAAATCATTTTTTCTAAGTGTAAAAAAAAAAATGGTTTCCCATTACATCCCATGAAAGGGCAGGTGAGAACTTCTCACAATCACTGAGCTGTGCGCTTTTCAGTTTTCACTCACTGATTGGGACCTACAGTTTTACACCGATTCCGAACGGTATTTTGAGAATCTTTTTCATGGCTATATACTCGATAGTGTCGCCGTCACTATGCGAGGTGACCGCCGCCGAAATAAATTTTAAGGTGGTCAGAGCAGGGTTCGAACCCAGGATCTCTTGTACAAGAGCCGCGCACACTTACCATTGCACCACCGACGGTGGAGCCGGAGTTTAAGTGTATCCGTGATAAAACTAAGATGATATATTTATCCAATTGGCTCAGTCTTGTGACTGCACTCTTTAGATTTTGTGACTTACAGTGAGTTTGAGTTTGATCGTTTTGAATACAATCTTCGGCAGATGATGCACGCAGAAGTACAACACAACTTCAATGGTTGCATTCATTTACATTCAGTCCAAGTTATTATTGCACACTAAGGAACAAGAAATATTCGTGAATGCGGCTGCCTATTCACTGTACGACTCAATTCGAGCAGATGTTTGGTATCAGAATGTGTGGGGCAAAATACTCAATTTTCTCTAGTTAAGTAAAACGTTGCAGAACATTTAAAAGCCCTAAGATTCATGCGAAACCCTCGACATGCGAACTTTAATTCATTAATTTTTTGGCCTTCGCAATAGTGCATGTCTGAACTGGAGCATGGTCTTGATGAAACAACACTTTCTTTTTCGTCAATTGCGGCCTGTTTTCCACAATGTCATCACTTAAACGCTGCAATATATTAGCATAATATTCGCCCTTGATGATTTTTCCTTTCTGAAGGTAAACAATAAAAAATTATCCCACGCGCATCCCAGAAAACAGACGCCATGACCTTGCCTGCAGATGGAACCGTCTTCGTCTTCTTTGGACACGATTCTCCATGCCACTCAAATGCTTTGACTGGTCCTTTGTCTCAGGTATGAAGTGGTGGACCCATGTCTCATCCATGATTATAAAATCGACACAAAAATTCGGCTTTATTTCGGTGAAAAATCGCCAAACACTATACTGAAATATCTTCTCGACGCTGTTTGTGTTCTATTGAAAGCAAGCACGCGTATATTGCGTACAGGTATTCGGTCATTATACGATGTACAGCCGACGATCATCGAATACCGTACCATTTTGTGGATTCTCTTAACCGCGTCTGGCGCGGACACCTCAATTGGGGGACCACTATGGTGTTCCTCTTGGCAGCTCGTACGACCTCGTTTAAGCTCTGCTACCCAATATTTTACACTGGTAAAAGAAGGAGCAGACTCCCCTAGAGTATAATCGAGCTCGGCTTTAATATTGCTTGGACGAGACCTTTCATATGGAAATATTGAATTACATGACGGTGACCAATTTTTTGCATGTTTGCAAATTCACTGTGATAGTTTACTTTTAATGACTCCAATAAAAATACTGAACAACGTGCCGCCTTGAGACTTAAAACATATGTTTTCAACATTCATTGATACCAGAGCAAGTGGTGCCGAGTGTAAATCGTGTTCTGTGTGACTGCTACAAGTTAAACTAGATCGGTGCTTTCGTAGTTTAAGCACTTCAGTCTTTTTTGCACACATTAGTTCTCACTGCACGTGAAGTGACTGAATAAGTGCCATTACTTTTTGAAAGCGTCTAATGGGTGACTTTTTATTGCACTCACGCCGATGTTTATGTAATACTGGCCTGCACAATATTTCGCCAAACGTTATTCAACTGTTGGAAATGGACGGTTTAGCTCCTTTCACTGTGGTACTTGCCATTCAATATGATTACCCGCGTTAAGCACTACCGATCATAATGATATTTTGGATTTCGTTAAATGCTACTTTGTGATTTATGTCATTTTGCCACATCCATTTTGGTACCTCTACACGAAAATTTTGCGTTCGTTTAGTGGTTGACACGACAGCTCTAATCTTAATGAAAATCAGTATTGGGAAATATTTTGTTAAATTCCTCTCAGAAATGTCTTTCGCAAATTATCCACAAAATTGGAGCAACCATATTGGTTTAAATGCAAACAACATATGCTCGAAAAAGAAAGGCGGTTTGCAAAAACTTTTTTCATCGCCTATTCTTCAAATCTACGTGTGGAATGAATGCACGGTGGTTAATTTGGTGTTATATTTTAAATGGAATGAAACAATCAAGACTGTTATGTCTTCTTCTACTTTTCGATGATCTACTTACACATCATAGCTGACAATGAACAAACCACTTGGCAGCATAAGATAGTTTGTCAGTTTCGTATTCGAAACACAAATCGTTTAAAATTGTTTAAATTTAAGTTGTGTTATGTTGAACAAAATAATTTTGTTTGACTCCGTTATTTACAGCTGCCGTTATAGCCCATTAGACTTTGTGGTTTAACCTGAGGTTTAACATATGTTTTGTGCGCTAGAACAGTCATCTTTTTAATTAAACAATACAAGTGATGATAGAAAACCATAGGGTTTAAAGAACAGCAGCTGAGAGTATTGAATGGATTGGGTAGCGAAAGTGAAAATCGGAACACAATTTTTTATTATTCACGCTTATTGATGATATTTAAAGATTGCCAAACAAGTGTAATATTGCGATTTGTCGAAAGTTTTATTGATGCTGATAAATTTCTTATTAATCAGGCATATAAATTTGCTCTCTTGGATATCAAATTGATTAAATGATTAGCGAAATGCAAATGCCCCATAGAATGGTGTTTTTATGTGAGCGAGAACTTTATGTCGCACCGCTTGTGAGGTTAGTCAAAATTCACGTTTCATTTCTTGATATACGTATCGCTAATTTGCCAGATGGCTGCTAACTCGTATAGTTTCAAGTAAAACGTTCTTGAAAGTTGCAAGTTGTTTAGTTCTGTATGAAAAAAGGCTTACAACGAATTTAAACATAATTTTGATATAAGCATTCTTTTATCAGAAGAACTTGACATGGACGCGTGGCTCACTCACAACAATTTTTTCGCTACTCTCGTTTACTTGAGAATATTTTGATCGTACTTACATTCATGCGTGAACCACACAAGCCTCACGTGGTTCGCGGCACTCAGTAAAACGTACTCACAAAAGTAAAATTATTTTGTTTTTTGAAACATTTGTGTACTTTTCAAACCAATATGAAAAAATAAATCCAAAACATTGTTCGCGTAAAAGTTGATAATAAATCAAAAAATTTTAAGGACATGTTTCCAGATCTCGAACGAGAATCTAAGGGAACGAAAGTCAGTCGCTGACATTCAACCCAAATAGGGTTGCTCAAGTCGAAATTTTCGTTCGAGTGACTCTCTGTTTGTTTTCACGTGACAGTATAATCGAAATAGAGGAACCAAAATGTATACTGACAAATTTTTAAAAATTTTCTAACGAATGAAAACCTAGAATTGACGAGATTGTGGAAGCAAACAAAAACTTCATATCGATTAGAATACAAACGAAAGATTTTGTTCGAGATCAAGGAACAGGTTGTTACAGTTTCTTTAAAAATTATTTACTGGATACATATGGTAAATAGCGCAGGATTATTACAAACTGTACTACACTTTACTGAAAAATCATAAATAATATTGAGTCTATCTTAGTTATAAATCTTAGTTGGAGTAGATCAAATATCGATAACTAAACTAGACTCTAAAATTTTAATACCGTATAACTAGATAACCAAGCTAAATAAAGAAAAATGTTATTTAAGTTGTTTTTTTTTAGTTTTAAAATTAAAACAAACCTTTTAAGCGATTTATCCACAAATTTTATGGGAACGAAGTTCCTTATCGTACGCTGCGGGATGGGGGCTAAATGAAAAAGAAATTTATTAACTTTTGTTTTAACACTACTATGTTACAACCCACTATTATCAACTATATTGTTTCTTTTTGCTTTGGTTTGTATCTAGAGTAACTAGGTGTCTCCCATATGTTGGGAAGTTTCTTGTTTAAGTATTCTAGGTGGATTCTGTAACCAATATTTAGTATATGTTGTACTTCTGAACCCAATAAAAGGCAAATTTACAAAAGCTAAACTGAAAGAAGTTTAAGAAAAGAACAATTTCTTAAATAAGTTCACTTTCTTAAAACAAGTACATTTTCTAAGAAAAAATACCTATTCATATTTCTTAACAAAGTACATTTTCTTAAAAAAACCTTACCTTAAACCTTTGCTTAAAAAAAATAAATTCTTGTCTTATAAAAGGTATTTTTTTTAAAATAAGTACATTTTCTTAAAAAAGTAAATTTTCTTGCAACAAAATGTTTTTTATCATTTTACAAAAAGTATCTTTTCTTAAAGGTCCATTTAAATTATCGAATTTTTCAACGGGCGCCTGAGGCGTGTTAGAAGTAACTAGTAATACATAACGAAAGGAACTTCATTCCAACCGGCTGTCCTCTGACACCCCATGTAATTTTTGGAACGAAGTTCCTTATCGCACGATGCGGGATGGGGGCTGAATGAAACAATTTAAAACAACTTTGTTTTAAAGGGAAGTTTTCTAGATGGAGCCCGTGTATTACATATTGTAGTTTTGAACTCAATAAAATGTAAATTTAATAAAGCCAAAGAGCAAGACTGGCAAATCCATGAAATACAACCCTGAGCATGGAATTAGATATGGCAGCACACTTACTCTTACACTCTTTACTCGTACTTTTGGATTGGTGTGTGTCTAGACTAACATATGGAGGCATATTTCTTCTTTACGGGGAAATTTTCTAGATGGAGCTTATTACATATTGTAGTTTTGAACCGACTTAAAAGTAAATTTAGAAAAGCTAAAGTGAACGAAGTTTAAAAAATAACACTTTCTTAAGTAAGTGCGGTTTCTTAAAAAAAGTACATTTTCTCAATAAAAATACCTATTGGTATTCTTAAACTATGTACCTTTTCTTAAATAAATAACTTATCTTCAAGAAGTACCTAACAAAATGTAAGTTTTCTTAAAAAAAGTATTTTGTTTAAATAAGTACATTTTCTTAAAAAGTACATTATCTTACAACAAATTGCCTTTTATTAAAAACTACCTTTCCTTTAAAGAGTACATTTTTTGTAAAACAAAATAACTTTTTATTGAGATTAGTACCTACTCTTAAACTTGTACATGTTCTTTCGTAAAAAAAGCTTTTCTTCAGAACAAAAAATACCTTTTCTTAAAAAAAATCTGTTCTTACAAAAATGCCTTTTCTTAAAAGTACCTTTTCTTAAAAATAAAATAATACCTTTTCTTTTCTTGTGATAAGTAGCCTTTCTGAAAATAAGTAAAGTTTCTTTAAAAAATAACCTTTTCCTAAAAAGAGTACCACTTCTTTAAAAAGTATCTGTTCTTAAAAAAAGTACTTCTTCGTAAAAAAATTCATACTCTTAGGCTTTTTCTTACAGAAAGGCACTCCTTATTAAAAATGGTTTCTTAAAAAAACATTAGCTTTTACTAAAAGAAGTACCTCTCATTAAACAAAGGACCTTTTCGGGAATATATAAATAATACACCTACAAATATATTTTTTTTAAAAAAATACGTTCAATAAATAAACAATTTCTTAAAAAAAGTTTATAATTTTACAAAAAATATCTTTTCTTAAAGATCCAATTAAATTACAGTATTTTTTAACAAGCGCCTTGGTGTGTTGGGACTAACTACTACATAATATATAGCGAAAGGAACTTCGTTCCAACCGGGTGTCTCCTGACACCTCATGTGATTTTTTATTTTAAATTTTAAAATTAAAATACCTTTTCTAAATCTTTGTTTCGTATTCGAACGTTAAAAAATAACGTATATGTGTCTAAATTAAAAGTCGCGATATCTAAGATAAACATAAACAAATTAATTAAATTTTTACCAATAGAATAATTTTTTTTCTTATTGCACAATTAACTGAAAAGAAACATTTCTGTGTGTCTGTTATTATTTAATACAAATAACACACAACAATCATAAAAAAATCCGCTGTAGTACTATTCCATTAGTTCTAGTCAGGAACTAGTTATATTTTGTAAGTTCAACACCTGTCTAAAACCACTACTACATAACTATTTCGTGACCGTCGGTGGTGCAATGTTTAGTGTGCGCGCCTCTTGTACATGAGATCTTGGATTCGTTCCCTGCTCTGAACACCTTAAATCGAGTATCGACACTATCGAGTATTCAGCCATGAAAACGCTTCTTAAAATTCGGTCCCAATCAGTGAGTATAAAACTAGGAAGCGCACAGCGCACTGGTTGTGAGAAGCCCTTCCCAATTCATTCATTGAATGTAATGGGAAACCTTTTTTTTTGTTTTACAAGACTATTTCTTTGCTCTATAGTATATAACTTGTTCAAAAGCGATGCTACGGAACCATACAAAGCCCCTCCCAACTAATACTGATGCACTGGTACACAACTAGTTCAATAGTAGAGGGTTACGGAACAATTTCTCCCAAGCATATGGCATCAGCTTGTTAATTTGTATGGCGGAGTAATAGTGGTATGGTTCCAAAATACTGGTACCATCCAGGTGCTGAACTTGTGTGTTTTCATACTGGGTACTTTTTCTTTATTGCGCTCGATCGTGTGCGAGCCGAAAATATTATGAGAGCGAGAGAAAAAAATGCGGATATTCTGTTGCAAAGAGTGTTGGCATATTTTTTTTCCAAAAACTGACAATTTCCAAAAAAAAAACATATTTTTTTGGGAAAAGCTGCTCCTTCACAACAAATGTAAAAAATAGAATAAAACCATATTTGTATATTTGTTATTCAATTTAAGAAAAAAAAAAACAATTTTTCTATTATGTTAATATATATTAAGAAATACATAAAATTAATTGTTTGTTGCATTTTTTTTAAACTTTAATATCTCCGGTCTTTGAAGGGTTATTGAGTACCTTAAGGTTGACCGCCTTATTCATAAAAAGTTGTGGGAGATTTGAGAGACGATTTTTGTATGATAAACCGTCTCTCAAACCTCCCCTAACTTTTTATGAATAAGGCGGTAAGACTTGTCTATTATCGGAGTCTAGCAAAAAATAAGTATACCAGGGATTTTGTTTAAAACATTTTTATCAAAAAAGGTGAGGTTAGAAAATCATTTTTTTTGTACTACTAGCTCCTAATGGGTTACTAAAAATAAATAGGGGTTTTCAACAGAGACGGTACAAAAGTAAATCGATAGGGACAGCAAACGACGCCATATTTTTTCCCGCTCTTTTGACATTTCTCTTCGATAAGGTTTGCCATTTCATCATGGAAAGATATACAAGCCAACAACGAGCCGAAATTATTAAAATTTACTACCGAAATTTGGAGTCACTGGCCTCAACTTCAGTGGTCAAAATCATATTCAGCGATGAGGCTCATTTCTGGCTGAATGGCTTCGTCAATAAGCAAAATATGCGTTATTGGTCAGACAGCAATCCACACGTAATCCATGAGTCATCATTGCATCCCAAAATAATTACGGTTTGGTGCGGTTTATGGGCCGGCGGCGTCATTGGGCCATACTTCTTCCGTGATGATCAAGACCGGCACATTACTGTGAATGCGAATCGCTACGGTTCAATGGTAACCGAATATTTTTGGCCCCAATTGGATAATATGGACTTGGAGGACATGTGGTTCCAACAAGACGGCGCCACAAGCCACACAGCGAATGCCACAATCAATTTATTGGAAACCAAGTTTGGTGAACGTGTTATCTCACGAAATGGCCCAGTCGATTGGCCGCCTCGGTCGTGCGATTTGACGCCGTTAGATTATTTCCTGGGGGCTACGTCAAGTGTATGGTCTATGCCAACAAACCAGCGACGATTGATGAACATCGTACGAATATCGAGCGTGAAATTGCAGCAGTATCGGCCGATTTATGCTTGAAAACCGTCGAAAATTGGGTTCAGCATCTGGACTTCTGCAAGCGTGCCCGTGGTGGCCATGCAAAAGAAATCGAGTTTCATACATAATGGCATCGAGCGTACTTTCACAGGAATAAAGAATTTCATTGGTATCTAAATCCCGTTTTGTATTATTTTAAAAAACATTTGTAGCGCTCTTATTGAAAAACTCATGTATATGCGGATTTATAGACTTTAGAAAGACCTTTCTAGTGTAATAGTTAATAGCGCAGTTAGACACGAGTTTACATCTACCATTTGAGGCGTATATTTCGGAATATATGGATCAGTGGGAATTGTTTTTTTTATTTTTATCACCGTTTAGTGCTTTATAAGGCCAAAACAGACAATTGTTGCTAAAGTAGATTTAATCCCAAGTCGGACAGAATCAAATCGATTTGGAATTTTTCGCAATGACGTTATTTCCGCTAGTTTTGAATTTTAATGGACTAGAAGTTCGTACTACAAGCTTTCTAAGTGAAAAATGCTTGTAATAATTTACATTCAGGTTGAGTTGGTACTGACGAATTTTCGAGCGATTCCAATTCACATATGCAAATTTCATATAAAATTGATATATGTATGTATATACGATTGATGATTTAGGTCCTAAGAATCTATATTTCGTCGGGTCTGTATTTTATCTGTATTTTTTCGTCTGATCTGTATTTATTGGTTGGATGCAAATATACCGTGTTTGTACCTTGTCGCAAATTCTGTATACTTGTGCCCAAACGCATTGTGTTTGCTATTCATTATTAGATGTTGGAGACACAATGATTAATAGTTTATAATATATATTTGTGTGACCCAAATGTGGCTTCGTTTGCTGAAGACTGATGAAAGCTTATAAATACAGCGGTTAATGTGTGCCGTGTTCACTTACACATTATACTTACATTGAGTTTTTAAAAATTTGGCTAAAGCTAACTAATTACATTTTTTTAAATTTTTTATATTTAGTTTTATAATTTTTTATCAAACGATTAAAACCTCGCATAAATCATTCGGACAGAGTTGGACTATTAATAATTTGTTATTTAAAATCTTTGATGAACAACAAAGTTCTTTATATTTTTTGTTTAAAATGTCAGGAATTTATCCAATTGTTTCAAAAACCACCAACAAAAAAGTTTAAAACGGCTTCAATACAACAGAATATTCGCATTAAATTGTGTTTGGAGCATAAGAGAAAACTAAAGAAATGTTAATTTACACGCCATTCATGACAATGGGTAGTCAAATGTCATTCAGTTAATTAACATTTTCCCACTAAGGAAGAGAGGTATTTGATTGAATTATTGTCTACCTGTTGCAAATAAATAGTATTCGTGGTTGTTAATTCTTAACATGACGATAAATTTATTGTCTGTAATTGTTTGCTGTAAAAATTTGTGTACAAAACAATAATTTCGAGCCAAGTGCATGGTAAAGTGTCACTGTCGTAGAAGACTTTACAGCGTGACAGCTGACTGTTCAGGGTTATTAAAAATGGAACTGTAAATAAAAGAATAACGCGTTTTCACAGCTGAGAAAAATTTTATAATTTACGAACCAAATCATCTTCAGTACCGTAGTAAGCTCATCTTGATTACGTCATTAAACGACAAAATTGCCGCTATTGGGAAACAGAAAATACACTAGTGATTCTTGACAAACATATACATCAACAATATGTCACTGTTTGGTGTAGTTTTGAATTGCATACATAGTATTTTAACACACCTTGTAAACACAAGCAAACCTCCACAATCGGGCAGTAGCATATGAGATGTTCGACTCTTTCGCCTTCCTATTCATCTCCACTGCATGGGCAGTCATCATGTGGTAAGATGCATGTCTGCCTATTAAACAGTGCACAGTGATCTCAGGTAATAGCATAGAGATATCTTGTCTAGGAAGATACAATTCAGCTCATAACTATGCCACACTTTCCTGGCCGTCTTGTGTTTTGTGCCACTAGACCAGACCATCTATCATTCGCATGTCTGAGAGCTTGGGCTTTAAGCATAAGCTTGTATGCAGAAACTGGCACACACAGAGAAAATTATTTCCCAAAACATATCAATTAAGACTTTGCTTAAACTCAAAAATCCGATCCAAATAAGTTTTTATTAAGTAAATTACGCGAGTACTTGACTAAACAAATTTCGTAAAAAGCAGGAACAAAACGAATACGGTTGGCATCATTTAGTGCTACACTTAGGCCAAAAATTTGTGCACTTGAATTTACAAAATTCTTGATAATAGACTTTAAATAAAATTTAGTAGGAAAGTATTGTTCTAAAAATGTTCGTACTACACGCTGAAAAATTACGGTCTCTCTAACATATTGTGCAGGAACCATGTATATGTTTGGAACACACTTCAAACACTAATATGTTTCAAAGTCCCAAACTCACTTGTATTTAAATGTAAATAGAATCATGTTTACTGGCAAATATGTATGCTTTTACGTGGCAAATATGTATGCTATTCTTGTGCATGATAAACAAAATAAGCAAATAAATAATATTAATAACACCGAACGCGGATTAGAAAATAATTTAAATTTAAATTCTTGCATTAACATAATTGTTTTTATGAACAAGGTATTTGATTATAACTTCGAAATTATTGATTATATTGAGAAAGAGTGTAAGAATAGATTAAATGTATTGTAATTAAAAATTTTTCTAAATTTATTCGGACAAAATCGGATACGTCGTTCTCGAGTAATGATGACATATACAATCGAAAATTTCAAAAATGTGACTAGATGAAGACATTTCATGAGTACTAAATTTCCCTCTAATCGATTCAATTTACTACAACGTTGAAAAATTTTTCGTCTACAACAGTGTAATCACACATGGGGCAAATTAAATATATGGCAATTAAAATTTGTCGTTTAAGTTAAATTACGCCTAAAATGGAAATTGTAAAATTCTATTGGCAACTCTACTTATTTGACAAGAATTTTCTTAATATCTGGCAGTTTTGGGTTTCAAATATTTTATATAGTACAGGTTTATGAATTTCAAAGTGCTACGGGGTAATACCTATCCAAGCCACAAACCTCTACATATAAAGTACTTTTAAAATAGAATTGCCAGCAATCAAGCAAATTCAAAATAATTAAAAACATTTCCAAATTTCATTACCATTGGCATCCAATTCCACAACCTGAATTTGCATTTTTTTAGCATATTGAAATTCGACATTATTTAATTGCCATTGCGAACAACGGTAATCCTATTGCACTTGTATTAGATAAAGTAATGCAAATTAAAATTCAGAGCAAATTAAAACATCCAAACAATGCTGATAATGAATGTTTGAATGTTAAATAATATTTGGAAGTGGGAGCGAAGTACACTAGCATCGGATTTCTGTAACTTTTGATCGACAAAAATCAGTAGTTAAATCGACAAAATTCGGAAATATTGTATTCTAATTTTATGAATTTTATCAATTTAACTACTGAATTCTATCGTTAAAAGTTACAGAATTCCGCTGCCTTTGTAAAACAATGTTTTCGTAAATAATATTAAGGGCTTAATACATTCGTTAACAACTTTAATTTATTAGGAGCCTAAGAAACTTTCCAGGGGAATTGTGGAACCAAGTCAGAGATTCTATGGCATGATGTTATCATACATATATACATAATTTTGTAGCTTCTACGAAATGAAATGTATAAACTTTATGCATTACTTTTATGAAAACTTTTCACAGATTCTACGAAATTCATTCATAAACTTTCGATAGATTGTATGAAACCTGTCATAGTATTAAAATTCATTTTCCCTAACAGATCGTAGAACAATTTTGGATCTAGCTTCAGATCCCCATCAGGGATTTTTACGAATGATGATATTAAAAAAGTCGCTACGGAACTAGATGAAACAAAAACTTTAAATGCAATGACCATTAATTAGAATAAAAATGGTTCAACTATAGCTGAAGTTCAAAAATATTTCTAATTTTCTATCAATGAAGAAAAATTAAAATGTTGAAAATAATAGGACATTTGTTAACTGAGCCAACAAATATACTTATACAGCTGGGGCAAAAATAATAAGTCTATGGGTTGAATTTCTAATTTTCCGAGATTTGGTATTTGGCATAGCAGTTCACGAAGAAAAGCTACTACATAATTGAAAGACAACAACCTTTTATATAAAGTGGCAATTCGATTCTCCAAGTTTTATTTATATTTCCACAAAATATTTGCAAAAATTAAATACTCATTAAAACGAATCCGGGAACAAAAATAGCACTGTAATTCAAAAATACCAAAAAATAAAAATAACATTTGAAACAAATTACATGAGGTGTCAAGGGACACCCGGTTGGAACGAAGTTCCTTTCGCTATATATTATGTACTAGTCAGTTTCAACACGCCTAAGGCGCATGTTGAAAAATACTATAAGTTAATATATAAAAATATAAAATATAAAATATAAAAAAAATATTTATATTTTGTAAAATGATGAAGTTTTTTTTACGAATTTTTATTGAATGTATTTTTAAAAAAAAAGTATATATTTAGGCCCTTTTTGTAAGAATATGTATTATAATTTCCGGAAAGGTCTTTTGTTTTGTTTGTTTTTTTTAAGGTACCATTTTTAAAAAGAAGTACGTTCTGTAAGAAAAAGCCTAAGAGTATGAATTTTTTTTACAAAGAAGTACTTTTTTTAAGAACAGGTACTTTTTAAAGAAGTGGTACTCTTTTTAGAAAAGGTTTGTTTTAAAGAAAATTTACTTATTTTCAGAAAGGGTAGTTATCTCAAGAAAAGAAAAGAAAAGAAAAGAAAAGGTATTATTTTATTTTTATGAAAAGATACTTTTAAGAAAAGGAATTTTTGTACGAAATAGTATTTTTTTAAAAGAAAAAATTTTTTTAAGGAAAGGGAATTTTTTTTCAAATAGGTCCATTTTCCAAGAACAGGTACTATTTTAAGAGCAGGTACGTAGTTACCTCAAGAAAAGTTATTTTGTGTTACACAAAAGTAATCTTTAAAGAAAAGACAATTTTTGGTAAACTTACTTTTTTTAAGGAAAGGTAGTTTTTATAAGAAAATTTACTTTTTTAAGCAAAGGTACTTTAAGATAAAGTACTTTTTTAAGAAAAGGTATTCTGTTTGAGACTACGAATAAGTTTTTTTGAGAAAATTTAGTTTTTTTACGAAAACGCACTTATTTAAGAAAATGTTATTTTCTAAACATCTTTCACTTTGGCTTTTCTATATTAACTTTTTATTCGGTGCAAAACTACAATATGTAATAAACAGGGTTCACCTAGAAAAATTCCCATTAAACAAGAAATTTCTCGCCATATGTTAGTGTAGACACAAACCAAACCAAAAGTAAGAGTGTAAGACTAAGTGTGCTGCCAAATGTAATTCCATGCTCAGGGTTGTATTTCATGGATTTGCAAGTCTTGCACTTTGGCTTTTCTAAATTTACTTTTTATTGGGTTCAAAACTATAATATGTAATAAACAGGCTCCACCTAGAAAACTTCCCATTAAACTAAACCAAAATTACCCAATATAGTTGATAATAATGGGTTGTAATAAAGTAGTTAAAAAAAAGTTGTTTAAAATTTTTTCATTTAGCCCCCATACCGCAACGTGCGATAGGGAACTTCGTTCCAATAATAAAATATAGATACTGAAATATATTAGAATATGTCTATAATGGCAGCACATCGTCTCGGCATTGAATTTACTACGATTAATGAACTATAGCCCAAATTCTTTATTTTACTTTGGCTCCGCCTCAGACATAGCTTTGTTGGCGTCACCCGAAGGATCCCCCATCGGATTAATGTTTGGAGACTGCGAGGGCCACCCCGTGATATTAATGGAATTGTCTTCAAACTATTTGCGAGTTTTTTTGCTTGTATGTTTGGGGTCGTTGTCTTATTGGAAGACATACAACAAAGGCAATTCTTCTTCTGCATAAGACAGCATCAGGTTTTAAGAATATCAACTTGAATGTGTTGATCCATTACTGTTCTTATCTAGTGTATGTGCCCAACCCCATGATACGAAAAGCAACGCCATACTTGAACCTGCATGATTTATAGTTTTGCATGTGAATCTCGGATCTTTATACGGTAGTCGCCTTACATAAAAGCGACAGCCTTTTCCACCAAACAAATCGATTCCATAATTCATCAATCTACAAAATGTTTCTAAATTTTTGTGCCGGCAAATTCAAGTGCTCTCTTGCAAACTGCATACTTTTGGTCACGTGCTTTTTACTTAAAAACGGAACTTTTCTTGGGTTACAGGCATGAAGGTTATATTGTCGAAAACGAGCTCGAACTGTCAAATTCAACCGGACTAAATTCTAAAAAATACTTGATTATTTATGCACTTTAGAAATCACTTCCTAAATAGTAACAGAAAACTAGTTTGCGAACACAACAGCATTTTAGTGCTATTGTTTCTGACATTTGATTTTTCTCGTTACTCTCAACATTACCTAATATAAAAACAACCGCAGATATTGAGAGAGTTATATTGCATTTTCCGGACAGGTAATATGTGACCTATATTTACGTTAAAAAAAACTATTGAAAACAAAACTCAACATTCGATTTAGTTTAAATACCATAGGTCTTCATACACAACTGTGCTATTATTTTTGCCTGCACTGTACAAGAAGAATGTTTTTATTTGTTTTGAATTTTACGAATATTTTCATAGACGTAATGCCGATTTCACCATGTCCAGATATAATAGGTGATTGTTTGCTATTTGGCGTTTGAAAATTTAATAAAACGCAGATCGATAAATCTATACCTGCCAGTTACTTTTTAAAGATTATTTCATGCACATATTGGGCACTGCTAAGCTTCACATGGTCCATTCTGAAAGACCAATTACGGCACACTTTTTCCAACATTTCGGCCAGTATCTCACCATTGGCACGTGTGTAGTATTGTCTTTCAAGGCAGAAGTCGTGGTTCGTCTGTCGCTATAGATGAGAGTGTTCACGTGCCCCCACAAAAAATAGACAATTGGGGTGACATCGCACGAACCAGCCGTCCAATTGACAGCGTCACAACTTGAGATTAATTACTCGCCTCTCAAAGGGTTCAGGGTATCACGTGCAGTGTGGGATATGGCACCGTCCTATTGAAATCACATATCAACTATATTCAATTCTTCCACTTTGGGCACAAAATGTCCGTGATCATCGAACGGTGCCTTGCTCCATTGACCGTAACGTTTCGGCCATGATTGTCTTTGCAGACGTATGGTCCAATGACGCTGCCAGCCAATAAACCGCACCAAACAGTGATTTTCCAGGGTCCATTGGAAGCATTGAACAGCCTGTGGTTGCTCTTTGGACCAAGTGCAGCAATTCTGTTTATTAACGTACCCAAAACTGAGTCTTGTCACTGAAACATATTTTTTTGCAGTGCACGAACTTTGATAATTAAACTCAATGATTTGCAACCGTGGTTCATCTGTAAGATCATTCGTGATGAAATTGCAAGACAAACTGAATATTTTTGAATTAAATACATATCACGAATCACGCGTGAACTGGCAAAAACTTGACACTGAAAATCCAAACTAGCAAAAAATTTACCCTTTACTATACTAGTTAGATATAACGAACGTTTTACTTGGCAGTTCGTTTGGAATTTAAAATATTTAACTGTCAGCTAGCTCTAACGTTTTTGGTGAAATTGGGTGTTAGTGAAGAATTTTAATCGAATAACGTGTCATAATTTTTACAAAAAAAAAAAAAGTTTCAGTGTAATGGCACACCAGTTTATTGTGATTGATTCGTTTGTAATTTAATGTTTTCCAAACCCGTTGCTAGCTATCATGTAGCAATTTCTATTAAATAGCATAACATTAACACAGCCGTTGTCACTATTCCACTATCTCTACACAATGTAATAAATCAACGACTGCTTCACAATGAGTGTGAGGACACAAAAAACCCCAGAGTAGGTTAGTTGGGATGCGAGCTTTGACTTCAAATAAATTGCCTTTCACGAACTTCTTGGATACGCATGATGTTGCGGCGGTTTATTATAAACATAATTTGCCAGCATAATGCATTTACAGGGATGTTGAGTTTGACGTAAGTTAACGACTACGACTCCAGACTTTTGCTTTGTGTGCGCTGTGAAATGGCTCCGCTGTGCGTTGTGAAATGGCTCCCAATGTTAGAAGTCCGAAACACAAAAATGAAATCTGTCCTAAAAAGTCCATACATTTTTGGAATTATTTCAATATTTTTGATGTGTTAACGAGTAGGGACTTAACTCACAAAGTGAACACATCCAAATAGAGTTTGTCCGACTGTGATCACATAGATTGTTTGGCGTTAAACTCCTCCGAAACGGCTGGACCGATTTGTATGCAATTTTGTGTGCATATCGGGTAGGACTCAGAATCGGCCAACATCTATTTTTCATACCCCTAAATGATAAGGGTGAAACACCCCTATATAGAACACAGATTTGTCGGACTACGAAACACAGATTGTCAGACTGCGAAAAAAACACACACACTGATGTAGCGGCAGCGAATAGTTGTCTAGTGTGAGTGCGGAGCACTCTCAGAGCAAAGAGAATAATGACGTGGTTATAATAATGACGTGACGTGCAACGAAAATTGTGTGAACTTGTGTTGCGTATGTACGGACATAACAATGTGCATGCATTCTATTTGTTTTTTGTGGGAATAAAACAGAAAGCAAGAAAATAATGACACATGTGCTGGCACTGGTCTTTAAATAATTTTAAGTATTAATATTATTTAAATGTAACGTCATTATATGATTGAACGCAGTTTTTTATTTTCCAATGTAACATTTACTAATGTGTTCATAGAAATCGTGTACTCATATTAGGTACCGTGTAAAAAAGAGGTGTTAACACATCGACGTGAGTTCGAACACTCATTGGATTTTTTTCAAATTGTCATTTCTTTTCTTTTGTGGGACTTAATCTGGAATACAATCCAAATTTACAGAAGTGAACAGTTCTGAATCAGTTTTTTGGTGAGAGTAATTTTATTTCTGCTGGAATTGTAATTTATTTAATCTTATTTCGTAGTTAATATATATTTAAATATATGTATGTATGTGATTTTGATTATAGAGGATATGTTGTGACCTTTATATTTTTCAAGTTGGTTTTAATTCTAAATGGAATTTTGAATCATCCTATGACATTTTGAATCGGTGGTTAGTATTGTAAAAAAGTAAACGTGTCGAAATATTATTCTTTATGTTCTAATAACACTATCTGAGTTCTCATCTCAGCCTTGTGTCAAATAATCAGTTAGAAACTCGTTTGAATACAAAAACAACCCAGGGTAACACATTGTCATTGCCGTGGGTAATGGGTAGCGATCGTTTACCCATTACCCACAGGGTATGGGGAAAATAATGGGTAGCTACCAACCGGCAAAAATTGGTTATTTTTTCGTTTGGACGCTCCGTTTCCGAGATATAGAGATTTTTCGTAATTTTTTCATATTTTCGGTCAAAAATGGGGATGGGTTAACCTAGGTAACCCATACCCATCGTCGTGGATAGCTACCCATTATTTTCCCCCATTGCCATGAGGGTAATGGGTAATCGTGATGGATAATTACCCATTTTCGTGGATGGCTACCCATTATTTTCCCTATACCCTGTGGGTAATGGGTAAACATTCATTACACATTTGTCCCCGAGGATGTGTATGGGTTACACATGGTGGGTAAACACGAACTCTGAGTGCAACACAAGTGAATATGACCGAAATTAGAATATAGATTTATTTATATACTCTAAAAGATATGAGTAACATTGTAACGTTTAGTTTGTTGACAAAATATAAAAACAGGGAATATCTGAAATAAAATCAAAGAAATGCTAAATGTGTAAATATAGTTTAGATGTAGCAGTATGTTTACCTGTTCACCCAAGTAGTGAATGGATAAAAGAAGCAGGGGTTTAAAACAACCTGTTGCTGTCCTAACAAATTCACACTTTTTTGTGACGCCCAGACCTGTACTGTTGAAGGCGTCCTCGGACTGCTTTTGCTGGCTTGGCAGGTATGACGTCACTACTGTATTGTTGGACATACTATGTCAGTATAAGGGACACAAAACCAACAGAGCCCACCCTATCGATGTTGTTGTTTTTCCTCGCACAACTGTAGTGAATGTGCTGCTTCCTCGACAATTTGATGTCTGTCCGTAGCAGGAAGGATGGATGATCAGCTTATTGAATTGTTGTTGTCGTCTGCATCACACACAACACGAATTGTTTTTCTTTATATATTATTTTTAGGCACTTCCGTATAACAAATTCGTTAATAGTTAAAATAAAATTAATTTTCTTGCTGTGCGTTCATTGAAAATATTTCGGACGTGATAAATTGAGTTGAATTTATTTTTGTGCTATAAAGATACAATTTCGATTTTGCTGTGTGAAATACAAAATCAAAAATGTGGCAGCGAATAGGTTCTGTGTGTATTTGATATATCAAATACAGAGTAGAAGACGTGAGGTATACTCTTATTGTCTTATATGTTCGATTAATATATTACCAATAAATATCGAATTTTATAGAATTTATTTACTAGTTGCATCATTCCTGTAATACTTAGACGTTGTTTAGGGATTTTTTTGATTTTTGTTTGCTAATATTTTGGTTTATTCACTGTTTCGCGAACAACCTGCATGAAAATCATATCGTCAGCTGAGAATTATTTCGGCGCACTTACCAATAAGTATGTTTCGAAAAAAATGCCAAAGAAGTTTTGTACTAATTTTTGTCAAATTCTAGTCGAAAAATATTTTATTTTATGCTTAGTACGTAGTGGGGCATATGTTTTGATCACAAATATACATTCTCTTTCAATTACATATAATATATCAAAAGTTATTAAGCTTTTACTGAAGTAGCATTTCCTGGTTCTGTGGCCCATAGGCACCTTTTTTTAGAAGTTGCTCTTTTTGTCAGACATGCACATTAGGGTGTCAATACAAATGTTTTTTTTGAGAATTATTTCAGAATTTTCGTAAGTGGTTTAGAGTTCGCGCAGGTCGAATTTCCCCCCAAAAATCAGGTATTCCGGGCGTATTTTGAATTTTACCTAAAACTCTTAGTTTGTAAGTCAACATTTTTGAAGCTAAACGTCCAAACGTTTATTGTATATGCATAAACCGCCAGTTTTGGCATTGATTTTCTTCAATAAGGTACCACGTAATAAATTTTTTTCGTAAATTTTGGGAAAATTTTGTAAATAACGCTTTATATCTTTTAAAATTTCTATGAAAATTTAAAAAACAAATGATGCGCTTTAAAAGAGCAATTTTGTAAAAAAAAATTTAAAATTTGCGGTTAATGTTCCAGAGTTATACCATTTTGAAGCCATTTATAATGAGTACTATACTAATAATATTATAATTTGTTTGCTATTTTTGCATCGGATTTGCTTTAAATCTCTATGAAAATTTAAAATACTAATTATGCTCTTTAAAAGATGGCAACATATAGCAGGCACCTTATATATGATTGCTTGCAAACATATATATGTTTCCTGCAATATGTTGCTAGGGCCGTTTTTTTCTGCGTGTAACTCTTTGTCGTTACTTAGTGCATGTAGATTTGTTTGTTGATGGTTAAAGCAAATCCGATGAAAAATTGTCAAACAATGGGTAAAGAGTTTTCAAGTGGTATAACTCTGGAACAGTAACAGCAAATTAAAATTTTCTTTCCCCAAAATTACTTGGAATTTATCCGTCTTTTAGAATGCATCATTAGTTTTTTAAATTGTTATTGAAATTTTGAAAGTTATAAAGCGTTATTTACAAAATTTATCCAAAATTTACAAAAAAAAAAATAATACATGTTACTTTACTGAGCAAAATCATTGCCAAAACTGGTGATTTATGCCTATACGATAAGAGCTTGGAAGTTTTGCTTTAAAAATGTTGACTTACAAACTACGAAAATCGTGGTTATTGACTGAGTTTTAAGTAAAATTCAAAAACATCCGTAATACCCAATTTTTGGGAGAAATTTGACTTGAGCGACCTCTAAACCTCTTCCGAAAAACCTGGAAAAAATCTCAAAAATACTTCACCGTATAGGCTTTCCAATTAAACGTGAGCAACTATGAAAATCGAAAAAGAAAAATTTTTTGGTCACCCTAATGCACATGCATATTATTTAGACTGCCATATAGTGTAGTCCAACGCCGTCGTCAACTTTTAAAACGCCGTCAACTAATACGTGTCGTGTTTGCTTTGGTTTATGCTTCGTGGACCAAAACAAATCTTAAGTATTTTTTTGTAAGTTTTGAATGCAAACTTTGACGATACACCAGAGTAATGTTTATGAAACGGTAAAAATGCGGAGGTAGATCAAAGTCGATACAGAATATTTTAGAATTAGTGGGATATATTGAGAAATGGATTTCGGAATCAGAAAGAGCATTCTTTAATTATATGTATATAATCAATACCTAACTCCATTTTCCTAAAAATTACTTTTAGGCCTAAATAATTCTCAGCTGACGAAATGTCAAAATTTTGACAAGTAGACTGGTGAAAATGTTGACAATAACTACCACGCTATTGTAAAAATTTTAGCCGATCTAAAATATTTGGTTCAATTCACACATAGAGACTACGAGTATAGTCAATTTTTGAAATGTCCGTTGCACCATGAACCTTTCGGCCAAAGAAAAATTAAGAAGTAATCACAGTAAACATAACTAGTTGTAATTGTGGTCTCTCCTCCTGTCAAATTCTAACAAAAATAAAGGTATAGAAAAAAGTACAAGAGCAAAGCCTTTGAATTTAACAGATGCAACAGATGCAACCGATTAAGCAACCTCCTTAAAATTTCATTCGGCGGCGGTAACCTCGCATAGTGACGGCGACACTATCGAGTATTTAGCCATGAAAATGCTTCTCAAAATACCGTTCGGAATCGGCGTAAAACTGTAGGTCCCAATCAGTGAGTGAAAACTGGAAAGCGCACGGCTCAGTGATTGTGAGAAGCTCTCCCCTGTCCCTTCATGGGATGTAATGTGAAACCATTTTTTGTTTATTTTAAGTCGTTAGCTAAATAAAATTCAATAAAGAAAATATTATATTAACTAAATAATATTTTTCAATCATTATTCGGTTCTCGACCTTTTTCAATTAAAATTAATTTTTAATAGAAACAGATTTTTACAATAACAAGTGAAATTGATTATTTCGGTGGATTGTTGGGTATATAGGTATTCCTATGCCCACCAATAAGAATTTCACTTTTTCGGGTTAAGAAAAAAAGCCGCTGGTGCTGATGGACTACCGCCTGAGCTGTTTAAGGCTGGCGGCTACGAGCTGGAAAGGTGCATGTATCAGCTTATATGCAAAATCTGGCTAGACGAATGCATGCCCGACGGTTGGAGTCTTAGAATACTGTGTCCTCTTTTCGAAAATGTCGACCCGAGAATATGTACGAACTATCATGGAATAAGCGTTTCAGCCATCTCATACAAGGCCCTCTCGAGCGTAATGTGACAGACGTTAAAGCCGTTTGTTGCACATCTGATCGGATCTTGGCAATGTGGCTTTAGGCTTGTAAAGTCAATTATGGAACAGATATTCATATTACATCAAATTCTGGGGGAACCCCAAGAAAAGCAAATCGACACCTACCACCTCTTTGTTGACTATAAACCAGCCTTCGGTAGCGCAATATGGGGAAAACTGTGCCAATCTATGTCGGGGCTCGGAATTCCTGCTAAGCTGGCAAAGCCTTTGTAGAATGTCACTGACCGACACGAAATCTTCAGTAAAGATTGATAAAGATCTCATAGAACTATTGAGCAAGAGGCGAGGACTCAGGGAGAGCGATCCCCTATCATGCGATCTCTTCAACATATGAATTGAAATCGTCAATTCGATCGAGATCTGATGACTTAGACATCATTGTTCAAAATCTGCGAAAAGGTACTGCAGTATTTTCGAGATGAAAGGGTGAATGTTGATAACTGTTATAACTTCCAGGTAGTGGACGAATTCATTTACCATAGATGAGCCGTAAAGAGAAGGAATGACGTCAGCCTGGAAATCAAACGCAGAATTGTGCTTGCAAACTGGTGTGACTAAGGCGACTAAGCAAGCACTTCACAGATAAGAACCTCTCTCGAGAAACGAATATCCAAGTACATCCGACTCTCATACAACCTGTCTTGGTTTAGTATTATGGGCCATATCGCATGCTAATGAAACATCACTGGGAGTCTTCGAGAGAAAAATGCTCCGAAAAATACAGATATGGTCCTATAACACTATGCAACAAAATTTAAGTTTTTGCTTTTGGGGGTGAACGATTCCTGCGCCAAATAATCACACTAGGTGAGTATAGTCAAATCCCAAAAATTTAGACCGCTGTGTAGCTACACTTTTTTTTATGGGCGTGGCGAGTTTGAATTTTTTTTATCCTATACTGTCCGAGATACATTTAAAAATCAAGTATAAATATTGAATTTAGCGAATTCTTGTGATAACATGTCTTCAGTGAATTTTGACAGGGATTATTTTCGTGGAATATTCAAATGCTCTATTTCAAAGTTTAGAGGGCCCATTTCGACCTTTGTTCAAATAGTACCAAATATTTACACTAAAATGGACAGCTACGGGTCCAGAATGTTCCACGAGTTTATTTCTCATTAAATTTCATTATGGCTCGTTATAGAAAAGAGTGTAATAGAACATGTCGAGTATGACGACGGATGAACCGCGATCCTTGTAATTTGTATCCCGACATCGACGAAGTTAAGCATATCAGAATAGCGCACTTCCACTGGCTAGGCCATGTCAGTAGAATTCGTAGACATACTCGAAGGACATCGAAAAATAAGACGACCTACACTGCGCTGGTAACACCAGGTGGAATATTACCTGCGAGAATTTGGTGTTACCAACTGGAGGAGAAAAGTTGAAGATCGAGCCGGTTGTGGAAACATGTGATCCTCATGACTCCCACATACATCGTCGTGGAAAATTGGTAGCGATCGCTTAGCCTTTATCCACAACGGATGGTGAAAATTATTGGAAATTACCCACAGCATTGGGTAATTATCCATTATACATGGTAAATGCGTATGCAGCCTTTAGAAATTACCCACGATGATGGGTAATGGGTTGCCCAGGGTTTGTTGCAATGAATTTTAGAGCGACTTCAAGATCTTCCCGGACCGTTCACGAATTGCTGCCTTCAGACTGTCAAACTAGATTAACTTACTCCCATGCTCTGTTAAACTTGGTGCAGGAAGTGGATGATTTCGTCTCCAAAATTATAATGATCGACGAACCCCACTTCAAACTAAATATGTCTTTCTGAGGTACAGAGAAACAACATGAAATGCAAGAAGAGCCATTGCATCCCCTCACAGTGACTTTTTGGTGTGGTATTTGAAGTGAACAAGTGATTGGCCCTAACTAAAGTAACCGTAACTGGTGAGAGTTACAGGGAGATTTTAAACGACTTTTAATCGAAAAGTTGTTGAATTGGGTATCCAGAATTGATAATTTCAGCAGGACGGAGAAACCGCCCACACTACTTGAGCAACGTTGGAAAATTTGAGACACCAATATCCGGGAAGAGTTTTCTCGCTTTTTGGAGATTCCTTAACTTGGTGAAAAGTTAACATAGTTGAAAGCTAACATTGAAGATGAATTCGCCAATTGGGACCCAGATTTTTTTGCGAGCATCAATGCAAAATGCTGTAAAAGGATCACAAATGTGCATCAACTCGTTAGGTGGTCATTTGACCGACATAATTTTTTCAACTTAAAGTAATAAATTTTACATCTTCAAATAAACTTTTCGTGGAAACAGGACTAATTTTTTTCATCTCTAAAAAAGGGGTAGGCAATTCACATTATGACATTACTTACTTTGGCGTCACCTTGTACCTATATTTTGATTTCACATAGGCGAAAACTGATTAGCATTGGTAACCATGTACAACGTTACTGAGCGGCGGTGAGAATATTAATACCTCTTAGTTCTCATTGAGTGTTTTGATAACATATTTGTTTGACCCAACGAATACAGTGTTTAATTTTCTATCAAACAACGATCAATCAATTGCTAAATTGAAAATAACTCTGAGTTGTTGTTTTCTGTGCAGTATTTGTAGGTAAATGATATAAATTATTGTCGGTGCACTCTTGATATTTTGAAAATAATAGATATTTTGAAATTATTTGATATTTCGAAATTAGTTAATAGGTGAATTAATATTTTGAGATTTTATTTTAAATTTAATTTAAAATTTCAAATACGACTCCAGCAAATTTCTCAAACTGCTTGCTGCTGCCTGAGTGCTTACATCGTCTTGATATTGTGTGTGGCGTTTTCTTTTAATTGCAAATGTTAATGGAGAAAACATGATATATATGACTAAAAAGTGAAATTATGTTTTTTTGTTTGATGAATAGCAACAATAAACGTCATACGCTTTATATATTTTTAAGCTCTATGCATTTTATGAATATGAACATAAATCAATTTTCAGCCACGCATGTAACAATTCAGTGTTACACAAAGTAATTTATTGAAATGGCAAGAAAGAATTTTGTCATCGGTGCAATGTTTAGAGTAAGTTTCTCTTGTACATGAGTGAGTTTCTCTTGGTACTTTAAGTTTCTCTGCACTTTGTCACACAAGAAAATTGTGTTTCGCGTTGAAAAATGTTTTCGTCAAAAATGTGCTAAGGCACAAATTCATTCCCCCAACGAAGGTGTAGTCGTTTTTTGAAATAGTTCTTTGATTTACTAAATGTCTCTCGGATGAATCGTCATTAGTTTTATAAAGCAATGCCATTGATTCGACCTCGCAAAGTCGTTGGTTCCCTGATATTAATAGCCCATTTTGGTGATGGCTATAAATTTGTTCTTAATGTTTTGACCTAAGTATAATACTATTACTTTTATATAAAGATTTGTATGTAGTACCGAACTTAGCCCTGGCTCTTTTCAAGCATTGGCGAAGAAGCGTTAATTTGGACCAAGTTTTAATAATGTAAAGTACCAAGGCTGGATTTTTTTTTCATGAAATGAGAATTTTGGTGAGAATTAGAATATCCAATACCAAGACAGAAAACATATATAACAATAAATTCATTTGCTTATATTATTTATCATTTATTGTTATATATGTTTTCTGTCTTATCGGATGGCGTATTCTACGTTAAACTTAATGGCCGTGTCTCTGACACAGCCTGCAGGGACAGCCGAAGGCCTCGGACAACTGTCTGCTGTAATTTTTATATTTACCAACGGCATTTGATTCAAGTCCGTTTAAAAAAAAAAATATTATGTTCAATTTTTTTAAACTTAATTTAATTTATGTATTTTAATTAATATTTTTGTTGAAATAAGTTCTGCGAATGTTGAGAGGGCCGCCCTAATATTAAGGTTTACCTTATCGAGTCTTCGCATTAGCATTCGAGCGTTGTGTGAAAGCTTTACGCTTTACAATTCAAAACTAATGTTACAACAGCTTTATTGAAGCTTTCGCAAAAAAGCTTTATTACGTTAGCTTACTGTTTGTTTCACTTTTTACTAGATACATGTTGCCAAGCAACATTAGCTTGCTGTTCGTTTCACTTTTTACTAGATACATGTTCCTAAGCAATGTTGGGCAACCAAAAACACTCAACCAAACACTACACATATGTTTGAGTGTATGTGTTTAAACAATTTTCATTTGAGAAATTAAAATACTAGAAATATATCAACCAATATGAAATGTATATCAAACGAAAGATAACATCTTCATTTACCTACAAAAAAAATTTTAAAAAAATTCATCTAGCCGTTTCCTCAAATTCAATGAAATAAAGATTACAACAATAAAAACCTGACGTGACTCCTCATACCGTAAGGTAAGACGTATTCTACGTCAAAAACCTATATTTTTCGAGCTTGAGGTCAGATTTTCTCAAATTTTAGAAGACGGTTTGGACTATTTTTTCCACATTTTCAATAATTTTTCGGGCGGCAAGTTCTCGCACTCTTGTCGTATATTCTCTTTCAAAGATTCCAGAGTCCAGAGAGCTCAAATGCACCTGTAATATAAAAAAAAAATAAAAATAAAATAACGAAGTATGGAGCGGCCAATTGAGCATTAGAAGATCCGGAAATGTATCCTTCAAAATGTCAATTGCCGCGCGAGCTACGTGTGCATTTGTGCAGTCTTGCTGGAGTCACATATCGTCTAGTCCGAAATCATAAATTTGATGAAAAAAAAATCATGATTCTGTATCGCTCGCCTTGGTCACAGTATCAGTGTTATCCTCGGCGTCCTCAAAAAAATAGGGCCAGGTGATACCAGTGACTGAGTGGATGTCATGGCATTTCGTTAGTGGTATATGGAATCCACATTATGTACAAATTTCGACCAAAAATCGTCTACTACGTGATTGACGTTCAAGAGAACGTGACCGTAGTTTAGACGCTATTGACAGTCTGCATTCAGCCTTTTGCACTTTTAGAAGGCAATAGGAGATAATAATAAGATTAGATACTTTATGCAGACTAGAGATGGGCACGTGAGTAAGTTTTGACTCACGCTCACGCACGCTCACGAAAGGAACACAGCAACTCACGCACGAAGATTTTGTCGGTACTCACGTTCACTCATGAATCACGCGTGATTCACATGATTCACGACAGTCACGCAAAAATAACTCACAAAAATAAAACAGAGTTTTAACATGAACCACTTGCTTTATATTCAAACCAATATTAAAAACTACACAAAACAGTGTTCGTAAAAAGTAAGTTCTTAATTACGGTAATTGGGATCATATTCAGGAATTATACACTACTACACTTAAATGTCAATGCCTTAGTTGAATTAAGTGTCGTTGTATACAGGAACAACATTTTATCACCTTTATCTTTAAGAAGTTTGCCTCTTATTTCCATTAGAATTCTTCCAGACGGACAATGGGACCAATTGGAAAATAAAGTTGTAATAATGTCAGAAATTCTAAATTATTGGTCAGATTATTTTAGGATGTACTAGGTATTTATGGGGAAGAAATCAGGCCTTCAGAATATTGTATCTAAATGCACACTGTTTGAACGCACGGTTTGCTACATAGTGTGAAACTCCTAACCAGAATTTTTGTTTTTGAGATTCTACTAAGCAGCACAAACAAAAAACACGCGGAGTCTGACCGGTACAAAGATAGTTCAAATCAAAAGTTTAACATGTCAACAAGATTAAATATTAAACTTAAATAAGTTTGTGTTTTATTTGAAAACCGAAGTAAATAAAATAAATATTTTCTGCCTGAACACATTTTTATAGGTGGAAATTCTAAACTTGGTTTCAGAGCCATGCACATTGTTACGACACAAATTCTGACTCCAGGCGCATATCCCCTACTCCGAGCACTACACAGCACTGCATGGAAAAATTAAGAAAAACATTAAAAAAATATATTTTTTTTAATTCTGTGCAAATTCGATTTGAAGTATATAACGACGTAATACCGCAATTTTGTATTATAGCCCAGTATGTATATGTTTAATATAATGAAATTAATATTACTTGAGAAATAGGGACACAAGTGTGGGATTTTTACTCCCAAAAAAGTCTGCTATGAAAATTCAAGTTTTTTTTAAAAATTCAGCTGTGTTGATCAAGATTATGCGTACGATAAAAAATTTTGTCTGCCTTGTAGTTAACCTCATTTTGGTCTAGAATTTGGTGTAACAAATTATGAAAATCAAAAAAATACAGCAGACAATTGTCCGGTCCCTGCAGGCTGTGTCAGAGACACGGCCATTAAGTTTAACGTAGAATACGCCATCCGATAAGACAGAAAACATATATAACAATAAATGATAAATAAAAAAAATAGTTATAGTAATGATAGTTACTTTTGATAATATACATAAGCTTATGGTAGGAAAAATACGATAAATATGTTTTTAAATTAAAAGAGTAAGGATAAATGATAAATAACAGACGCAAATCAATTTGATTTATATTTTTTATAATTATACATATATCCATGTTAAATTCAAATTCACATTTAACATTTTGTTTCACTTAAATACATAAGTAAATATACGAAATTTCAATATTTCATCCACAGCCGAAGGTTTGTGTCCACACTGAAACAGCAGCATAGGTTGTGTTCACGCTACAAACTCAAACACTCAACCAAACACCACACAAATGTTTGAGTGTATGTGTTTAAAAAATTGTCATTTGAGAAATTTAAATATTAGGAAGATATCAACCAATATGAAATGTATATCAAACGAAAGATAACATCTTAATTTACCTACAAAAAAATGACTTAAAAAAAGTTATGTCGCCGTTTCCTCATAATCAATGAAATAAAGATTACAACAATAACAATCTGTCATGACTCCCTATACCGTAAGGTAAGACGTATTCTACGCCAAAAATTAAAAAAGTCATTTATTTTCTGCCAAGGGTGGCTGTAGGGTGAATGCCCAAAAAATTTTAAATCACATTTAACACCTTTGGCAAGAACTTGCTTAACAAATACAACATTTTATGTCTTTCTTACAAAAAATTTGAGTAATTATTGAAAGAATGATGGTACCTTTCCTAACAAAATTAATTATTTTGTTCAGTTTGAAAACATGTTTAATTTGAGAAGTTTTTAAGGTTGGTAACGCGGTTTTAAATAATTTAAAAAGGTTTTTAACTTACGTTTTGTTGCAGTCTTGCCAATGTAGCTGGTTTTTAGAATTATATTTTGGTAATTACCAAAAAAACTAAAGAAAGTCTGTGCGAGTGTTTACATTTTAAACTTATAATTCCGAATATGTTTGTAACGGTCAGAGAGACGACACACGACTCTAAATATTTTTGGTTTGTGCGGCTCAGTAGAATTTGAAAAACAAAGATCATTTGAATCAGACCACAAGTTAGGAATTTACATGCTATGAAAGTTTTGTCTGCCTGTAGCGAAACGTACGTTGAAACATGGTGCCTCTAAATACTAGATTCTAGTGCATTCACAAACAATCGGACCTATAGTTTAGAAGTTCTGATATTATTACCACTTTTTTGCAAACGGTCCCACGGTAAAATTTATAAAAACTCCTTCGCTTGTAGCAGAGTTCCTTGAAATACAGAAGATGCTTTGTTAGAGGGAAATGTTATTAGTAGCCTTCCAAAAAAACTTTGTGTAACAAAGTAGTAAGAAAATCGAATTTAAATGATATCAACCATTCGGAATATGCGTGACTCACTCGAAAATAGTGCTCACGCACACTCCCACACGCAAAGATTGGACTCACGCACGCATCGCACGAAGATTTTTTCACTACTCACGTTCACGTGAGCAAAATTTGGCCCGCTCACGTACACGCGCAAATCACGCGTGATTCACGTGAATCACGCTAATCACATGACTCGTGCCCATCTCTAATGCAGACTCATAGTCCGGAGGATATCGGTAATTTGTGTATATTATTTACTAGTGTCATGGACGTACGTATGATTCGAAGATCTAATACCGATTCGGATCACTACTTGGTTGCAGCAAATGTTCGCACAAGGTTCAGCAGAGCGAAAGACGTACGAAACGAGACAATTACCAGTGATAGCTACAGTTTATGCAGGGAAGCTGACTCAGCTACTGTCGCAGAACCCCTGCTTCATGATCCTGCAGCACAGTGTAAGTACATTTCCCACACTATGAAAACTGTTGCAGAGACCGTATTTGGTTTTGAAAAACTGCTTAAAGGCAAACCATGGTACGATGAAGAGTATCGCATGATAACTTATTAATAGAACGCTGCACGTATGGCAACGCTTCAGTCAGTTGCAACGCGAGCCGCGACAGCACAGTAAAGGAGAAGAGGAATTCCGTTGGTTTAGGAAGGAAAACCCGCTGTGGAGAAAGCGGGACAGTGTGTAAATTGAATCTGACAGAAGGAAGAATGAAGCCCGTAAATTGTACTGAAAATACAAAGCCAAGATGTTTCACAGATGTGCAGAGATTGTTGAGAATATGGAGCGATCACTTCATACGTGCCCCACGAGACTTCAATATAGACGAGAGTGTTGAGCACATACACTGTGAGGGCGACGATTGCACCCCTCCTGGCCAAAGCGAAGTTAGACCTGCAATTTCCCGAAGGAATTGCCGGAAAACCCGCAGTGGAGAAAGCGGGACAGTGTGTAAATTGAATCTGACAGAAGGAAGAATGAAGCCCGTAAATTGTACTGAAAATACAAAGCCAAGATGTTTCACAGATGTGCAGAGATTGTTGAGAATATGGAGCGACCACTTCATACTTGCCCCACGAGACTTCAATATAGACGAGAGTGTTGAGCACATACACGGTGAGGGCGACGATTGCCCCCCTCCTGGCCAAAGCGAAGTTAGAACTGCAATTTCCCGACTTAAGAACAACAAAGCCGCTGGTGCTGATGGATTATCGTCTAAGCTGTTTAAGGCTGCCGGCTATGAGTTGGAAAGGTGCTTGCACCAGTACATACGCAAAATCTGGCTAGACGACTATTGGAGTCTTAGCATACTGTGTCCTGTTTTCAAAAAAGGCGTCCCGAATATATGTACCAACTATCGTGAAATATGTCTTTTTTCTATTCCATACAAGGTCATCTTGAGCGAAAGACTAAAGCCTAAACTAAAAGTGAGAAATACTAAAGCTGCTTACTGCAGACCAGAACGGACCAAATATTCACATTTCGACAAATGCTGGAGAAACCCTATCATATTCAAATCTACACCTAACACCTCTAAGGGTGCCTGCGATAGCCCGATACGGGAAAACTGTACAAAGCTATATTGGAGCTTGGTATTTCTGCAAAGCAGTGGAATGACACTGACCGACACAAAATCCTCAAGAAAGATTGGTAAAGATCTGACCGAACAATTTAGTACGAGGCGAGGCCTCAGGCAGTCAACACGAATAAAACTATCAGCAGCAAAAGTCACATGCTGATGATTTAGACATCATTTGGCTAAATCTGAAAGAAGTTACTGCAGTATTTTCAGGAATTGAGAAGTAATCGGCAAAAGTAGATTCGACAGTAAAAGAGCACAATACAAAATTAATGATTTCGACAAGCAGAACATCCGTCCGATTGAATTAAATGGAGGACATTGATGACTGTTTTAATTTCGAGGTTAGGGACGAATTCTTATACCACGGATCTGCCGTAAACTGAAGCAATAACATCAGTCTATTTATAGAAATCAAACGGAAATTATTTCGGGCATAGCAAGCACTTCAGAGATAAGACCCTCTTTCGAGCACAGAAGATCGAACTCTATCAGACTCTCTTACAACCTGCCTTGCTCCGATAAATATATGGTCCTATAATAGAAAACGCCGGGTATCGACGACGGATGAACCACGAGCTGTATAATCTGTATCCCGACATCGACGTAGTTATTTGTATAAAAAGGACGCGCTTACGCTGGCTAGGCCATACCACTAGAATGGCTCAGAATGAACCAGTGTGAACGGTATTTGAAAACGTACTTGAAGGACATACAAATAGGACGACCTACACTTAAGTTAGTAAGTATATGAATCAAATCATACTAATGTTAATGTTTTTTAGTAGGTTTTTACTAGTTTTATAAATACATATATAATTCAATTTCAATTCAATTCAATTTATAAGGATTTATTCTTGTTGTATGTGAATATCAAACAAATAAAATAAATTGAATTGAATTGAATCAGGCAAGCCGCTTAGAAATGGCTGAATTATATCAAGTTTTTTTTGAGAAATCTCCCACTCGTTCGGAGTTGAAAAGTTCTTCCAGAATTTGATCAAATACAGGCAAAAATTTCCTTATCATCAAGGGAGTAGTTTCAAAAACAAAAAAGCCAATTTTGACGATAAATACTTGATATTACTTGTTTTCCTCACATTGTAAGTAGCAGCCTTGTACATACATACATATATGTTAACACACTGCATGTAAATCAGAGACCGCCAAACTCATACAACTTTAATTCTGAAGTTGTGGGAGTGAGCTGCACTGCGGGAACAGGATAAACATTCGGGCTTACCCGAAAAAACTTCTGCAAGCAAAAAATCATATACCCATTCTTCGTGGATCATTTCTCACAGTGCAATGCAAACCTTCTTGTTGGAATGCTCAAGAGAGACTGAATGATTTCGTTTGGCTTCGTTGAATAAGTGAGCGCATGTCGATGTGAAAACACGAAGCTCAAAAATGCACGGTGCATAGGATTTACCGGTCCCTGATGTAAATGAAACATTTTCATTGCAAAAATGAAACATATTAATCGGGGCGGTGAATTCACTTATCTGGACAACTAAATATTTTCATCGCACCAGTGAACCCATATTCGTAGCAGGTATAAATCTCTACGTTAGCTCACTGCGATGAGCAGTTTCACTCGTGTAACAAAGTTGTTCCTTCTGGTTTAGCATTTAATAAATATAATTACAATATTTCTTATGCATTATCGTAAAACTAAAACCAACACACCCTTTTGAACTTTATTACAATTAATATGTTAATCATAAAATTGTAAAACCATGAATAATGCTAAAGCGCAATGTTGACTCCACGTAGCGTTAAAACCGCAAGTAAACTGATAACTAAACCATAATGAAACTGCTGCAAACTGCACTGGACAAACTACTACCAAAAACCCAACACTGACACAATTCACCAGCGTCTAATAACCACACAAAATGAACAATGTTAAGGTCACGTTAATTTACAAAATAACAGTTCAAATTTAAGACAAAAAATAATCTTATTAAAAATCTGTAGCGCACAATTTCAAACGTTAAAGCAGATTAAATTTACGTTTTTTCTTCTTCTGATTTATAAGCTGTTTTCATGCTATTCGTTAACACTTTAAGAAGAAGAAGAAGGAGGAAAAGACAAGATATACAAAACAAAATAAAAACTCAATGCCATTTAGTTATAATGGAATAACAGAAACTTTCTCTTGACAAGTGACTTGGATTGGTAACGCAGAAACTGGAAATATCCATAGAAATTTGTACATTTCTGGTAGTTAGATACACTTTAATGACAGTTTATTGATTGTTGGCTGCCATAAATATGTACACAACAAACAACTAACTGATGTACAAAAAGAATTTTATAAATTTGTAATTTTCTTTTCTTTTCTACTTTCAGGCAAAGTTATATTGAAAAAGTTTGAAATTGTTGTGCCAAGGTGCAGAATTAAAATACGTTAATTAGTATTCTTTGTGCTAAAAGGAGGTTGTTGCATTGAAAAAGGTAATTATGGAAATGATAAATGTCTGGAAAACTAAGCATGTTTATTGAAATTATTACAAAATACTATAGGAAAACTACGAATTTGATTCATTTGCAAAAATGGCTGTGAAAAATCACTCAACACACTTTTGAAATAGTGTGATTTTTTTATTGGATTGTAAAGAAGACCTGTTTCGATTAAGTCTGGAATAAAATATCCATCAAATCGGCCCCACCGCTCTGATGACCGGCCATTCCTCTTTTCCCATGACTTTTTCACAGAGACGTGACTGTATCTCACCTACGACGCGTTGGAACACGGATTTCTTATCCGTATAAACCCGAGATTTCACACAAACCCCAAAGAAAGAAAGCCCACGACGTTAAATCGCATAATCTTGGTGGCCAGTTGACATCAGAATATCGTGAGATAATTTGTTCCGGAAATCGTTGCATCAATAAATAGATTGTTTCATGCGTGGCGTGGCAGGAGGCGCCGACTTCCTGAAACCACATGTCGACCAGGTAAATGCCATCAAGTTGAGGCCTTAAAAACTCCGTTATCATGTCCTTGCAACGAATGCCGTTCACAGTCACTGCAATTTCGGCCTCATATTCAAAAAAGTAAGGCCAAATCACGCCGCCTGACCAAAATCCGCACCAGACAGTTAGTTGGTCGTTGTGGGTGCATTTGTTTCTCATGGATTGCATGAGGGTTCTCTGAGTCCCAAATTCAATAATTTTGTGTATTAACGAAGCCATTCAGATGAAATTGCGCTTCATCGGAGAAATGACTTTTTTTTCTGAAAAATTGTCATTGCCTTCACTTTGCTCTATTAGCCATTGAACGAATTCCCCGCGCTTTCCATGGCCAGCTGCTTTGAGCTCCTGAGTATACTTAATTTTGTACCTTGAAGATGTAGGTCTCTTGTCAAAATTCGCTGCGTAGTGCTTCGGGAAAATTTAAGTTGTAGGGAATGATGCCGACTTTATGTTTTCGGGTTTTCGGCGACACTCTCGTTTACAGCAGCAATGTTTTCAAGAGACCGACCGGTACGTTGCCACAGAGGAGTCTTACTGTTCATAACCGACCTGGTTTGTTCAAATTGTTTGACCACTCTTTTTATTACACGGTACCTGTTCGATTTCTATGAACACATTGGTAAATGTTACATTGGAAAATAAAAAAACAGCGTTAAATCATATGATGACGTTACATTTAAATAATATTAATACTTAAAATTATTTAAAGACCAGTGCAAGCACATATGCCATTATTTTCTTGCTTACTACCCTGTAGGAAATGTCTATAGTGAAACAGTACTGACTTACTATTGACTGTGTCACCAGTACTACTGACCAAATATACCCCAGGCAATGTAAAATTCTATTGACATTTAACATGTGCTTGTCATTGAGAATGAACTACTGACACAAGAACTACTGACTAGGTGGTACTTTTGGAACCATATGAACCATATGTCGCTATTTTTGTCAACACTTGTGATTTTTTTTACCAAACAAAAAGACGCAAAATTCAAAATTAAAATCATATAATCACATTAAAAAAAATTGTATCAGTCTTTTTGTGGGCCAAGGAGTTTTTGATTTGCCGTATCTGTTAAAACGTAGACAAAAAAATATTTAGTTGTTTACAAACATGATTTTATTGAAAATACTTACGTATTTCATTGCAATTCACTTTTAAAACTCACTTTATCTGTTTAAATTGTTTTCTAACTAAATGTACGCGACACCACGTGTTTTCACAACCAAACAAAGCGAAACAATGAAAGAGAAGAAGAAGCATTGGCGTCCATTTGTCATAAATTTCTCTACACATCAAAGCCAGACAAATATTTGTAAACAAGTTGTAGGCAAATTGTCGACAATGTCACCATAATAGTTGACAAAAGTGGTGACATGGAGACACTTGTCCCCAGACTTCCTACAGGGTACTTTTTGATTTATTCCCACATAAAACAAAGAGAATTCAAAGCAGCAGACACATGTACAGACATACATTGTTATGTTCGTACATACGCTACACAAGTTCACACAATTTTCGTTGCTTTCTTGCTATCTCATTTTTCACGTCACGTCACTATTCTCTTCGCTCTGAAAGTGCTCCGCATCCACACAAGACAAGTATTCGCTGCCGCTACATCAGTGTGTGTTTTTTTTCGCAGTCTGACAATCAGTGTTTCGCAGTCGAACAATTCTGTGTTCTATATTTGGGGTATCATTTAGGGGTATGAAAAATAGATCTTGGCCGATTCTGGGACCTACCCGACAACCAAACAAAATTTCATTCAAATCGGTCCAGCCGTTTCGGAGGAGTTTAACGCCAAACAATCGCAGTCGGACAAACTGTGTTTGGATGTATTCACTTTATGAGGTTAGTCCCTACCCGCGCCTATAGATGGTAACACATCAAATATTATACTAAATTTAAAAGTGCAATCTTACTGAGACAACCTATATAATATATATATTATAACCTATAACCTATATAATATTATATTATATATATATTATATGGTCGCTTAGACTGCAAAATGGGTTAACCTAAGTATTATTTATAAATTTGGATTTATTTTAACACTAAGCATGGTTTGGTTACACCGCTTGCTTAGATTATTACTTATTTTGCATGGAGAGCTAAGCGATATTAATTGACACTTGAAATTACAGCTTCTATTACTCTCATAAGCAGGCATAAAGTTGCCAGTCTGAAACAAATCGGAAAAACAGTATTGGACAACGTGACTTAAAAGATAAAGAGAAGAATATAAACATTTGTGAGAATGACTACCAAACCGTGTGGTAAAGCAGACCGATTACATATACATTTTTCCCCTTTAAATAGGCACAAAGTTACTAATATGAAAAAAATAAGAAAAATATAGTTGGATATAATAAATGTGAGTTCAAAGGCAAGGACAAGAATCTTCACATTCAATAATGACTACAAACCATGCGTAAGATCAAGACGACGCTCAATATTATAATAAATTATCGCTTGTTTGGCGTTTCGGTTACTAGCAATTAAGCGATTATCTGTAGCTTGCAACACGCCTATTGTGAAATCTTGTTACTCATGCATATATGCCAGAAACCGTTTTGCTATATCTGCATTGGTTTAGAAGTTGGTAGTACAAGCGAACAAGTATTATCAGGAATATTTTCAAAAATATATTAAACTGGATGATTTATACTGCATTCACATTTCATTAGGATTCTATTATTTAGAGATTTCGGATTAGTGTATTGAAAAACAGATGTATCGCTAAGCGAAATCCCTAAACACGAGACAATGATTACAACGTGCTAAAGGCATTAACTAAAATGCTTTCACGAAGTGGCTCACGATTGTGTGGATTTCCTTTAGACGATATCAAAATAATTCTGACAGTTTAATGGGCCTTAAACGAGGAAGATGAAATGCCAAAGGGACAAATAAATGTGTTGTGTGGCTAAGTCTGTGGCAAATTTGGAATTTACTGAAAAAAACTACAAAAAAATACGCCTACATATAATATGCCAGGTATTTGTAATAGAACCTTATAGGTGTGTACACTTACCTTTACCTCTGGTCAGTTATTCGGCAATAACATAACAATTTTTATTCCAAAAAGACTGATTTAGCTACTCAATGCCCGAAAACAATTATTCGACGTAGTCCTGCTATCATATATTTTTAAAATGAATCGATATACACTCCTGTTCACTTATTTAAAGGTCTATGAAGTATGTAGACAATTTGATGACAAGCAGTCACTAATTCAGGCCATTCGTTGGATTTACATAAATTCTCTTTATCTCTCAATGAAAACTCGTATATTTCAAGTTATTAAGACAAAGGGGGTGTACCCATTACTAATAGTTCTGAAATAAAGTAAAATAAATTAAAGAAACAAGAAAAATTAGTTAAAGTGCCTTTATTTGAATGAACCAAAATAATTAGCACATTTTTTGACTTTTTTTATAAATTGCCAAAAAAAATTCATGAGTTTTTTTATATCTCAAGATGTCTAGCCTCTATTTCCATTTGAAAATTCTGCAATCGGTTACAAATTGCATAAGATACAGGCTCCTGAATATGGAATTTTTAGTGCCTTTAAATAAGTGAACCGGAGTGTAATTTCATAAATTTTTTTAAAATGCTAATTTGAGTCATTGATGGTCAGTTTTTAAGTGCTTAGTTAACTATCGGAGTACTTAACCGCAGTTGAAACATAATTAGAGATTAACTTTGCGTTTTGCTTTTCAGTGGCAAGTTAAAGTAAACCCTCATGTTTTGAAAAAAAATAACATCTGTTTTGGGCTGAATTCCAAAACAATAAAGAGAATCAACCAAATGCAATCATGCAAAATAAGAAATAAATTAATAAAATCGATGACATTTTAACAAATATTTATAAAAATCAAAAAATTATAAAAGGTGCATCCGTAGAGTAATGACGTATAGTGTATCCAACTAACTCAGTAAATTGATGACATTTGGTGTGTTGCAGATGGGCGGTTGGATGTTTGAATGTTTTGGTTTAATAATACCAGATAGAGACAATGGCTCAAACCAACCAACAATAAATCAGCAACGGCATTTCGTTTTGTGCGTTAAAATTTTTATGTAAATACAGTCAAGTGATGACAGTGACAGTGATATCAGTCAAGTGCGTATGGGCGCAGCCAGGAGGTGGAAGTAAGGTCAGTTACCCCTACCCAGACCTTGAAGCGAATCAGTTTTCACGCACTGGTCCACATTGTAGTAACAGGATCTTTCGATTTATTGCTGATGATGTAACATAGAGAAATATAAAAGATCATTCATTTCCCATGTACTTACGTGATCAAACCACAGCTGGTAAATAGAAACTGATTTACACAGAATTTGGAAATTAGAATTTGATTGACATATTAACCGATTTCAACGAAACTTGATACATAAGCTTGTCTTAGGCAATCGTTGAAAGTATTTGAAAATGGGTCACATCGTTTCATGGCTTGATGTATTCACCATACATAAAAAGCTTTTGTTAGACCATGATGATCGTTTGCGGGTCAGGGCTATATAGGGTCACGTTTTTATGTATATTATATATCTTACCAACCAAGCTTGGTACTATTGGCTTTAGAGTTAACAACTATTATCCGGTTTCAAAAAATGTTAATGCTTAAGCTTTCTAAGACCAAGGCTGATTATTTACAGTATAGGCTATATAGTACAACATTTTGTTTTAGTCCCAATACAAATTGTACCACCCATGATTGGTACAATCGGATCCAATACCGATTTTAACAAAATTTTGCACATAAGATAAGGCCGAGAATGATTGATTTTGAAAACATGATTCATCGTTTCTGGATTTGATATAGCTGACATACAAATGCGTGATACAATCTACTTTTATTATAAACAGGTTACGGACACAAGGAGCTGGAGGATATTTTAGAGTCGGTTTTGGTTGCTTTCAAACTCCCGCCAGCTTATCTGCGTCGTTTAAAGTTGGTGTCGTTGAACTGACTTATGTACGCCACAGAGAGACTTAAAAGAGCGACAACTTTTACCGTTAAATTCTTTTGTCTGAATACTATATCTTGCCCCTCCCTAGCCGAGATCCTGGCTACGCCCTTGGGCACCATAATTGATTACCATTTGCGCTTTTTTACCGAATTCTCTGGCGAGAACTAAGTTCTCGCACTCTTATCGTATATATTCTTTGAGAACTTCCAGAGAATGCAGTTCGTTCACATAGACCCGTGACTTCAGACAACCCAATAGAGCGGTCAAATCTGGTAATGCTGCCGGCTACTGAAAGTCGCCAAAAAATAACTCACTACTTATTTCGTAAAAATATTGTCATGTGTATTCCGCGTTCTTGAAGAGTACCAGGAAAACAAAAACATTGAAGTGTGTCTAGAGGAAGCGCTTTTATGCCATTTAACCGCTTACATAGAAGCAATTCTATAGCACTATCAAATGTGAGCACATCATGTTGTTCTCAATAAGCTCAATAGCATGGCAATGTGATGACATTGTAGTTTTGGGTACACGCTGAAAAAACACTTTCCCAGCAACAGATTGCAGGAAACATGTATATGTTTGCTATCATTGGTTTCATGAATTGAAGATCTGTTGCTTTTTTGAAAGAAGTTCCTTATCGAACGTTTCGGAATGGGGCCTAAAAGAAAAAAATTAAACAGCTTTTGTTTTAACACAATTGGCTACAAACCATTATTATCAAAAATATACTGTTTACTTTTGCTTCGGTTTGTGTCTAGACTAACTAGATGTCTCACCTATGTTGGGAAATTTCTCGTTTAATGGAAAGTTTTCTAGGTGGAGCCTGTAACCAATATTTAGTATATATTGTAGTTTTGAACCCAATCAAAATAAATGTATAAAAGCCAAAGTGGAAGAAGTTTAAAAAATAAATTTTTTTCTAAATTAAGTATCTTTTCTTAAAAAATGTAAATTTTCTCAAAACAGAAATACCTATTCCTATACTTAAACAAAGTATAATTTCTGTAAAAAAAAACCTTATCTTCTTTGCTTGAAAAAAGTTAATTCTCTTACAAAAAGTACTTTTTCTTAAAAAACTTTATTTTTTTAAACAAGTACCTTTTCTTAAAAAAGTAAACTTTCTTACAATAAATTGCCGTTTCTTAAAAAGCTACATTTTCTTTAAAGAGTACCTTTTTGTGAAACAAAGTAACCTTTCTTGAGATAATTACCTACTATTAAAAATTTACCGTTTGTTGAAAAAAGTACGACTTGCAAAAAAAATTCCCATTTCTTAAAAAAACCTTTTCTTCAAAAACTACGTTCTCTAAAAACACATTTTCTTACAAAAATTCCTTTTCGCAAAAGCACCTTTTCTTAAAAATAACATAATACATTTTCTTTTCTTTTCTTGAGATACGTAGCCATTCTGGAAATAAGTACATTTTCTTAAAAAATATCCTTTTCCTAAAAAGAGTACAACTTCTTTAAAAAGTACCTGTCCTTAAAAAAGTACTTCTCTGTAAAAAAACTTAATACACTTATGGCTTTTTCTTACAGAAAGCACTTCTTCTTAAAAATAGTACCTTTTGCTAAAAAAACATTATCTTTTAAAAAGAGGATCTTTTCGGGAAAAAAGGATCTTTTCGGGAAAATATAATACATATTCTAACAAAAAGGACTTAAAAATATAAATTTTTTACAAAAATACATTCAATAAAAAATTGGTTCAAATTTTTTTATCATTTTACAAAAAGTTTATTTTCTTAAATATCCATTTAAATTATCGTATTTTTCGGCTTAGGCTTAGGCATATTGAAACTAAATAGTACATAATATATAGGGAAAGGAACTTCGTTCCAACCGGGTGTCCCCTGCCGCCTCATGCGATTTTTGTTTTTGTATTGTCAGTCGGATTTCAACAAACAAAGCATCACAAAAACATACATTATAATCTATTAATCAGTGTATCTGAAACATCTAATATTGAATAGAAAACACAATGTATTTGGACACAGGTATACTATATTTGCGACGAGCTACAAAAACGTTATGTATTTTTCAGCGTGTAATCAATAGGAAGTTAATGACTTGTACAAAATTGAGTACTAATTCCCACTGTGTTTATGATAATGGAATTTTGAAGAAAATCATTGGTAACCAATATAATTATCAATAGTTTGGCACATTCCAAGCTAATGACGTACTCACCAGGACGTGTACTGAGAACTGCCAAACTGCCAAGTAAGCCATAGAATTGTGTGCACTGAGGGTCTTCTTATTTTGTATCGCTGTGTCAAGTGGGGTCCAATCTGGTTCTTGCTCTTTCCATGAGAAAATTCCACACGCTGAAAAATATCGGCCCCAGCACCATATTGCAGGAACCATGTACATGTTTGCAAGCATTTCTTCCGTGATTTGAAGATCTGCTTCTTTTTGTTTCCTTATGGTGACAGACAGTAGTGTTTTCAGCACTTTCCAACTATCAAAACCACGTTTGGGTCACAAATACATATAATATAACCTATTCATCATTGTGCTCCTAACATGTTATATTGAATAGCAAACACAATGTGTTTGGATACAAGAATACTCTATTTGCGTCAAGCTGCAAAAGACAAATTTTTCAGCGTGCAAGTAGTTTTATATATATCCAAAAAATATCACTCTCATGCCGTTGTGAGAAGAGTTAGGATGTAGACTGAATTTACTGACGGTTGAATTTAAGATATTTTCCGGGCCTATTTCTGCATCAAACTTTCTTACTTTCTTACATTTCTAACTGTACTAGATTTTAAGCAAAATAAATTTGTACAAATTAGACCTCATTTAGTTACTTTATTTAACGATTCCCATACTTTAAACTTTAATAATACTTTAATACTTTAAGACTTATGTCTCCGTTAAGAATTTAAATTTAGACAACCTGCCACGCCTCTTGAACATTTTTCAAATTCCCAAAAGAATCTGGACAGAGAAATTAAAATTAATAAAACACTCGCCGCTTTAAGTTCCACCAAAACGAATAACATTAAATTTCATGCGACAGTTACCACTCCCAAAACCCCTTGTCTGCGCATTAATATGCTGCCATTTGACTATGGTAGCATTAAATTTTACAACTTCCATGGTGAGAGTTATGAAAGATTCGTTACGACCGAACTTAATTTTAAGTCAACTTTACACATAGTCAACTTTCCACCCGCCTACTTGTTTTACAAAAGAAAAACTGCTTAGATAAGGAACAACTTTGCCACTCAACTTCATTGATTCTCTACGCAAGTAAAAGCGTAATGCTGAAAATGTAGAGCTGGGAACACTTTTTCTTAAAGTATTCCAAATTTGTCTACAAAGTAAGATATCATTAATTCTAAACAAAACTCCCTCATCATATAATATGAAATCTGCAAGTTAAATGAAATCTCGGTGTTAAGCAAAACAAAAGTGAATGTCTGCCACCATGACGACACTTTATGCCCATGGGAAAACTTAATAAATTCCGAAAATATAAGAAAAAAATTTTCTATTTTTTAAATGGGCAAAATAAATGGGTAATTTTCAATGCCATATTTGTTGTCTCCACTTTGTTACACACGATTAACAAATGCATCAATCATTAAGTTAGCGTCTTTGCAAACAACAAATTTACTAAGGTATCACCTAGAAAATAAAACACTGGAAGACAATCGATTTGTCGCAGGTATAAAACATGGCCATTAGTGCGTATACATTGTTGTTATGGGCATTTGTATGACTTTGTCGTTGCGGCAACGAAACTTCTAGTACAAGACTATTTTGACCTACATATATTTATTTCGTTGCTGCAGCAATATTATTTTCGTTGTTGCAATACAAATATTAATTGACCATTTTTGAGAAAAGGAGGCTTAAATAAAATGATTGTTAAGTACTTTTTTCACAATATTATTTATGTATTATGGTGTGTAACCCAATATTTACAGTAGACGAAACGAGTGATTTGCTGTAATTTCTGTGCCAAAACCAGGACCTGACGTCCAGAAAGGCAATATAGGCAATTGTCTAGGGTCCCGACTAGAAAGAGGCCGCTTCTGATGAAAAATTATAGTTTTATTTTTCTTATGTTCGATCGGACAACTTGTAGATGACACACGAGCATTCTAAACGTCACACAAGTTTTTTAAAGCAGTTTTTATTAGGGATGCCAACGTTTGCAAAGCAAACCCATTCAATAAGTGCTAGAGTTTGTTTTCTTCACATAAACACAAGCTTGCTCGCATCTGGTAAGTAGAAAAGAATACTTCCCCCAAACATTCCATGAAGGAACAAAGACACACAGAAATTTTGGATCTCCCAACTTGATGATTTCCCACAAGACAAATTCAAAAACCATGAACAAAAAATTGGTTGGGTTGGGTTGGCAATGTAGCATATTTATGATCCATGAACATTAACACTAACAGCCTTATCCACGATCTCGAAAGAAACCCAAGCGAACGAAAGCCAGCCACTCACTTTCATTCTTATTCCTGGCTTTAAATGTAATTGTGTGGTTCAGAGAATGACTACAGGTACACACAGTAAAAGTATAGATGGTGTTTACTAATATATTTCATACATGGGTAGACACATTCTCACATTGTCGTGAAAACACACGACACACATTTGTGTCGCGACAATATCAGTGCACAACCAATATACAAATTTAAATATCATGCCTGTATGATGTCTACAGGTTGTGTGCAGATGGTTACGAACATTACGTGTAATGTACACACGTGTACTTACATATCATAAGTATTTTTCATATCAGTTGCAACTTCTGCTACTGTGTACGATGTTGAGGAATTTGGAAGATAACGAAGAATGATTGGTCAATACATTCATGGTTTTTGATCCATTGCATAACTAAGTGCACATCCACTAAACTAGGATCGTACATCACACATTTTGTACACGTCTACACAGTGTACATCTCCATACTTATTTATTTTTCGTACTTACGGTATGGGTATGGCAGGATAGACCTTTACGCCGTCGCCGTTTTTTGAGCTTCTCGCCGCGCCGCCGCCTGATAATGTAATCTTTTGTACAAGGTGTTTCAAAAGTCACCACACTATTGGAAGATGCTCCTATTTTTGCAAATGGCCGCCAATGTAAAATCTGTTTTGACATTTGAGGATTAGACAGATGTAGAACACAAGTAAACAAGCTACGGAGCGCTACACTCCCCAAGAACGCGGAATAATCGTATCTATTTTTTTTCGTAACAATTCGTCTGTGGTGTTGGCGAAGCGCGAATACCTTCCGCGCGAATAATTCCCCGGCCGACCGACACCGACTCCGCAAACACTGCGCCGTTTGGCCACTAACCTTGAAGAGTACGGGAGCACACGCGACACTGAAAGAAGTGGCCGGCCCCGTTCTGCCGAGAATATCGCCGCTGTTGCCGAGGATGTCGAGCTGTCGTCGGAAAGATCGACCAGAGGCCGTGCCTCGACCAGACGGCGCGCCGTGCCGCCGTGCCTATTTAGCCATCAGCCGGTCGTCCCTATGGCGAATTTTGGTCAAAGACCAGCGCATGTTCCCATACAAAGTCCAGTCCGTGCATCAACTGCTGCCTGTCGTTCGCCAAACGCGTGTAACCTACGCCCAAGCCATCCTCAATCTTGTCGACGAAGTGGACGATTTTTCCACCAAAATCATAATGAGTGATGAGGCTCATTTCCACCTCAGCGGGTACGTGAACAAGCAAAACTATCGATTCTGGGGCACCGAAAATCCACAAGTGATGAACGAGGAGCCATTAAACCCGCTCAAAGTGACTGCATGGTGCGCTGTTCCCGGTGGAGGAGTCATCTGGCTATTTTTTTTCGAGAACGCCGCTGGTCAAACGACAACAGTGGCCGGTGCGCGCTATAGGGCCATGTTAACTGAGTTTTCTCTGTCGCAATTCGAGGAATTAGGACTGGAGCACATGTGGTTCCAACAGGACGGAGCAACGGAACACACTGCGCGAGTAACAACCGATATTCTGAAGGCGGCGTTCCCGTGTCGCCTCATCTCTCGTTTTGGCGATTTGCACTGGCCCGCAAGATCGCCCGACTTGACCGTTCCAGACTTTTTTTTGTGGTTTTTTGAACTACCGTGTTTACCTGAACAAGCCAGAGACCCTGGAAGCCCTCAAGGTCAACATTCGACACGAGTGCGAGAATCGGTCGCCCTTGCAGAAGTCCAGACGCTGAACCCAATTTTCGATGGTTTTCAAGCATAAATCGGCCGATACTGCTGCAATTTCAAGTTCGATATTCGTAGGAAGTTCATCAACCGTCGCTGGCTTGTTGGCATAGACCATAGACTTGACGTAGCCGCACAGGAAATAATCTAACGGCGTCAAATCGCACGACCGAGGCGGCCAATCGACTGGGCCATTTCGTGAGATACCGCGTTCACCAAAGTTAGTTTCCAATAAATTGATTGTGGCATTCGCTGTGTGGTGTGTGGCGCCGTCCTGTTGGAACCACATGTCCTCCAAGTCCATATTATTCAATTGGGGCCAAAAATATTGGGTTATCATTGAACGGTAGCGATTCGCATTCACAGTAATGTGCCGGTCTTGATCATCACGGAAGAAGTACGGCCCAATGGCGCCGCCGGCCCATAAACCGCACCAAACCGTAATTTTTTCGGGATGCAATGATGACTCATGGATTGATGTCTGACCAATAACGCATATTTTGCTTATTGACGAAGCCATTCAGCCACAAATGAGCCTCATCGCTGACTGTTGAGGCCTCTTAAAGTTGGCCTCTTAAAGCTGAGGCCACTGACTCCAAATTTCGGTAGTAAATTTTAATAATTTCGACTCGTTGTTGGCTCGTATATCTTTCCATGATGAAATGAAAAACCTTACTGAAGAGAAATGTCAAAAGAGCGGGGAAAAATATGGCGTCGTTTGCTGTCCCTATCGATTTACTTTTGTAGCGTCTTTGTTGAAAACCCCGTTATAATTGATCAATTAGTGGAATTTTCCTGACTTAGAACGCACGTTGTAACTACAACAACCAACAAACTACACGCTGAAAAATAACGGCCTTTCTAATATATTTTCTCAAACATATTCTGCAAGAACAAACTTCAAACATTCAGATATTTGCCCAAACTTACTTGTATTTAAATGCGAACAGTATCATGTTTACTGACAAACATGTATGCTTTTATGTGGAAACATATGCGCTCTCCATCCTAAACATCCATATACTTACGTGGAAGCATTCGCGTTTTCCCCCAAACCTACATATACTTACGTGGAAACATATGTGAATTTCCTCCCAAAGTTATTAATATTATACAAGGTGGCGCAAAAGTGAACTTCCGATGTTTTTTGGCTGTAATTTAAAAAAAAAATTAAAAACTTTGATTCTTCTTGTGGATTATTTTTATTTGGTCTTTTAATTTTTTTTACATCAAGTCGAGAATATGATGTCATGTAAATGGCCGCCGCCACAGTTGATTGTCATTTGAGCCCTTTTTCTGGCATTTTCCATCACTTTGGCCAAAACTTCCGGCGATACGTCCTCACATTCTTGACGGATATTGTCTTTAAGAGCTGCAAGAGTCTGAGGCTTGTTGACATAAACCCGCGACTTCAAAAAGACCCAGAAAAAGAAATGCATCCTTCAGGGAAATGCATCCTTCAGCATATCGGTTGTGGCACGTGCAGTGTGTGCCGTTGCACCCTCCTGTTGGAACCACATGTTTTCCAATCCCAATTCATCAAGTTGCAGCAGAAATAACTCGTTGATCATTGCTCTGTAGCGCTCACGGCGCAGCAGCAATATTCTCTGCAGAACGGCTACTCCGGGGTCTGCCACGCCTGGCAGCATCTCGTGTTGTGCCAGTCTCTTCGAGGCGAGCGGCTAAACGTCGCAGTGTTTCACCAGTAGGCGTTGGACGGCCAGGAAATCTGCAACGAAATTCACGTTGTGCCAAAGTCACCGACCGATTATTGGTCAAATAAATAGTCAGCAATATTCCGCGTTCTGGAGCAGTGTAGCGTAACATTGTTTATTAACGTGTATTTCGCATGTGTTTACTACACAAATGTCTAAACAGAACTGACATTAGGGGCCAATCGCAAAATTTATAGCATTTTCTGATAGGAGGATTACTTTTGCGCCACCTTGTATTTAGAAATGAATTTTTCTTCGGACTAAACATATATGTATTATTTATTATAATTAATTTTAACAATATAAATCAAATTTATTTTGGTTTTTTTCATGAAATTAGAATCTGCTGCTCTCTTGCTTTTTCTTTCTTTATTATCGCTCACGTTCTTGTTTTCGGAAGGTTTCAGCTATGCGTTGGTTATCACTATGCGTAGGTCCAGATTAACCTCATATGGACGTCGGGGCATTTAATTATTCCGGGGAACTATAAAGCGGTTGAGCTGGGGAGATTGGGGACTATCTGACTTGTTCCTCTGGATATGTTTAAAACCGAAGCTCTCAGACATTCGAATGATAGATGTTCCTGATGCACACACTGCAGGATTACCATCTATGCGTTGGTTATCACCATGGGCTGGAAGTTATTTACATACAAATCAAATTCATGCAGCCCAAGCGTGGATTAATTACTTGTGTATTTTTATTACACTTATTTCACAAATGGTCCGCCGTTCCGATTTTCTCAGTAAAGGCTCAGGTAGACAAAGGGCTTCACGTTGTTGCCCTTTCCAGTTTCTTGCCTCAAAATCGTTTCTCACTTTGGTGGCACACATGCATATATACGAAACACATACAAAAAAATCAAAGAAACATCACAAACCATTTAAGCGTCCTAGCCTTCGTTTATTCTTTTTTCACTGATCAAGTGCTTTTGATATCCTCTGTTCGATGAACCATTGACGACTGAATGCATAAAACTACAAAATAAGACTCACTCCATCTGCAATTTACATGCACATTCAGGAATATTTATGACTCACTGACTGAGAGATTAATGCAAAAATACAGATACACACTTACAACTTAGACTCCCTCGTTGTCCCTCTTTTATTCTCTTGCTACCGAGAGAGCATAGACAGTGCAATAAACACAGCTGTATTTGTATCACAAACGTAAATATATGTGGGTCGCAAACACATATATTATAACATATTAATCATTGTGTCTCAAACATTTAATATTGAATAGCAAACACAATGTGTTTGGACACAAGTATATTATATTTGCCACAAGCTCCAAAACACACTTCATATTTGCATCCAAACAACAAAAAAATACAGATTTTTCAGCTACACACCACCACAATCAGAATATTTCCTACCAACATTGAGATTAGTTTCCCAAGAATTAACTTATGGAGATAACCGACAATTCGAATTTTGGATAACAACAGGCTACAACACCAACAGCCAGTCCCATTCCCTAACAGGTTACATCACACATGACAACTATAACAACAACAGGTCTAATTTTCTATGAATTGAACTCTGCGTAGCAGCAGCCGGCTCAATTTCCTAATAATTTGGAAAATACACTTTTGCTGAAAGTAAACGTTGGGCTAGTTTTATAGATGATATTATACAGTTTATTCGATCCTGGTTAGATTAGCTTAGCGCGAGAAATTGCTATAGACACACTTCAATGATACCTCATCCCGATATTCTAGGATGTGTCTGAAGAAGTATCCTTCATTAGTCCCTGGCGAACCAAGTAATACTCTGCAAAAAGTACGTAAGTAGAATTAGATTAATTCCGTGAATGTATGATGGAACCAAAATTAAATAAAACCCTAGATATTGTCTCTTACTCATAAAAAGGCCTACAGTGGCATATCGATGCCTTACTTCCTCAACCTCGTAACTTAAAAAAATACGGTTTTGACTTTTTCATATCAAATGATTGCTATTTTTGTGTTCTATTACTACAACAACTTTTTATCTCAATACGTTGTTCCAATTCTGTAAATATTAATAAAATATATTTTCGTATCTCATTCACTCCTATTTTCATAACTGCGTCAAACTCTTATCTTAATATGTGCAGTTGTTAAACAGTTCAGAATTTTAAAAATGTTCGTCTTTGCGTAAACCGACTCGTGAATTTACCCACCAAAATGTGTCTCTTTATTATTTCCTACTTCACAATAGCATTGAAGTGAGAATGTATATTAGCAAGTAAGTAAGTCGAGGGAGTCCCGTTATTAAATTTTTTTTGAAGTATTTTGGTAGTTTTTTTTTTGTAGTACTTGTAGTATAAATTCTTGCTGCCTATTTACATAATTGCATTTTGGTTGTGATCTTTGTTCTGCTTGGTGAAAATCTAATTCTGAAGAATTTTAGTTTTTATTGTAAAATGAGCGATACAATCGCTGTTCTGGATGCTGAAACAGGATGTTTTGTTTTCAAGAATCTTTGTCAAGAACCTAAAACAAAACAAAGTGGAAACGTAATTTTGGATGAAGAAACAGGACATTTTGTCTCAGAGGATTCTGATGACTCTAGCTTATCCTCCAAGTCCGATTTTCAGCAAGTGGAAGCGAGTACCATCCCAGCACTGATTCCGATTTGTCTGACAATGTATCCTCTTCTGTATTGTTGGATGAATCCTCTGGCGTAATTACAATTAAAAGAGCACGTAAAGGCCGAGGAAATAAACAAACCTGGAGTAGAAACCGTAAAAAACTCAAACGAATGCGTGTCCAGGGGTATTCATCGATAAAGCGGAATGGAGTAATGGAAATTAGAAGAGAAAGAACTTTGAAAGTTCATTGCCGTTCGAAAATATGTGCAAAAAAATTTGGTAAGCAGTGCAACGAAATTACAGAAGAAGATAGAAAGAATATTTTCCAAATATTTTGGTCACTGTCCTGGGAAGAGAAAAAAGCGTATGTCGTTGCAATGGTGTCTCATAAACCGGTCGCTTTGAGAACAACTGGTACTTCTTCTCGGCGATTAACCACATTAGTCTACACTTTGAAAATTTCTGGGGAGATCTGGGGAGGTTGTTTGTAAAAAAAATACTACCTCCCGCTGGCTGAATGGAGCATGTCCAACTGGGTTACTGGCAATCTACGTACAAGCGACGTTGGCATGGTAAAGAAAAGAGGACCAGTCAATCGTCAAAGCAAAACAAACATCGCCAAAGTAAATCATGTAAAGTTTTTTCTACAAAATTTGCCTAAGATTCTTTCACATTATTGCCGACACAGTACAACTAAAGAAGATATAGACGTTCAGTACAAGACGTGGGCAGAAGTGTACACAGATTTTGAAAAATAGTTGATGGATCGCAACATTGATATGGTTGAAAAAGCAACGTATAAATGCTTCTTAGACGCAGTACACAGGCCCAATATTAGTATATACAGACGCAAGAAAGATCAATGTGATATCTACTTTGCTTATAAAAATAAAAACATCCCAGAAGACGAATTCCAACTTCACATAACAAGTAAGGAGCGCGCCAGGAAAGAAAAAGCCGATGACAAGGAACGTTGTTGAAGAGGTGATATTTAAATGTTAACGATGGACTTGCAAGCAGTGCAAACAATTCCTCTACTTTCAACTGGAGCAAACTACTTTAAAACAAAACTGTGTGTGCACCAATTCACAATTTATAACGAATTTGACAAAAATGTTGCTTGTTACGTATGGCATAAAGCTGAAGGCGGCATGGACTCGAATGTATTTACCTCTTGCTTGCTGGACTATTTACAGAATTTGAAAGACAAATCAAAGCTTATAATAATTTGCAGCGACGGGTGCTGTGCCCAAAATCGTAATACGACACTTGCGAATACCTTGCAACATTATGCAAATACCCACCAAGCAGAAATTCTGCAAAAATACCTGGTAGTTGGTCACACTCAAATGGAGTGCGTTTTTGTTCATGCCTCCATAGAGCGAAAGAAGAAAGGAAGAGAACTATATATGCCAGCTTATTTCAATATAGTTATAAAACAATCCAGATTGTTGCAAACATATCAAGTGCATTATTTTAATCATACATTTTTCCGAGATTTCTCTTCACTCGATTACTTAACACCAATTCGACCAGCCATAAAAAAGGCGACCCATGCGTTATAAATTTACGAGCTCTCAAATATACCTTTAATGACGGAGTTCAATACAAATTATATTTTGATGAAGAGTGACAACTATTACGTCATAGTAAATTGCGACCACAAGTGCAGCACAATGATAACATTTTATTAGCGGGCCTCTACAATCAACAACTGCCTATTTCAAAAAAAAAAAATATGACGACTTGTAAGATTTAAAACGTATGATTCCAACCGACTATCATTCATTTTATGATAATTTGCCGCACCAATGATATTATTATCATCATTTCCCTCGCGGGAGTTTTATGAAAAATTAGTTTAATGATATTATTAATTTAATATGAATTGTTTTTTTTTTCCTTTCTTGCAAATAAAACATTCATTCTATACTAAGTGTTGTTTTCATTGCATAATTTTGGTGTAACGGCGTTATTTGTTTCTATTGCTATGAGTGCAACAAACGAGTAACTTATTCATCAAGTATCAATAATTAAATTTACTGTTAATGCAGTAAACTCGTATCTCAATATATGCGTTTCATGCTTAAACTAAAAAAGATTGGTATATTATTACTACTAATATACATAGATGTAATCAATTCCTTAATAATTGCATTTGAACTTTTACCCAAACGCCGAAGTATAAAAAGATAAACAGTTTTTTCTCTCTCCTGAAAAGTTGCATTTTTTAAGATACGAGGTTGAGAAAGTAAGGCATCGATATGTCTCTTTAGCCCCACATCTTCCGAAGTAATCATGTGCTGAGATTCCAAGTCTAGACGCGAGTCTGCCTATTTAACACTGCCCAGCTATTAGCATACATAGATATATTTTATATAGGAATAGATACCAAGTTTAGTGTACGATTCGGGTCATAATGTGACAATACTTTTCTAGTGATCGTGCAATTTGTGCATCAGGACCAGCTATCATTCGCTTGTCTGAGAGCTTTGGTTTTAAGCATGAGCTTGCGTGCAGAAAGCAGCTAATCCACATGCTCCATATCTAGTGGAACAAGTCAGATAGTCCTTAATCTCACCAGCTCAACCGCTTTATAGTTCCCTGGAATATTTAAATGCCCCAACACCAATGTGAGGTGAATATGGAGCAGAATGGTGCAGATGGTCGGCTGTTCTTGAGGTGATAAATACAGATTCTTAGAATAGATCTAGAAACCCCAGGCGGTGGTGACGTTTCGACCCAGACATAGGACACCTCAGATTGCCATGAATTCAGCATCAAATACATTACAATGATCTGGTAGCATTTGAGCACGGTTCTTTAGCATAGATTCCAAACCTGGAGATAGGACTTCCGCTTCGGGTGTTCCTTAATTCACACTTGGACTTAAAGTTGTGTGACACAGGAACGAGGTTATGCGCCTTCGGGTAGGCAACCCCTATTTCAAATTAATGATTGAGTAGTCCAATAAAGCGGATTATATCGCCCCAGAAAGACTTAAATAGATTAGTCTATAAAACTCACTAAAGCGTGCCCAGCTGTTCATCGTCTCCAATACCTTCAGAAGAAAATATGAGAGATTGATTGGTCAAAAGACTATTGGACTAATATGAATTTGGATTCTCTCCATATAACGGAAATATAGGATAGGTTGATACAGGTCATATAAAGTTTCTGATGCCTGGTAATTTTCAGGGCTTAAATTTCGTATTGCCCAGTATAGTGTCTATTTTGTCATGGTATTTCCCGCAACCTGCGAGATGATGTGGTTGTTCTTGGAGCCGTCCTTATGTCTTCGATATCCTTCAGATATCCTAGAGATATGAGAGTCGTCGAGAGGACTTTGCGCAGTCTAGAATTCTCAGGCGCGCTTTCAATGCCTTCGCAGAAATCCTTCCAAGAACTACTCTTTGAAGATCTTAACTCTTTTTTGTATTATTTACGTCGAATTTTGTACACATTTCAGTCTCACTTCGGTACTTCATCAAATTGTGTGGGGACGATAAAGATCGGGAACCACTTTAAACTTCTCTCTGACGCCATGATAAAGTCTATTATTTGATCATGATAAAGTCTATATTTTGATCAGAATTCGTAATTGTCAAACATCAGAGTTATTTTTCGATGTTATTGACAGATTAAAAATGGGTCTTACTAACTAATAACAAGTTGCTACTACCGAACTTAAGTTGTATTAACAAATTTGTGTATTTCAAAAACCTCATTCATCTGAAATGGAAGATACAACTAATAAAAAGTAGAATATTAGAATTCGTGTTCAAATATTAGTCATTGTAATTATAATTTAGTTTCTGTTACAAAAACACTTGTTACAAAGTTATGTATTTGATTTTTCACAAGAGGCTTTGTTGTTAAAGAGAAACTACGTATGTAAATTGGAATGTTACACGAGAACTTTACAGAAAAACTGAAAGTGAAACAGAAAGTGATAAAAAAAGTTGTGAAAAACCAATATACACAATATTACAATACATATTATCATAAATTGAGGTGAAGTGAGACTTTTAAACATAATCGTTGAATATGACGCCACTATTGACGCCTTCACAAACACATGCAAACAATTGTGGACACTTGGCTGGAGGAACTATTATTCAGGATGACAGAAATTAACTTAAACATACATATGATTCCCAGGGTAACCCATCCCCATTTAAAATTTAGAAAAACTGTCTGTATCTGGAAAACGAAGCGCCCAATCGAAATATAACAATTTTTTGCGGATTCCTAAGGGTTTCTCACAAAGTGTTCCAAATCGCATGAAATAATTTTTTGCAAAAAATCGCTAAAATAAAGAAATGTCTATATCTCGGAAACGGTGCGTCCAAACGCAAAAATAACAAATTTTTTACCTCCGTATGAGGCTTTCATCTATGGATGTCTTCAATATGGCATTACTTTTATTTTCAAAAAATCGCTAAAACTAAAATTTTTGGCATCGAAAATCGCTAAAACGCCCCTATTCCAATATCTCGGAAACGGAGGAGCGTCCAATCGAAAACAAAACCCGTATTTACGGGTTTCAAAGGATTTTTCAAAAAATTTTCCATCGTATGGAAGATATTTTGTTCAAATATCATCGAAATATGAAAAACGCTGAAATACATAATGGCTATAACTCGGACATAGTATATACATTTTTGAAAAATGTTAAATGTTATTTTAAGTGATGCCGTATGAGAGGCATCCATTAGTTAAAGCCTATTCTATTGCTTTTGGGGTTGGACGCACCGTTTCCGAGTTATAGCTATTTTTTTATTTTTGCGATTTACTTATTGTGGCTATTTTTAGAAAAAAAAGTCCATACGGATCGGACGACTTTATGAAAACCCCTTAGAAAGCCGAAAAAATTAGTTATATTTCGATTGAACGCTCCGTTCGAAAAAATTTAGTTTTAGCGATTTGTTTAAAAAAAAGTAATGCCTTGGTAAAGACATCCATTGGTTGAAGCCTCCGTTGGAGATAAACAATGTATTATTAGTTGTGTTTTGGTTACAAGCAAGCGATTGTCGCTTGCTACGTTGCAAAGAAAACGGCAATTTAGCGATAAGTCCTTTTTTTTTCAAAAATATGAATAAGGATTGAAAACGGTAAAAGATGTCCAACAAAATTTTGTTTAAACTTAGCGAAAATGATTCTCGTCGCTAAATTCTCGCTAAGTCTCAGCGGTGTAGCCAAAACACGCATATTTTTGCGATTTATAGCCATTTATAGCCGTTTCCGAGTTATAGCCATTTTTTTATTTTAAGCGATATTCCTATTTAGGCGATTTTTTGAAAAAAAATTTATTTCATGCGAATGGGAACCTTGTGAGAAACCTTTAGGAAACCGTAAAAAATTGTTATTTTTCCAATTGGACGCTCACTGGTTATAAATAATAATAATTTTGTTTATATATAATTATAAAATACACAATTTTAATAAAAAAATAATTTTTGTACTTTTTTCTATAAAATTCATAATAGGTCAAAGCATCACCAAATGTTTGTGACAGCCATTAAATTCAAGTACATAATTAGTTGAGCATACCAATATATTGGTTGGTACAACCGAATTAGTTTTCACATTTTTCGTTCATCCAACTAATAGAATATTCACCACTACAGGATAATTTCATTGCTAGAACTACAACCTGATTGACAGAACACATTTATTTATTGTTGCTGTGGCTTCAACTAGATATTTAATTTCTTGCAACCAAAATTGCAAATCAACTATTTTCTATTATCGCCATCATCTATTCGAACGAAAATGCCAAAACCAGTCAACAACCAAAAGACAAGTGACTGGTTTTTAAATTTTTGTTCGAATAGATGACAGTGAAAATACTTAGTGGTTTCCGATTTTTTAAACACACACACACACACAACAACACAATGACATTTACCCAGCGGCGGAAGTTATGTCCTGGAAGGCCTGAAATCATGATCAAACAGGCCTTCTTTAAAATACGGAAGGCCTTCCCTACATATTACCTCCTCCTTTCTTTTTAACATTGCGTGAGATTGGGAGGCAAGGCCTTCCTTGCCCATGGCCTAAAGAAGGCATTCAAAGAGGAAGGCCTTAGAAGGCATTTACTTTAAATTTATTTTTGTTAAACAAAAATAATATTAAAATAATTTATTTTATCACAAAATCATTATCCACTTCTACATATTTATTTATAAGTATGTCTGTATCTTAGAAAGTTTTACCACGCCCAAAAATTCATGCATTCCGCAGGCCTTGTTTTAGGAAAGCATTACAAAAGAACCATTCCGCATGCCTTATTTGTGGCAGGCCTTGCGACTTCCACCGCTGGATTAAAACCAGGGATAAGAACGAAAGTGAGTGACTGGCTTTCGGGATCGTGAATAAGGCTATAAGTCCTTCTTTTGAACGCTTTATAGTTTCTTTTCACTTTCCCATTCTAATGATTATTACAATTCCTTTTTTGTTTTTTTTTTAATTATATTTTTTTTTGTCATTTATATCAGAAGGAATCAGACCCACAAATAGATTTCTGCATACCCAATTATTGTTTCAAAAAACGTTTGCTTCAAATATTAGAATGCATTTTTATAACAAATTATATATCTTAATACATTGTATATACTACATAGATATTGGCATTATTGGTTTTATATAAAATACTTTATTGTACAATTGGTCACTAAATCCTAGTCTGTAAGGAATCTGTATTTCCATTGACAAATAAATGAATTGAAATTTCTGCCAACTTTACGTATGTTTTTGTGCATGGTTGTAAAAAGTTCTATGGATATGAAAGTGTCATGGCATTATTCCGTACATCGTTGGGAGTATTTCATTTTCATTGGATCTTAGTTTCCAGAACATTATCTCATTCAAATGGAAAAGTATTACCATTGACAATTAAAAAATGTTGAAATTAAATTTTCTCAGGCAATGCAAATACAAGTTGTGGAATCGGATGCCAATTGTAATGAAATATGGGAGTAACAAAAAATAACCGTTTTCCATTTCATCCCATGAAGGGAGTGGGAGAGCTTCTCACAATCAGTGAGCTGTGCGATTTTTAATTTTTCACTCACTGATTGGGTCCTATAGTTTTACACCGGTTCCGAACGCTATTTTGGGAAGCTTTTTTTCATGGCTAAGTACTCGATAGAGTCGCCGTCACTAACCGAGGGCCACATCTAAATATGTTAATATGTATACATAAAATCCTGGAAATATTAATATTCTGTTTTTAATTTTCAATTCAATAAAATTTTTTGAATATACATATTGGAAATCTAAACACATGACTAGGCCGTTGACAAATGATAAGGACGTCTCCTATCGCCATTCAGCATTGTGTTTAGGAAGAGTCAGTCATGACTAGGGTATTCAAAACCGAACCCGATTAACGGATTTCCGTTCGGTTTTCTAAAAATTATTATTTTCGAAGAACCGATTTCACCGGTTATTTCAAGTTGATTAACCGGTTTTTCGGTTTTTACACAACTGATATAACACCGCAGAATTACACACCTAACGCCTTTTTCACAGCTAATTCTGATTACTGGCCCCATCAGACAGACACAAAAGACTTTGCCAACGAATTATTACGCGGATAATTTTCTGAAATTGGTTGTCCAATGGCATTAGGAGTCATATCTGCCAACTCCGATTAAGATATAAGTTATGGATCTAATGACAACACAGGTGGTCTGTTAACTGAAATGCATAAAAAATAGTATTCACACTCAAAAAAGAAGTACAAAACGTCCAAACATCAAATGTGTATGATAAGGGGTGGGACATGTAAAATTTGGAACTTGACCTCTCGGTATTTCGAAGCAGATGACCCATTTCAACTCTATGAAGTGACAGATTATTTGTTAAAGGCAGGACATTTTCAAAATGGGTCGCTTCACGATCTAAAATATATTAAAAACTTTCTTCCAAAGATCTGAGTCTTCAACTCAAACTACCAGAAATCTACGAAATAAATTCGACTGAAATAGAGTGCCGTTAACACATTAACAAAACTACTCCTGTACGTTCTCGTCCCGTGCGTTCAGTGGAAATTATTGCCGCTATAGCTGAAAGTGTGTTTGAACAGCCATCAACATCAACTCGCCACCGTTCGCAGTACTGAACATTTCACGCACTTCTTTTCGCAAGCTCATTTTCGCCTCACGGATTACGTTACCAAACAAAATTGTCGCATTTGGGGCTCGGAATATCTACACGTCGTCGAGGAGAATCCGATGCATCCACGGTTTTTGGCCAGGCGGCCCAATTTTCTTCGAAAATGAGCAAGGAGCCGCCATAACAGTCAATGACGAGCGTTATCGTGCCATGCTGAACGATTTGTTGTTCCCAAAAGTTGAAAACAGGGCGACGCACTGTTTTCGCAAACCGCACAATCAGCGGAAACCTGGAAGTCCATTGGCGATTTGAATCCGTTAGACTATTATCTATGGAGCGCCGTAAAATATAAGTATTACGCAAACAATCCCGAGTCCTTTGAGGCCTTAAAACGCGAAACAAATTGAATAGATACGCAATAAAATCATATATTTGAAAAAAATGTCTATTAGTATTTTTTTTAACGCGAAATTAAAATTTCAAATTTGGTTTCTCATGACATCCCATAAAGGAATAGGCTCGCAAACTTTGATTTGGGACCTGTAGTTTTACAACGGTTCTGAACGGAATCTTGTCTAGCAATTTCATAGTTATGTACTCGATAGTCGATATCAAAATTCAAAGAGACGAATTAAAAATAAACGATCATAAAAACCGAAACCAGTTATTAACCGGTTTCTACACCTCGGTTTAACCGAAAACCGTTTTCGCCAAAATCGGAATATTCGAAGAAACCGAAACCCGACATTTTTGAAAAAACCGGTTTTTTGAATACACTAGTCATGACATAGTGCTGACTAAACAATAGGACAATCTTAAACAGAGTGTTAGCCTCTTCACAGACATGTCAGGAAGACTCTCTTATGTGAATTGAAAATTGTAATGTAAATTGTAAAGTTCACTAGTGCATTGAAGAGTTTCTTGTAGTGTAGGCAATTGTGAAGTCATGTTCGCGGCACATTTATTTGTTGGCCTGGAAAATAAAGCTGACTGAAATAGACTAGAAAAATCTGGGTAACCTTTGGCTGTTAACATGAGTTTTCTTGCACTCAAGTGGTTGTCTTTCCAACCTCGTTTTATATTCAAATCATATTTATTAAATGTGAGATTGTATTGTGGGTTTTCTTTTTTTTTATACGTAAAGCTTTTAAAATCTTTCCATGGCATAGACACGTCTTTACATTGTGCCAACAATAAGGGAGAAGGCCATCTCGCATAATATAAATGGTGGTAAATGTCGCATAAATGTTGATGGGCCAAAAGCCGTGATAAAACGTTGTCACTTCAGAGTAACAACTACATTTTACACTTCATAATCAGCGGTGTAGAGTTTTAAATAGTCGGTATTTCTCGACTTTACCATAATGCCACTCTCAGGCGCGACAGATTTTGTGCGTGGACACTTATTTCTTTCCAAGAATGAATTGCAAATATTTTTTAAAATGTCTCGAATAGATCATTAAATGTCATTACTCGTACCATCACAGGTGTTTGAAAACGAAATTACTTGTGTCCAAGCAATTTGTCATTTTGACTTCGTCATTATTACATGACGTATACATTGTGATTTAGTATAATTGCAGTGTCCGCGGACGTCATTGAAAGTAATCAAGACTTTTTATCACCTTTACGAGGGGGTTAAAGGCAATAGAGGATTTCGATAGACATTAAAATCAAAAAAATAATTCTGGATGATGAAATGAAAAGACAGAGTAGCAGTTTCTGAGCAACACCAAACAATATTTACGGCAATTATTATTTATGCTTCAATTACTGTATACATTTTTTTATAATTATATTGTTTTTTATATGCCACTGCATACAAATATTATCATGACAGCGATTTTTACAAAGTTTAGGAATTTAATATGGCAACACTGTCATGACAACAAATTTGCGAATGTCTTTGAAAAATAGCATGATATTAATCTTCAACAAATTTAGGGAAAAGTTCAAAAATAAAGAACTAAAAACAACAAACTGTAATAATAACGAAATCAGAAGAAACTGTTAAAGCAAACTCGCATTAAAATTATCTAAATCATGACAAACTAAAATGGAGGTACTAAAAAGCAATGCGATAATAAAAACTGGTCAATATGGTACCACCAGATGGCAAAATCATTTCGCTTAAGATAAATTCGATTTGAATTTTATAACAGAACATTCATTTGAATTTAGTTACAGATGTTATATTTGAAAAAAAAATGGTTTCCCATTACATCCCATGAAGGAATCGGGGAAAGCTTCTTACAACCAGTGAGCTGCCCGCTTTGTAGTTTTATACTCACTGATTTGGACCTACAGTTTGACACCGGTTCCGAACGGTATTTTGAGAAGCTTTCCATGGCTAAATACTCAGCAGTGACGCCGTCACTATGCGAGATGACCGCCGCCGAAAGAAATTTAATGTGGTCAGAGCAGGGATCGAACCCAGGATCTCATGCAAAAGAGCCGCGCACACTAAACATTGCACCACCGACGGCCACATCAGGGAAATATCTAAACTTTAAAAATTCATGGAAAAAATAGATGGCGGTTTTACAAGAGTTTCCCAACAACATTTCAACACCATATTATGAATACCATCCTCAGTTGCCGTAAATGCTTAGAAGATCACGGAGGAGATTCAGATTCAGATCTCGCAGATCTCCTATGAACTTCTCAATGACATCATAGAAAACAATCAAGGCGTTGTCAAGCCCGTGAAGGTCCTCTCAATATAATATCGACAACCTTAAAAGGTAATTAAGAAAAAATAATCCACGCGAGAAAAGGTTATGTAGACATTGACACACGTAGTCCAATGAGGAACGTTGTGATACCACCGGACTTCATAGTCCGTCCCCATCGTTGAATCTGTAATTTGACCCAGTGTGGCTAAAAGACATTCAAGCCAGTAGATATTCCGATATTTCAGGATGTGACTGAAGAAATGACATACATTGGTTCCTGGCGAACCAATTATAACTATGTAGAAAAGTTTTACAATCAATCAGTTTAACTTCCTTTACGTATTTTAGATCCAACCTGAAGTAAGATCCTGGATAATTTCTCCTGCTCATAAAAAAGACCACAACTTCTGCAGTAATCGTAAGCTGTGATTCCACATCTCAGCGAGTGGCTGCCTACTAAACAGTGTCCACCCAGCGGCTGAAGTCATGACTAGGAACGCCCGAAATCATGACCAAACAGACCTCTAAAATTTGGAAGGCCTTTCCTACATATTACCTCCTCCTTTCGTTTTAACATTGCGTGAGATTGGGAGGCAAGGCTTTCCTAAAGGAGGCCTTAGAAGGCATACGAAAAGGAAGTCCTTAGAAGGCATGCAAAGGAGAAGGCCTTAGAAGGCATTCACTTGACTTTATTTTTGTTAAACAAAAATATAATGTATAAGTATGTATGTATCTTACTTAGAAAGTTTTACCACGCCCAACTTGAAATTCGGGTTCCTCTTCTAAAATTTTAAAAATATCCTGAAAAATATTAAATAAGCAATATAATATTAAAATTTGTATAAAATTTTCCATTTAAAGAAAAGAAATTTCTCAAAATTTTAAAAATCTTCATCTTTGTTCTATCTGGTAAAAAAATGCATGCATTCCGCAGGCCTTATTTTAGGAAAGCATTACAAAAGAAGCATTCCGAATGTCATATTTATGGAGGGCCTTGCGAATTCCGCGGCTGGGCAGTGATCAAGGCTACTGCCATAGAGATATCTTGTCAAGTGACTGCCATAATAGATATTGAAACCCCAAGCAGTGATGACGTTTAGCCTCAACAGAGGGGCAATAGTCTGGTAGTAATTGTGCAAGGTCTTGACCCAGTTCTTAAGAATAAACTCCAAACCCTACCCTGCCATTTAGTTTGAAGCCATCAGTGCAGAATCCTAAATATCTTCCATAACCTGGTATGCGTCCGTTCAAGGCCTATCCGTCCTGTCCGTTCGGGATATAAGAGCAGAAATTGTAATCAAAGGTTGAAGTGGATGGACTTATACTGTGCATCACCGCGGATCCCTCAAAATTGACCCATGAACATTGAGCTGCCAACTTTGCAGCCATTTGCGTTTGTTGCATGTGAGGTGGTAACTGGTGTAATGTGACCCCCAAATTCTCTTTTGGGGTTGAGTGAAGGGCACCTGTGCGAGAAGAATAATGTCATTTTCTATTGGAGTGATGCAAGCCTAATATTCCATCCTGCTGACAAAAACATACACCGATTGTGGTATGATACGATTCCTCACGATAAATAAACTGGTCCCAGAGTCTCACAATTATTTGAATCATTAACATAAATAAGTTCCACTGTTTTATTCGTCGAATTAGTATTTCCATTTCTGCACAAGATAGATATAAAAAATACCACAAAATACTATGCTGAAACCGCGATGCCGATGTTGGACCCACCCCAGAGGAGAAAATCCTCAGAAAGCCTTATATCACAAAAATACTATGAAGCTGGTATTAAATTAAATAAATTTTTTCGATAACTGGAAAAAAACTTGTAAAAAATAAAGGTTGATTTGAGCTGTAGGTTAATTCTTTATTTATTTATTTTTTAAATTGAATATATTGAAGGCTTATAGATGAGTATGATAGCTTAAAAAAGGTTGAAGACTTGCCTAGTATGGGAGTCTAGTAATCCAATAGGTATACTAAGGCATTTTTTGGAAAAAAAATACATGTTTCTCAAAAAAGTGAGGTTAAAAAATAGATTTTTTTTATTGGTCCCCAATGGGTTACTAAAAACAAATATCTTTATAGAGGCGCTTATAGAGTTTCCAAAGACCTTTCTACTGAAATTTATTTCAACACGATCGGATAATAAATGGCTGACTTACGCGCGATTATACATTCAAGCTTTGGAGGCCTATATTTCGGAAAATATCGACTTGAGGCCAAATTTTTTATTTTATTTTTCATCACCGTTTAATGCCCTATCAGGCCAAAAAATATGAAAAAAAATAGGCGAATCGCAATTAAAGTGTATTTGTTCCGAAAATTTACTTTTTGTAAGAAAATTTACTTTTTTAAGCAAATGTACTTCTCTAGGACAAGGTTTTTTTTAAGAATTGATACTTTGTTTAAGAATATGAATAGGTATTTTTTTTTGAGAAAATTATTTGTTTTTAAGAATTAGCACCTATTGAAGAAAATGTTCCTTTTCTAAACTTCTTTCACTTTGGCTTTTCTAAATTTAATTTTTATTGGGTTCAAAACTACAATATATACTCAATGTTGGTTACAGGCTCCACCTAGAAAACTTCCCATTACACAAGAAATTTGCCAACATATGTTAGTCTAGACACAAACCAAAGCAAACGTATCCAATATAGTTGATAATACTGGGTTGTAGCATAATAGTGTTCAAAACAGTTGTTTAGTTGTTTAGCCCCCAACCCGCAACGTGTGAGAAGAAACTTCGTTCCAAAAATAAAATAAACGTTTCCTATTACATCCCGTGAAGGAATTGGGGAGAGCTTCTATCAACCAGTGAGCTGTGCTGCGCTTTCTAGTTGTACACTCACTGGTTGGGACATACGGTTTTTACATCGATTCCGAACGGTATTTTGAGAAGCTTTTTCATGGCTAAATACTCGATAGTGTAGCCTTCACTATGCGAGGTGTGCGCCGCCGAAAGAAATTTAAGGTGGCCAGAGCAGGGATCGAATCCAGGATCTCTAGAAGTTTTGCTAATGCTAATTTCAGATGATGGACGAATATAAGAACATGTGATAATAAATTTTCGCGCACCAACTTTTAATGAAGCCGCTACAAATTCAATATGATCAATGTAAGCCGGCACAGTTTAATAATATAATGAACTAAGGACGGCAATCAAAACACCAAAATCAGTCGTAACTAGAAACCGGCGTAAGTCACGTGATTGTCGTGAGTCACGTAAATCATGAGTGATATATGCGTGATTCTGAATAGGTTCCAATTTTGCTCACGTGAGTGTGAGTAGCGAAAAAATCTTCGTGTCTGAATGATCGTATTAATTTCGTGAGCGTGAGTCAAAAATTACCCTTACTAACATTTCTAGTTTTAAATACGAAATCCCTTCGGTATATCGAATATCTACCCCACATAATCGCAGAATTGAGAATATTAGTCTTAAAAAACACTATAACTTGTCTATAGTCTTGATAATTTTGTATTTTAAGCGAACCACAGAGTTGGCATTCATGAGCATGTGCTTGGTCCATAACTTTTTATCCGACTGATGAATTTGAAAAAATATTACCAACATATGAAAAAATTTTGTGAACATGAAAGTGATGCGCAAAACTGCGATTACAATCATAGTCGGTATCAAGAAGTGCGGTAAATCGACAATAAACTTCAACGATAGCTGATGTTCGTGCTCATGAATGACTAGTCCGTGGTTCGCTTAACCCGTGAAACTTTTTTAAACGATATTACGAGAATCAATCAGCTTTTTGAGAGAATAATTATACAATATTAACATATTTTTCCAGTTTCGAAAGTTCATACATGTTTATGATTTAAAATACTTTAATTCACTCCTTCTCCTATATGAAACCAACTTTTCTTTTAATTCACTCCTGCTCCTATACTTTTCTTTTCTGACGAAAATGTGGTTTCAGAGATTTGGTAAATGTGGGTCTGTCTCCGTTAAATAAATTTGTTTACTAAGTTTTATCTTCACACACGTGATTCGTTTTGAAATAATTTAATATACGAAACAGGCGCATAGTGTTTTCACTAATGCCCACCCCAACTAGCTTTTTCATACATACTTGTATTGTCCCGATTTCAAATCACATATTTTAACAAAATAATCTCCTTTCTACCCTCCTGAAAACATGCAAGTCCTTTTAACACAGCACAAAGAAATGGCATCCGAAAAATGTCTGCAATTGCTTTGCTATCCTCTACAACATTTGCTATTCAAAATGTATTTCTAGGAAAAATGTGATAATAGAAAATAAAATGCCTTTGATTATATTATATAGAATACCGACTATGCATACGTATGTATGTATGCATGCCCATGAAGACCTTTTTTTCTTCCCTCTTGACATTGTTCATGCTCCGTTTTCAATGTCAAAACAAAAAAGGCCAACAGCATTGGTCAATGGCTATATCATGCTTCTCTGTTACACACTTATACAAAAAAAAAGGAAAAAATAACGTCTATTCATATTACGGCATTTGGTAAGCTTTGCTGTTGACGTGTTATAAACCGTTTTGGGACATAATCATAAACAAGGAACTATGAAAATACAAGATCCGACAAAATGTGTTAGCTCATGCCCATACAACTTCCCACAAATTTTATGTAGCCGTATATATTTTACTCACTAACGACTATTTTACATCAACGATATTAAATTTGAATCGAGGGGGAAACTAGTTTTACAACGTTATTAACAAATACATAATGATACACTCGTAACAAATTTTTATTGCCAGAGAAGAGTGAGAAAAAAAAATAAAAAATAAGTACAAAAATTATAATGTTAAAAAAGTGTAACTAAAACAAAACAGAGAAAAAGGTCGGTAGTTTGAATGTTGTACCCTACACCACCTTATATCCGGAAACTGAGTTCAATATAAAAATTGGTAGTATAAAAAATATGATTTCTGTAAACTAGAGTAAGAATGGGCAAAATCTGGCATTAGAACTAATGTATATACAAAGTACCTTTTCATGCAATACGCATTTTATATTAAATTCAAATGGACTGTTTGGTACCGTAGTTTTTTTAATTCCTTATGGGATTGAATTTGACTGAAAGGAGAAATGGATTTGTGCCTGATTAACCAAGTTGTACTGCGCAACCTTCTCCCAATATCAGTCACTAACTTTCTCAATGTCTGTCCACAAATATTCTCTTACCTACACATCACAGTTCGTATTTACCCCCCCTCCTCATTTGTAACCCATACATATCGTCGTGGGGGATGTGTAATGAATGTTTACCCATTACCCTCAGGACAATGGGGAAATAATTTCGAAATTTTGAAATACCCATCACGATTACCCATTACCCTCAGGGCAATGGGAAAAATAATGGGTAGCTACCCACGACAATGGGGAATAACTCATCATGATTACTCATTTACCTCAGGGAAATGGGGAAAATAATGTGTATCTACCCACGACGATGGGTATAAAATAAAAATGTGGCTATAACTAGAAAACGGTGCGTCCAATCGAAAAAATAATAAAAATTTTACCTCCAAAGGAGGCTTTAACCAATGGGTGTCGCCAATATGGCACCACGAGTTATTCGAGTTATATCCACTTTTTTATTTGAGCGAATTTTTATTTTGGCGATTTTTCCAAAAAAAAATTCTTTCATACGAATTGGATCACTTTTTGAAAACCCCTTAGAAACCCGCAAAAATTGGTTATTTTTTCAATTGACCGCTCCGTTTCCGAGATATAGATATTTTTCCTATTTTTTTTTGATATTTTCTATCAAAAATGGGAATCCATTACCCATCGTAGTGGGTAGCTACCCATTATTTTCCCCATTTCCCTGAGGGTAATGAGTAATCGTGACGAGTAATTCCCCATTGTCGTGGGTAGCTACCCATTATTTTCCCCATTTCCCTGAGGGTAATGAGTAATCGTGACGAGTAATTCCCCATTGTCGTGGGTAGCTACCCATTATTTTCCCCATTTCCCTGAGGGTAATGAGTAATCGTGACGAGTAATTCCCCATTGTCGTGGGTAGCTACCCATTATTTTCGCCATTGCCCTGAGGGTAATGGGTATTCGTAATGGGGTAATTCCCCATTTCGTGGGTAGCTACCCATTATTATCCCAATTGCCCTGAGGGTAATGGGTAATCGTGATGGGTTATTCCTAATTTTCGTGGGTAGCTACCCATTATTTTCTCCATACCCTGTGGGTAATGGGTAAACGATCGCTACTCATTCCCCACCGCAATAATAATGGGTAAGCCAGGGTATCTCATTAACCCACGAAATACGAACCCTGCTACACATCAACACTCTTACCGGCGGGAGGAGAAATTTCCCACAACTAAATAGCCATACAAATATCAAAAATGCCACACATTCAAAATCGCCAAAAATGTATGAAAAATTGCCCAAAAGAAAATATAAACTTTGCACAAAAATATGTGAAAAATGGCCCACGTGAAAATGAAAAACCGCTCAAAACTATGGGCGATAGTTCATATAAAAAATTGTCCATTTTCTACTTAAGGAAAAAAGAAAATTAAATATAATAAGCATGGGCCAATTCTGTTGCTACATACATAGATTTCTCGTATTGCTTTTATACGTTCAATAATTCTATTTCATGTGGCACGAGTGTGAAATGCCGAGTTGTTGAGATCGATGGCAATTCGATGTTCTTGCATTGAGTTGGACACTTTCGGCCAGAGTTCGTATTTACGTCCGGATGTGTAGCCCATACACACGGCCGTGGGGAATGGGTAATGAACGTAGGGTATGGGGAAACTAATGGGTAGCTTCCCACGACAGTGCACTTAGAGAACTAATTGTTTGAAAAGAGATAGCAAAGGTAAATTCGGCTGTTACCACCGAATTGAGGTTGCCACAACCGGATTGAGGTTGTTACGACCGAATTTAGTATCCACCACCGAAATACGGTTGAAGCAACCTCGTTTCATAATTGATTCGGTTGTGACAACGGAATCTTCAATTATATTCGCTCAGTCAACTAAATTTTTTAAAATTTCGGTTGAAACAACCGAATTTCAAATTAATTCGGAAGCAATAACCGAAATTGGTACGTAATTCGGTTGAGGTAAGCGAATCTGGTCTTAACCAACCTCAATTCGGCTGTAGTAACAAAATTTGACATTAATTCGGTTGTAACTATCGAATTTGGTTCAATTCGGCCTTAATTCGGTTGCAACGACCGAATTTGGGGTCAATTCGGTTGCTGTAACCGGATTTCTCATGAATTCTGTAGGTACAACCGAAATCATTTTCAATTCGGTTACCACAACATAATTCTATGTATTTAAAATCTGATGTTTAAAATTTTATAATCAAATATTATTTTAAAAAGGTAAGTAAAATATATTTTGTATTAAACCGTCTTATTTTGCAGATGTTATTTAAGCAGATATCAACAGCAGATATACATATATGCGGTAGTCTGGATACAAAACGGCTTTGGACCTAGAGCAACCAATACAACACGTCAGAATTAGTGTGGTGTCCCAATAAAGGTTTGAAGAGGCATGTAAATTAAATGTATTATTCTACTTATATAGATTACCCCATATATATGACTTTATTTTCTCGCTTTTTAATTCATTTATAAATATACAAGAAAATAAATCATCACTTAATAATAAAAAAAACTTTAATAATTCATTTATGACAGTATCTAAATTCGGTTGTAACAACCTCTAATTCGGCTGTGACAACCTCTAATTTGGCTGTGACAACCTCTAATGAGGTTATGCCAACCTGTAATTAGGCTGTGACATCCTCTAATGAGGTTGAGTCAACCTCTAACGAAGTTGCGTCAACCTCTAACCATGTTGCGTCAACCTCTAATGAGGTTGTGTCAACCTCCAATTAGGGTGTGTCAACTTCTAATGATATTGTGTCAACCTCTAATGAAGTTGTGTCAACCTCTGATGAGGTTGTGGCAACCTCTAATTCGGTTGTGACAACCTCTTAATTCGGTTACGGCTAATTCGGCTGTCGCAACCGAATTTTTCTGTGAGTGTGGGAATTTACCCATCACGATTACCTATTACCACAGGGAAATATAGCTGGGCAGTTAAATAGGTAGTTGCCCACGACGATGGGGAATTACCTATCACTCCAATAACATTTTGTTGATTCTCTTAACCGTGTCTGACGTAGACTCCTGAGATCGTTTACTTTTGATGGCTCAAATTAAAATATTAAACAAAGTGGTGTCTTGAAACTTTAAACATATGTTTTATAAGGTTGCCACTAGTGTTTTCAAACACTGGTTTTTGAATAATACCGGTTTTCGGTTCCTTTGAATATTCCGATTTTTGTTAATAACCGGTTTTGATTTTTATGACAAAATGGACAACTATGCGTTTTAAAACACCGTTTATTTTTAATTCGTTTCTATGAATTTTTTTGTCAAAATACTGTTCGGAACCGGGGTAAAACTGCAGGTCCCAATCAGATTGAGTTAGCCTTTGCTTTCATGGGGTGCAATGGGAAACTAAAGCGTGAGTAATGTAAAATTTGGAATTGAATGACATTTATAAACAAATACTATTAGACATTTTTTTCAAAATTATGATTTTATTGGTAAGGCCCATTATTGGTATTTATGAATGAACACGACATCGTTCAAATGGCAGCCGTGACTCGGCTTACAGTACCTCATTCTATCTACTCAATTTTTCAGTATATATTCGATTGTTTAGGTCTCTATTTCGTGTTTTAAGTCGTCAAAGGACTCGTCAAAGAATCGCTGCAACGAGGCGGCCAATGGACTTTAGATTTTCGGCTGATTATGAGGTATTTAAACACAGTGTGCAAAATATCGACTGTAACGTTGGCTGTGTGCCACTTAGCCCAGTCCTATCTTCAACTTTTGGCAACAAAAAATTGCTAAGCATGGCATGAAAACGCTCGCCATTGACGATTAGGGGGGCTCCTTGCTAATTTTTTAAGAAAAATGGTTCCGCGCAGACATATGCCAACAACAGCACCCAAGAGTCATTAATTGTATATGCATCTCCTCGACGATGTGCGGATTTTCCCAGAGGGCTGTTCGAGTAGACTTACAGCTGCAGCGGCAATATTCTCCATTGAACGCACTAAGGATACGGATTGACGAATTCTCTTCAGAAATTCATCCACAAACTGCGTTGGTGGCACTCTATTTCTATAGAATTTAGTTAGTAGATTTCTTACAGTTTGAGTTGAAAATATATTTGTAATATTCCCAATTCCTTTTCAAGCCTAAAGCAACCGATTTTGTAAATATCTAGCCTTTAACTGGCAATCTGTCACTTCAAATTGGTCATTTGCTTCGATATAACGAGTGATTCAAATTCGAAATTTCATATGACCCACCCCCATTTATTTATTTTATTTAACCTATCTGTTCTCACATATATTTGACCTACCCAATTAGGCAAAATCATCGTTGAGTAGATATTCCTTAGGACGTTTTGTACTTCTTTTTGGAGTGTGAGTACTGTTTCTTATACATTACTGCTTACATACAACCTGTGTTGCCATTAGGTTCGGAACTTACACCGGAGTTCGCAGTTATGACTTCTATTGCCATTGGACAAAGTATCGGCGAACTAATTCATTGGCAAAGTCTTTTGTGTCTGTCTGATGGGGTCAGTAACCGTAATAAAATATGAAAAAGGCTTTAGGTTTGAAATTCTGCGATGTTATATCAGTTGTGTAAAAACCGAAAAAACATGTTAACCAACTTGAAATAAGCGGTGAAACCGGATCTTCGAAAATAGAAATTTTTAGAAACCCGACATATGGTTAACCGGCCGGAATTCGATTAATAGGTTTCGGTTTCGAATACACTAGTTGCTACTAGTGGCCGTCGGTGGTGCAATGGGTAGACGTTTGTTTGTCAATGCACGACTCTTGTACATGAGAACGTGGGTTTATCCCTGCTCAGACCACCTTACATTTCTTTCGCGACAGTCACCTCGCTTAGTGATGCTATCGAGTACTTAGCCATGATAAACCTTCTCAAAATACCGTTCGCAACCGCTGGAAAACTGTAGATCTCTATCAGTGAGTGTAAAAAACCAAAAAGCGCACATCTCACTGATTGTCAGAAGCTCTCCTCGGTCCATTTATGGGATGTTATGGAACACCATGTTTTAGTTGCAACTTTTCACCAAAATATTTTTTTTTCAAACTACTGGCACCATCTATACGACAGGTCGGCTAGTTTTGGGACCGCCTAGTACAATGATCAAATTTGGAGGTTATGTCTACAGTATGAAGAAGGCGTCAGATTAGAAGCTATATTTTATCTGCATCGAAAAGACGCGTGATTAAAAACTGTTGACCAAACATGCCATTAATGAAAGTAAAGTAATGACGACTAAGGACTGTTTTTTTTTGACTTCCAAATATAACACTTTGTCAGCGAAGGTCATTTTGATTGTAAATTCTGTGACTTTTAAAGAAAAATGGATAATAATGCCGAGTGTTTATTTTTCGAAGATGAGAATTTAATGTGGTAAAATTGTACTTAGATACTTTTACTACACGCATAGAAAAAACTCGTTCCTCCCAAACGAAATCTCAGATAACTGAAGTTCGTTTGGGGACTGTAGTTGGGAGAAACGAGCTTCTGTTAAGCCATACATGTCATTTCGTTTGGGAGAACCGAAAAATCTTTGCAGCAAACGAGTTATGAAAAATATAAGCCAAAAAAACATTTTCGAGACACGAATAGCGGTTCCACCAACTCTTATTTGGGTAACGACAACCGAGTTGTAGTTACTCTAAACTAGGAAATAGTTGATTTTGGTTTTACCCATAAAGTTTGTTTTATAAAATGTTGGAATTTTTATCTATTTTTTCACTGTCTAATTACACGTCTATCTCGCCTTGCATTCAAACAACAACTAAAAGCGCAGCAAACTACAACGTCCATCCAAGATATCTTGACAAGGTAGAAGCATTAGAGTGTGTGATCACTTTTATGTGTATGCGTGAGTGTGTTATGCCAAACGAGTGGATAAGACTGTGTATACAGTCGACAGAATGAGAGAAATTTACATTCTTCGTAATCTGTGCTCTCATTAGAAAAATGGCTAATTTCAGTTATCGCAAACGTTTTTTTTAAATTTGCGGCAAAAGAAATTTTGTACGCGTTTGATGCAACCGAGAACTCGTTTGCAACAACATGATACACATTTGCGACATATGAACTTATTTGGGAGAACTACATGAACGATTGCGATTAATAAATTAATACAAATCAATCAAAGTATTGTTGCGGCAACCGACCATTAGACGTTTTTTTTCTTTGCGTGTAGCCGCGTACGAAGTAGTTGGCATTTGATGGTTTTAAATACAGTGCGAACCAAATGAATGACCTAGGGTGAAGGTATGTTTATATTTCTGTATACGTCTCTCTACAATGTGTCGCTGTATTTTCCACTTTCATTTGAAAAAACTTTTCGTTAACATTTATATAAACATTACTTTTAACAATTTGAAAAATTCAAACCCCACGAAGCTTTTGGCTTGTCTGCGGGTTAAGTTATTTCAATAAATTTATTTCGAAGAAATCCAAGGCACGTACTGCTACCGTCCTAATAAGTTTTTCCATGTTACACATAATTTGAGTTAAGCCCGTGATATGAGTACCAAATGAGAGTGCATACAATCACAGACATAGTAGTTATATGAAATTGTATAAATCTAGCTTAGCCCTAAGCCAAGCTGAGAAAGTAAATGATAGGCTACAAGAATGGCATACACCGAATCCATTTTCAACCCTATCATATTCCACTTAGTTTTGGTTTGATATATATTGTTAGACCTATTAAATGCACTATATAATGCCGGTTAGATAGACAGAGCTTGTCCCACAATTAGAGACTCAACTTTTTGGAAAAAATTGAATTTTTAAATCTATCGGGGAAGAATCTACCGAGAAGAATTATCGGGTTCAAGTTACTTTGATTAAAAATTTTCAACCTGCTGAAGTCGATTGTAAAATATCAAATCGGACCATTTTAGAGATACCCGTACAATGCCTGAATTGGTTTAGGATATCCAATTTATTGATCATAAATGAGAACGAAATTCTTTTTGTGGGTGTCAAAATTTATGCATAGACTTATTTCTTTATATTTTTCAATCATCCATTTCGAGATCAATTATTCTATATTTTGCATTAATTGACTTTTGAGAGAGATTTGATACTTAGGGGTTTTCGATCGATACTAATTCGCATTTATAAATTTGCATAAACGCTTGTATATACACGATTGGTGGTATCAATTCAGGCACAATACTGGCACAGTACTGATGATGGACTTGCCATCGAGTTAGGATGTAGTCATTCCAGGGAAATGTGCTTACTTGAATTGACTATTATCCCAACATACGCTGTACATTTTTCGCTTAGATCTTTTTGTAGTATAAGCTTCTCATACATTAGCCTAAACTAACAAAATTTAAATTCAAAATGAAAAACACCCCAAATATTTTCTATTAAAAACCAGTACATAAGTTTCAGTCGGGTGAACCGACTTAATCCTACCCTCGCCATACCGTACCTCATCCATTGCGTGGGAGTTCTGGTAAAAAAGCTCATACTCAAAAGTGACTATATTCAACAGCAGATTGACGACATTGCGCTAAATATTATTGAATACCCAAATTAGTTAGTTTCCCTCCCAATATTTATATGCGAGGTACAAAAATTGGCATGGCAAGTTGTTGCCAAAATTTTGATCAGTACCAAATTTTATTAATATCGGTTATGATTTATTGGAGATATCGAGTCGGCAAACTGCAAATACGTCCAACTTTTGTATGGGATGTACGAAACTGGGCGTGACACAATAGTCAGTTATTAGTTACACAGTAGCTTTTAGGAATATATTGCCTAGTACCGAATTTTATTAAGATCGGTTGCTGTTTATGAGAATTATCTTGTGGATCAACCGGTCATCCGCCCAACTTTTATATGGGAGGTACCAGAATGGGTGTGGCAAAACAGCTCATTTTCTATAGGAGAGCTTTATTTGGCTAAATACTGACTAGTACAAACTTTCATTAAGATTGGTTCGGTTTAGCGGGACTTCTCATGCAAAAGCTTAGTGGTCGTCCGTGTTGTTAATGCGATAAGTCGCACGAAACATTTCCGATCTTAATGAAATTGGGTATTGGGTGGTTTTGCCACGCCCATTTTGGTACCTCGCATACAAATGTTGTTCGGCCGGCTGGCTGTTCGGCCAGATAACTCCCGTAAATCTTTGCCGATCACAATGATATTTTGTAAGTGAACATTATTTGTTTGACCTCACCCCTTCTAGTACCTCCCATACAAATTGACATATTTATTACAAAATCATATTTCTCCTAAAACTTCAAATGCACACAAAAGATGGGCAGATGATTGGTTGATCGACACGATAACTCTCGTAGACTACAAGCTACTGTCTACTCCCATTTTTGTACCTCCCTTACAAAAGTTGGGCGGCTTTTCAGCTGGCCGCCTCTATATCTCCCGTATACCAGAAATTTGGTACTGATCAATATTTTGTGCAATACTGTGTAAAAATAGATGAACAATTTCGCCATGCCCATTTTTGTACTTCCCATATAAATATTGGGCGAACAATTGGCTGGTAGTCACGATAGATCCCCATAATCACTTAGAATCGCAATTAAGTTGAGCGTTGGATAATATTTAGCGCAATGCCACTCTGATATTGAATATTGGCACACAATATTCAATAGAACACGGTCGCAATGGATGAATTCGGTTGAGGGTATGTTTAAGTCGTTTCAATTGACTTAAAAATTGAAAATCGTAAATAATTTTTTTCCAAGTGACAATTTTGTAGGGTGTACTGTCGTGTTTTTCTACCGTCGGGGTTGATGGATATTGAAGCGCTAATTGCGGTAAAGTCAAATTTTTTATACGAGGCACATATAGTCACCTACCAGGTGTTGAAATTTCGATACCTTGAGTATCTGGGTAAAGTCAAATTTATGTATTTTTGGTCAGTATCGAATGGAACTCAGACGTGCACAATTTCAAATATATATATATATATAGTTATATAAAGTTTTGTTTTCTAATTGTGCTACTCATGACACGTTGTTTGAGCTCCATACTGACTAAAACATATTTCTTGTTTTCCAAAACACACTACAAATCGAATAGGAGACTATAAGTATGTCTAACTTTCCGTAATCACCTTTTCAATGCAAATCTTTTGAGACCCCCTCCAAAAAAATGTTTTCGTGACACCCTATTGTGTAGGGTATTTAAAGGTTCTGCCTGTCCGTAAATAACACTTATCCACAACTTATAATTGCCGCTGTATGTTTATAAACAAGACTTTTTTCTACAAAAAAGTTAATGCGACAGTTTCGGACTCTCAGAAATTCGTAATTGTGTTTGTACAGATGTCCCTCATATTACACGGCATGTCTTCGTAAAATGGTTAAATTATTCTCGGATAATATTTTCATTTCATATAGATATTTCAAATTTATTTTTATTGTAGAAGGAATTCAAAGATAAAATTCCACCGCAAACTAAAGTATATACCAAAATGGAAAGTGTCTTCAACATGATCGGGATACCATTTGGGGGAATTCCGCTCAGATGTGAATGATGTTAAATTTTGAATTGGAGAATTTATATGCATAATTCTTTTATCAAGACTACTAGACGCTGAAAAATCTCTCGATTTTTGATGTTTGGATGCAAATATAACTTGTGTTAGGAGCTTGTCGCAAATATAATTTACTTGTGGGCAAACATATGGTGTTTGCTATTCGTTATTATTTTTGTTTGCGTTGTTTGTTGCACTGTTTATGCTCTCTCGAGAGCAAGAGAGTAACAGAGGGACAACGAGAGAGTCCGTCTTGTAAGTGTGTATCCGTCTTTTATATTATTCTCTCAGTCAGTGATTCAAAAATATTCCTGAATGCGCGTGCAAATTGCATGTGAAGTTTCATGTATTCAGTCGTCAATGGTTCATCGGACCGAGGATATCAAAAGCACTTGATCAGTGAAAAAGTAATAAACAAAGGCTCGGACGGTTAAATGGTTTGTGATGTTGCTTTGGTTTTTGTGTAATTGTTTTGTAATTAGTATGTTAGCTACCAGAGTGAGAATAGATTTTGAGAATGAAACTGGAAAGGGCAACAACGTGAAGCCCTTTGTCTGTCCGAGCCTTTACTGAGAAAATCGGAACAGCGGACCATTTATGAAATATAATAAAAAACACAAGTAATTAATACACCCTTGGCTTCCAGGAACTAGATTTGTATATAAATATACAGTTTGTGTACCAACGAATAATGATAGCTACCGCATAGTTGAAACCTTCTGAAAACAAAAACGGGAGAGACAGCATATAAAGTGGAAGAAGTGAGTAGCAGATTTTCATTTAATGAAAAATAACAAATAATGCATTCAATGCAAGTTGCTTTAAATCTTATAATAAATACTGCAAATATATTGAGTTCAGAGAAGAATTCATTTCCAAATATTATTGTGTTTGGTAAAGGGTTTTTCAACAGAGATGCTACAAAAGTAAATCGATACGGACAGCAAACGACGCCATATTTTTTCCCGCTCTATTGACATTTCTCTTCAGTTAGGTTTGCCTTTTCATCATGGAAAGATATACGAGCCAACAACGAGTCGAAATTATTAAAATTTACTACCGAAATTTGGAGTCAGTGGCCTCAACTTTAAGAGCGCTATCTTCAGCGATGAGGCTCATTTCTGGCTAAATGGCTTCGTCAATAAGCAAAATATGGGTTATTGGTCAGACAGCAATCCACACGTAATCCATGAGTCATCAGTGCATCCCGAAAAAATGACGGTTTGGTGCGGTTTATGGGCCGGCGGCGTCATTGGGCCGTACTTCTTCCGTGATGATCAAGACCGGCACATTACTGTGAATGCGAATCGCTACCGTTCAATGATAACCGAATATTTTTGGCCCCAATTGTCGCGAACGTGAAATTGCAGCAATATCGGCCGATTTATGCTTGCAGACCGTCGAAAATTGGGTTCAGCGTCTGGACTTCTCCAAGCGTGCCCGTGGTGGCCATGCAAAAGAAATCAAGCTCCATACATAATGGCATCGAACGTACTTTCACAGGAATAAAGAATTTCATTGGTATCTAAAACCGGTTTTGTTTTATTTAAAAAAACTTTTGTAGCGCTCTTATTGAAAAACCGGATATATGGAGGTTTGGGGAAACACGCGATGTTTGGGATGAAGACCGCATATGTGTCCACGTATAAGCATACATATTTGTCAGTAAACGTGCTACAGTTTGCTTTTAAATACAAGTGTGTTTGGGATTTACAAATATATGGATATTTGGAGTGTGTTCAAACATTTCCATGGTTCCTGCAGAATATGTTTGGGAGAATATGTTACCGAAGGTGTTTAGTTTCAGCGTGTATAGATTTTGGATATAGAACGAATGGTTTGCAATGATACATTACAGTATCTTGTTTCAGATTTAGAATCGGGTTCTTCGTTGTTAGTTTACATCGATAATATTTGCAGCAGGTTATGGGTGAGTCAGTGAGTGAAAACTGGAAAGCGCACAGCTCAGTGATTGTGAGAAGTTCTCCCCAGTCCCTTCATGGGATGTAATGGAAAACCATTTATTTATTTTTATGGGTACCTCGGCCCGACCGGAAATGTTATACAGATTGAGGTTTAAACTTAACTGATTCGAATTTAAATTATAACTATTAAATGTATGAAAATAATATTCCATGTTCGAGATGAACGTAATATTCTTTCTTTAGTTTTAATTTTAAAATTTAAAATTTCCATAAACAAGTATGTATGTGCTGTCGAGATTGTGTAATGCTTTTCTTCTATCCGGACTGAAGCACATGTCAATGGCTGTTTTTAAGGTTAAAACAATTTTCCTTCCGAACACTTATATAAACTATAATAAATCGAGAAAGCTTCTTATAATATCCATCGCATCATACAAGGGTTACCTGTGTATATTATAGTTCAACATGTAGACACATGTATTCATTTGGTCAATTCGACAAGTCATTATAAAATATGTAGTAGAGAGGGGAATATGTAATACGTATACTTTACACAGTTATGTAATGTCATTGTCCGACCGTATTGTCAAAGTCATATACAAACTATATTACATATCAAATATATATAAATGAATATACATACATACATACATATGGTGGCATGTATGTATATGAATTTTGCTTCATCCTAGGTTCTGTGTTTTGTTATGTTAATGACTTCGTCTATGATTCTCTACTCTTTCATTCATACTACCAACTTTGAACTAGAATGTGACACAAGATGGCTTGGAATGACTTACACTTGTACAGCATTCTTTGTTTATGATTTCCAGTATGAGGGTATGGAATTCATTAGGGAGATTTGTGTTATTCTTAACTGAGTTAATGTTGTTTGTAGTAAATATAAGAGTCCTCGATTTGTCACTCATATCTTGGTTTAACTGTGGAATGCAATTAGTTAACATTAAGGCATTAGTATTTAGCTATAATACATATTTATATGCATATGTATATACACATGTAGATAGATAAGAATATACTTATTCCATTTTATTCGAAATGTGTTTGATGCCCACTACTGTATCGGCTTTAATGGAATATGTTACTTTTGTTCGAATCACATTGAGCAGCACCAGCATGGTTTTCATTGAGCCCAATAGACGTATTAATGTATGCACAGCTGGAATATCAGGAAGGCCAGGCAGACACTTGTCTAGGGCTCCGAAGATTAAAGACGCCCCTTTTGATGAGAAAAATTAAAATGTGGATGCCGAAAATTGAGACAAGGCGGGAGAGGAAGGTTCTACCCTAATTCAGGTACGGGGAATCGAACTGCATCACTAGTTTTTTGAGTTACAATTGCGGTTCCATACAAAATATATGTAGGCTTGCCAGACGGACTGTTTTGAACAGAACGGGTACATTTTTGTCCAATTTACTGTTTCCTGCGTAACCCATAAGCTCAAAGAAAGACGGAAAATTATTTTTCTTCTGATGACCCCCATACACCTGGTTTTAGATGTAAGCTTTGTTCCCAAATGGTGGAGCCCAAAACGTTTGCAACAACTTTGTTACATAAAGTTTACCGGTACAACCAACCGCATAGAAGTTTGTAACTGTCAAAATCGAAAAAACATTCACTCTATAAGCAAAATAAAAAAAAAAAGTAGATGAAACTGTTATTGTAACTCAAAAAACTAATGATGCGGTTCGATTCCTCATAGGGTAAAACAGTTCTCTCCGGCTTTGTCTTCGATTTTTTTTGCCAAAAACTATCAGCTATTGTTGTAGGCTAACCACAAAAAGTTGTTCAGTAAGACACTTTTTTTGAACTTAAAGTCGGGAATAGTTCCAGAGAAACTCCGTCTTTATATTGAAGGAAATCTTCATAGAAATTAAAAAAATTGTCATACATTTGATTTCAGTGCAATGTTCATCAATTTGATGAAGCCGCCTTCATAGGAAGGACAAATTTATAGTCTCATCGGGTTTTGTAACGAGCATCAAAATAAGATAATAGTATAACGAAATAATTTCTAGGGGCCTAGACACTAAATTGCACTAAAAGTCAAACCTTTTTTAAAAAAATATTTTTTTTTTGGTATCTTTATTAATTTGGATTAATATAATTGTTACATAAAAATTGTTGAAAAAAATTACTTACCTAATTGGGGGTCCTCAAACATCCCAGAGGGATTAAGGGCCTTACAAAATGAGGATAAGATGCATCTCTAACCGCCTCGATCTTCAGCTTTTCTCCCCCACTTCCTAACACCAAGCTTTCGCAGGCAATATTCAATATCAACCTGGTGTTTCCAGCACAGTCTTGGTCATTCCATTTTTTGATGTCCTTCTAGTACGTCTTCGAATGCCTTTCGTACTGGTTCGCTCGGATCCATTCTAGTGCCCAGCGTAACGCGTTATCTTGATACGCAAACCTAAAAAAAATACATAACTCGTTAGAAAAAATTTAAGTTTTAAATCAAAAATAGTTTAGTGAATTGTAGCATAATGGTTTTGCAAATGGCATAATTTTTAAAGACATTTGGCACAATTTTTTCGTTGGTCTCTGGCAACACGGTTCCAGTCATCTATTGCTATTTCTCTTTCTTACTTTATTCTGCATGTTTTCCAAAATCTAATGTTGATCAGCAGTGTCATAGAATCCCCCTCGTCACGTTGTTGATGCATTTGCTTCTCAATAACCTCTCGTGTAAAGAAGTGGTAATAATATCAGAACTTCTAAGCTAAAGGGTGTCTCAGTAAGATTACAGTTTTTAAATTTAGTGTAAATTTTTTTTTGTGCAAGTGGCAACTGTGAAATTTGGCAGCTGGGATATATGTTTATTCCGATTATAAAAATGGAGCACTTTACTACAGAACAACGCATTATACATTTCATACAAAAAATAACCTGCCCAAAAATGTATAGTATGCCTATCTTGGCAGTTACACCTACTCTATCTAAAGTAGGTATGTAGCGAACGTTCGTATTCGTTCGAACGTTCGTATAGTATTCGCATTCGCTAAAATAAGCGATTGTTTTACCGAAAATTTTCAACAAAAATAGTATGTTCAGCAAGAAACGTCAGCAAAGTGAACACAGCCAACCATGGTAAAATAAGTAAGGTAAACGTAGTAGGAATTGTTGTAATTTTAGGCAACAAGAACAGTGGAAACCTAGCGCTGGAGTATCTCTTTTAAGCTTGACAGCGCACGGAATATCAGCGGTTTCCTAAAGAATAAATATAATATTGAGATGTACGTGTATAGAGGGCAGTCACACTGGAGATGTTATTCAATTAGCCATAGAAAGTATGATTAATGAATGGGAAATCGCTGATAAAGTCCACTGCGACGTCCATGTAAAGGGTCTAATGTGGTACGAGCTACGAATCTGCTAAATTTCCAGCATATAGCTGTAATATCATTAATTCACGTTCTTAAATCAAATTTGACTCACGAAAAATCAAAAGAAAATGTTCCATCTTATACATATAATGAATGTGATTGACGCGCTCATTTACGAATTGACATTGAGATTTGGAGATCTACATCAAACACCAATATTTGCAGTATCAACGTATTTAGATCCTCGACATAAATTTAAGTTTTTTAGCACATCCGGCTTCTGAAGTTTTGAAGTTAATTTTAACAACTGTTCCGGAAAAGAACCTTCTAGTTCTCCATTTTTTCATTAATGGAAAGAAATGTCAACGTCCTGTAAAAGCTTTTGTTATTCGCGGCCAAAAATGTTGCATCTCAGATTCAAAAAGATGTGGAGCATTTTTTAAATGAAATTCGCAGCGATCTTGAAGAATTCGCATTTGTTTGGTTGTTCGCGCAGAAAACTATTTATTTTTTATCTAGCAACAAAAAAGAAAACCATAATTTGTTTTTTGCGACAAAGTTTAATTTTTTATGATTTGTTTGGTGTTTCAATTGTTTTCGACAACTGATTTTACAATGTTTCTCATAGTCGTGGGCGACCAAATCCATAAACATAGAACGACAGTTAATCTGAATAGAGAATGTAAAAGAAATAGCAACAACAATACAACGGCTGAGAGACCAACTGAAGAAAAGGACTTCGTTAGCGCTGTTGTTGTTGTTGGTATATTCTTTTACATCGATCATGAAAACAAGAAACAGCAACATACATACATACGGGACAAAACATAATGAGCAAAACCAATATGTATGTTGTTGCTGCGGCAAAATATTAGAAACTAATATTAGGGTGGCCCGCAATTTCAATATTCCGCAAATTTAACAAGAATCAAAAATACAATATAATTTGATGATTGATGTAGGGCGATCTCACCCAACAAAGGTGTTATTTATAAAGGACAGGATCTATCTGTACACGCACCTTTAAACATACCATTAGATAATTCAATTTTTATTTATTTGCAGTTTAACCCGCGCAGGTATTGCTTCTCTCATGACTGTATCTGCTCTTTGAATATGTGGAGCGATGTTATACAATACCGTGTTAAAACTTTCTACGTTTATACTCAAAAGAGCCCTGAATTCTGCTGGATCTTCTGTTTCCAGTTCTCTAAAAAGTGTATTTGTTGCACCGATGTCGGACCGTTGTAACATCCATGGTCGTGTCGAAATCCAAATTTCGTCGTTTAATAAATAATATAATTCCTCTATTATCAGCGGTTAGAGTTGCTTAAAAATCCGTTTAAAATTTTGTTTACCGCGATTCATTTCAAAAAATTATTGTTGTTAAACTAAACTGTCTCGCCACGTGACAAAATGCGTGTTAACACCTACTCGCTTTCACTCACCCGCACAACTCTCTCGGACGAGTGCCGTCTTACTGTCTCGCCACTCTACTCGTTACGTGTGTGCACGGCATTAGGGATCTTCGATCGATACTAATTCGCACATGTGAATTGCAGAATTGAGTTTGCATACATACGATTGATGATCAACCGATGGTATCAATTCAGGCACAGCAGTTAGGAATCTGATGATGATCTTGTCACGGAGTTCGAAACTAGTTATACCAGTGACTGTGTGTTGAACTGAATTGTCTATTATTTCCAACAAAAACCAACCATTTTTCAATTAGAAAAATGTTCATGACTTGTAAGCTTGTAGTCTGAATTTTTCATACATTAACCAAAAACTAACAAAAATCGGTCATCAAAATTCAAATTCAAATTTTATGTTAAACCTTAAAAATATTTTCATGAAATATTCCAACTTAAAGGAACAATCACTCAGAAACTGATTGAGAAATGCTCAGTTTCACAGTTGTTCATTCCCCCGCATAAATTAAATGTAAATGTCCTAGGTTTGTCATTTAAATGCCATTTAGTATGAAAAGTGTTTGTGAGCTTTTAAATTAAGCAATTAATTGGCGAGCATGAAACTGGCTTTTACAAACCTAAATCCTCTTGGTTTATGTTGCTGGGAGTCTATCTATTTGCTTCCGTAATTCCAAGTATTTAATATAACCATTCTTGTCCAGCCAGGTAACACTTTGAGGGATTCAAAAGCATAGGATTTTAATGGCATATGTGTCACTCGAATACTGAGGTGAAGATATAATGGGAAAAATAGTTTTACAGTTTTTCAAATTTACTCCCAAATCAAAACATTGTGAGAACGACAAAATGTATTAAACTAAAACTGAAAATTGAAAAAAAGTTTTTGGGTTTTCGGTTATATATGTATATGTACATACATTACATATGATTATGTAATTATGATAACACAGAAAAGGTAATATCGCCGCATAATATTAACTTATCTGTATAAAATATGTAAATTTTATTTGGCAGAGACCTATTATAGGCCCTCTCGCGAAAGCAAAAAATTTTGCTGGGAGGGAATAGAACACACGATTTTAAGTAGAATATGTAAAATACCCATATTTAGGGAAAATCAAATTTTAGGAGCTATGGGCTCCCAAAGTTCGTATATACTAAGGGATACTATAGGGTTTTCCAATTTGAGTGATATAATTTCTAAGCCACGTTTCGGCCATTTGTAGTATGTCATGATCTGTCATTTTTTTTTATTGTATTCAGTAATGTTTACAATTTCATCATGGAGAGATATACGCAAGAAGAATGTTTAGAAATTATAAAATTTTTTTTATCAAAATAATCGTTCTCAAATTGCAAGTTTTCGTGCGCTTTTGCCAATTTATGGTCGTAATAATCTCCACCTGTGCTCGCTATTCGTCAAATTGTTGCAAATTACGAGCGTACATTTTTGTTACATAATCTTCAAGTGCCAATAAGGTAAATAACCCCTCGAAGTAGTTAAAATACTGCTTCCGTTCAAGCAAGTGTTGCTGAAGACCGCAATTTATCGATTCCAAACCGTTGTCAACAATTGGGACTGTCTCAAACCACAACCTGTCGGATTTTGATTAAGTATTTGGGCGTGCATCCGAATTAGATTGTTATCACTCAAGAACTGAAGCCATTGGACTACCGTAAATGTCATGAATTTGCTGATTTGGTCTTGGAACAATTTGAGAACGATAACGATATTTTTTCATTTTCATCAGAGTGGAGCAGTAAATAAACAAAACTGTCGATTCTGGTGCCAAGAAAATCCACTAATTATTCCTGAACAACCATTACATTTACCTAATTTGACAGTTTGATGTGGTTTTTGGTCTGGTGGAATCATCGGTCCGTACTTCTTTCGAAATGAAGCTGGTAACACCGTTACTGTCAATGGAGACCGGTATTGATCGATGATAACCACCTTTTAATGGCCAAAATTGGAAGAAGTTGATCTTGACAAGATCTGGTTCCAACAAGACGGAGCTACTTGCCACAGAGCACGTGCAACAATAGAATTATTACGAGAATAGTTTGGAGATTCGATTATTTCATGAAATTGTGACATAGAATGACCTCCAAGAAGTTGTGATTTACCACCATTATACTATTTCTTGTGGGGTTATTTGAAGTCATTGGTCTCTATCAATAAAGTAGACTCTCTTCAAGCTTTACAAGCCAAAATTTAACGTGCTATTCATGACATACGACTGGATTTAGTGAAAAAGTGCTCAAAAATTGGGTTCATCGAAGACGTCGAGGCCATTTGAAAGACGGTTTATTCAGGACTTAATTGTATCGATTGTACTTCACATTAATTAAAAAGCATTTGAACTTCCTTAAAAATAGTATGTTTTTTTTGATGTGTTAACATCTATACGCGCGCCTCTAGGGTAGTAAACTATAAATTTAATACATACGCAAGTGTTAGGTTTTTAAGAGTAAATCATCGTTTGTTTGTTCGTTGCTTGGCAGTCGGTATTGAAAGTGATTATTGGGCGATTTTCATATAATTTTCCCACGCGATTTTCTCCGGAAATTCATAGCCGATTTTATTAATTTTTGGATTAAAAAGCTAGTGCGGGTTTCGACGAAGAGTTTAGGCTAAAAATTAAGGCGATCCGATATCGGCGAGCCGAGATTTAAGTGTTTTAATTTGGAGTTTTAATTTGGAATAATATTAAAAAAGTGTTTTGTTGATCTTCGGTTTTGTCTTATCATCGTTTGTTTGTTCGTTGCTTGGCAGTCGGTATTGAAAGTGATTATTGGACGATTTTCATATAATTTTCCCACGCGATTTTCTCCGGAAATTCATAGCCGATTTTATTAATTTTTGGATTAAAAAGCTAGTGCGGGTTTCGACGAAGAGTTTAGGCCAAAAATTAAGGCGATCCGATATCGGCGAGCCGAGATTGAAGTGTTTTAATTTGGAGTATTAATTTGGAGTAATATTAAAAAAGTGTTTTATGTTGATCTTCGGTTATATCGTACGAATATAACAATGTATGTATGTATGTACAAGTGTCTGTTGCTTTGCATTCTTTGACTTTTGTGGGAATAAAAAAAAGTATTGAGCAAGAATATAATGACACATGTGCTTGCACTGGGTCTTTAAATAATTTTAAGTATTAATATTATTTATTTTCCAATTTTTTTTTTATTTTCCAATGTAACATTTACGAATGTGTTCATAGAAATCGAACAGGTACCGTGTAGCAAAAAGGTGTTAACACATCGCCCGTGAGTTCGAACACTCATTGGATTTTTTTTAAATAAATCATATCACTCAAATTGGACAAGCCTTTACACATGTCTTTGATGGCATTTCGATCCGGTTCAGGAACCTTCTCACTGCACTTCCATATGTTGCGTGATTTTTAGAGAAAATTCTTGCCGATGTCATCATACAATCGTTGTTAGCAGGTATGTGGTTGTTTTTCAACTTACAGCGACGGACTATTTCTAGACATTATTAACATATGGATTAATATTGTTAGGCAATCATGCTGCAATATACACCACAAACTGTCAGTTGCAATTTCGACCATCTTTAAGTATATTTTCGTACTAGTAGCTGAAATAGTTTGAGAAGGAAATAAATTGTATTGCAAAAACGTTCTTAATCCGGAGTTGTTGATGAAACAATTTATATTTCTCAAAGTATAATTGTTTGGAACAGGCGTAAAACTATAGGGATATATCACTGGGCTTAAAAGTACAATGGGCTGCAATGACAATAAGAAGATCTGCAGAATTCGCTCATGGGATGTAATAATTATAAGCATTTGTGAAATGGAAAGAAACCCGTAAAACCAAAAAGAAAGCGTCCTTGAATCTGACTCGCGGATTTTGGTTGAGGCCTTATTGATGGCAATGGTAATTACATTTTGTTTATTGCCATTTGTTGCAGCATATATATTTAATCTTAAACATCATAAATACCATCTGTACAGTGAAATAAGTGCTCCCATGTATATCACAAAAGTTCTAAAGACTCTTAGGGCTAGTTTCACACTCGTCATTTCAAAGCTCATTTTAAAAGCTCACAGAAATTTCATATTAAATAACATTCAAATGACAAACATCAGGCAATTAAATTATATTTACATGTAGCATGTTTAACTGTGAAACTGAGCATTAATAATTTAATTTTTTTTTTCGACAATCAAAATGTATAATCTGACTAAAGTATGCAGTTACTCCTGCCTTCTAGCATACAACCGGCATTATTATGAGATCCTTTAGGGATTTCACAAAAAATGTTATGTTCAAATGTAAATGTGTTGTCACTAGTCCAAAGCAACATCTCTTAAATTGTATCCAGCGAATTGACATGCAAACTATTTATCATATATTTTTTCAGCTGCTTAATGTTTACTTCATTATGATGTACTGAAATGCCATGAGCTGCTTGCAAATGTGACATGTAAATAGAAAGTGATAATTTGTTGACACAATCGCATAAGAAGTATTGACGCAACATTCAGATATTACCACATTTCACCAGACGACTATACAATTAACACATTTGAATTGCACGACCACATGTCATCATTCCGCCGACCATACACATGAACTTTTAAGCGATAATCACTCAGTCACACATTCACTCATATACGCTTATAAATAAGCGGCAAGCTAATACTTAATACTTTATGTCATGAGCAAGTTACTAGCATGTGCAGAAAGTGAAATTGTACACAGTATTAAGTATTTGCTTAATTTTTTTTATTGTTGGTAATAACATTGAAATTGTTTATACTACGCGGCGGCGGATGTATGCACATCATCAATGCCAGAGCCCATAACGATTTCATATTACGCTAACATATGTTAACGTGACTATGGACTGGCTAAAAGCCCATGCAATTTCGTTGGGCTTTAATTGTGGTTCAAACTAAATCTATTTTCACTTTCTACAAATATACGTCTGTATGTGTATGTCGTGTAAATATTGCTGTATTAATGGCCACGTCTGTTGCAGTTTAAATTGACTGACAAACGTCTTGCTATGTAACTTCATACATATAAGAGGCCAGGCCATAGTTGAATTTATTACTAAATATTTCAAAATCAACAAGTAATTTAAAAAAATTTACTTCATTATGTTATACCCCAGCAAAAATAAAATGAAGTAGTTCTAGTAGAAGTTATTATTTTTGTACATCTTCTGCAACATTATGCGCATATTAAATGCAATTTTGATTCTGAACAAAAAAAAATCCGAAAAATCTACTTTTGCATCACATCCATTATGATGCAAATTTGTGAAAGAGCTAAAGGGATAGTCGAGAAGTGCAAAGATGCCTAAATATATTACTTGTTTTTAATTTGTATTTACTTTCTTTCAAATTGCTTTTCATTTCCTTTCTTTTCACCTGTCGACAGAAGCATTTGGAGTACTAATAAAAGGTCAATTAACAAAATCATTAGTTATATAAAAGGTTAAAAAGTTAAGACCTAAAGTTGTAGCTAAAAGTCATAAATTATTGCCAAGATTCAAATCACAAGAAATTTAAAAATTGTTGAAATAATAGTTTTGGTTGTTCGTTTGCGGACGAAATGTAGCAGAAAAATGTTAGCATAAACTGCTCTTCCAAACAGTCAAATAAGAAGTAGTGCTGCGTTGGACGACGTCATATTAAAAGAAGTACTTCTGCACCTAAATTAGCGCTACATCTTACCAAGTAGTTGTGGTGCAAATTCTACTTCTTGGTATACTCTTTTTTTTGCTGGGACGGTATGCGAGTATTATTTGTAGATCCTCGATATTTCTAGTCCAAATTTATTTCGGGTCATTATACACTCTTTAGAGATCATTTCAGTGGGTTTGAGCACATTTATTACGGTAGTGACCGTCGGTGCTACAATGGTTCGAGGGTGCGGCTTTGTACATAACCCCTGCTTACTGAAGGCGACACTATCGAATAATCAGCTTTGGAAAAAGCCTGTTGCGAATCGGTAAAAAATGGTGGGTCTCAATAAGTGAGTGCAAATCTAGAAAGCACACAGCTGTCTTCAGGAGAAGCTATCCCCAGTATATTTTTACTCACCAGTGCTTATTTGTCAACAAAACTTTATGGATACTGATATATGGATATATATATATTGGAACTGCAAAATATTTATCAAACATTTTATACAACAATTACGCCTTCTAGTGGAAATATTTAGAATTAAATTTAGAACTTTAGAGACATTTATTTCTAGATGTGCATAATGTCAAATTGTTGACTAGCCGGTTGATGTAGATGATGCTAGCGCCATATAGTGAAGTACAGGAATTCCTCGCATAGTTAATCGGTTCCCCTATTTTGCCGTAATATTTGAAACCGGACTAATCGAGGCACTCGGGCCCTATGTGCCTATTTACAGGCCCTATACCCCTATGAAGGAGGTTCAAGGACATGATGATGATAATCGACGTAAAAAACGATAATTTGTTACATATAATTTGTTTTTCTGCTTTTCAATAAAAAAAACATATATTTATTTAAAATAACTAAACCAACAAAAACAATTAATTTTAAAACCAAGCCAACAAAAACAATTCATTTCATTTTAAAATTATTAAAAATAACTGACCAAAAAAACAAGTAAACAAAATTATATAAATAAGACAAGTTAATTTACACAATTCACTTTAAATTCGAATGTTTTAATTAATTGTTTATTGCCAAAAATTTGCAATAGTGATGTCTGGATCTTTTTTACCGAACATTGTATATTTTCATAATCAAGGGAAAATACCGAAAATCTCATGTGTCTTGTCTTTTTTTAAAAAAAATTTTAATTTTGCCGAGGGCGTTTGTCATGAGGGCGTTTTGATCAAATGGTAGATGTAGCGATTTAAAAAAAAGTGATTCCGTATTAAAGATATCCATTTTATTTATTACTTTTGCGATTGAACGAACCGTTTCCAAGTTATAGCCATTTTTCATATTTAGTGTTTCCATCGCTGTGGGTAATGGGTATAGGCCGCTTACCCATTCCCAATGTTCAATAGGTAATTCTCCATGGTCGTCTGTAACTGCTTTCCCTATTAATCGTGATGGGCCCTATTAAATTTCCCTATTAATCGTGATGGGCTAATCCCCATTGCTGTGGGTAGCTACCCATTACTTTACCCATACCATGTGGGTAATGGGTAAACGATCGCCACCCATTCGCCAGGGCAATAATATTGGGCTACCCAGGATAACCCATTATGCAAGATACAGTGTTAATTCACTATGTGAATCGGAGTGTCCACTCATAAGAATAACAAATTGTTGCTGTTTTCTAAGGGGTTTTATAAAGTGGTACAATTATAAATGGTTTCCCATTACATCCCATGAAGGGACAGGGGACAGGAGAGAACTTCTCACAATCACTGAGCTGAGCGCTTTCCAGTTTTCACTCACTGATTGGGACCTAAAGTTTTACACCGATTCCGAACGGTATTTTGAGATGCTTTTTTATGGCTATATACTCGATAGTGTCGCCGTCACTATGCGAGGTGACCGCCGCCGAAAGAAATTTTAAGGTGGTCAGAGCAGGGTTCGAACCCAGGATCTCATGTACAAGAGCCGCGCACACTAACCGCTGCACCACCTACGGCCGACAAAAGTGGTACAATTAGTATGTACAAATAAAAATAGAAAACCCTGTGTCCAATCGCAAAATAATAAATTATTTACCTCCAAAGGAGGTTTTAACAAGCGTACGTCATTAATACGGCATCACTTTTTCAGAAAAGTATATCGTAAAGCTAACATTATGTTTCTCTATCTCGAACGAAGACATTCGTTCATCTTCTAGACAAAATAAAGTTGATTTGGGTTCCACAATCTATTCGTTTCAAGTAGAAGAAAACATAAATTTTTTCAAAACTTTTCAGTATAAATTATGGTTCATCTCTTTCGACTGTGCTGTCAGCTGGGAACAATGATAGAGTCAGGCGAACCATAATTTTTAATTAGAGGAATTCAATTTAAGTCGAATGTGAGTGACTGACTTTCGTTCGCTAGCATTTCCTTCGAGATCGGGGAACAGGCCATAAAACTGATTCACATAAAAAATCCCTAAAACGCTTATATGAGTATAAGTATGTGTTATCGTTCGTTTTTCATTTTAAAATGATGCCGGATTAGTGGCATCCAGTGGTTACAGCCTCGTAAACAATTTATTATGTTTGCAATTTTTGCGACATAGATTTAAGGGAGTTTTAGAGATTTTTATTCGAAAAATATTAGTTTTGGCGATTTTGTTTTAAAAAAAGTGATGCCATATTAAAGCCATCCATTTGTTAAATCCTTCTAAGAAGTTAAAGAATGTATTATTTGTCGATTGGACACACCGTTCCCGTGTTATTTTAATTTTTTAATTTCAGAGTGTTCTTATTTTGGCGATTTTTTGGAAAATAATAATTCGTTCATTAGAATTGGACTGCTGTATAAAATATCCTTAGAACCCGTCAAAACATACTTATTTTTACGAATTGACGCTCCGTTTCAAACATATGGACGTTTTTACTAATTTTTTCATATTTCGATCAAAAATGGGATTGGGTTACCCTCGCCGTAGGGTATGCGTAAAAGCCATTTACCCATTCCCTATGTGTAATCGGTAATGGTAATGGGTAATTTCTCACCGTCGTGGGTAACTACCCATTATTTTACCCATACCCTGCGGGTAATGGGAGAGCATTCAGTACCCAATCCCCACGGCGATGTATTTGGATTACACATGAGGAGTAAATACGAACTCTGGTTCACAGTGACAAGCTGACATAGTTGAACAGAGTTACCACAGTACAAAAAGCAAAAACAGAATTTTCATTATAAAACACATATTCTGTTTAAATCGGCAGGCCTATTTTGGTCGCATTACCTTTGGTTTTCAATATTATTGTATCAAAAACGTATTTTTTTGTATTCCGAAATAGCTTCTAGTACTTTTTAATTTTCAGAATTTAAAGCTTGGTAAACCACATTACCGTCGGTGGCCGTCGTAGGTCGGTGGTGGTGCAATGGGTAGTGTGCGCGCCTCTTGTAGTTGAGACCCTGGGTTCGATCCCTGCCCTGACCACCTTAAAATTTCTTTCGACGGCGGTCACCTCGCAAAATGACAGCGACACTGTCGAGTATTTAGCCATGAAAATGCTTCTCAATTTCCTACTCCTGCCGCAGACATACAACCCCAGGCCATGACATTACCATCACTATGTTTGACAGTGGAAAGCAATTTATTTGGCAATAACTCGTCATTCTTTCTTAGCCATATTTGTTATTTGTCGCCAGATTTAAATAAATTAAACCTACTTTCTTCACTAAACATTACATTGGCCCAAATATATGATCTACATTTTTTTGGCAACTTCCAAACCCTTAGTTTTCTTCATCTCACTTTGTATATAAGGCTTCTTCCTGGGCATGCTGCTGTGGAAACCATTACTCCTGAGGACACTTTGAACACTTTATCTGTGGACTGAAGCAATGCCATTCGATGCCAAGTCCATTCAATATTTCATTTTATTATCCCCGTATATTGCGTTTTAAGTCCGCTATTCAGTTTTTGTGAAATTATCGTTACCATAGGAAGAATGTACGTGTATAAGAAATAATGAAAATTTAATCAACCGAAAATTTCGCCCACTTTTCATTTGCTTGGTATTACGCTCTGGACGTAAACTCCGTGTGTGAAATCAATTACAGGGTTGTTACTCCAAAGTTATTGCATACCGAAATTTTGCCATTTCGATAATTTTAACTATCAAAAGTAGCACCAAATGCATGAAATCTTTGCTAGGTAAATCAGAGATTGGTGGTAACTCTCTGCATCAAAATTTTCGGTTTATACATAAATGACAAGATTCCTTACGGAAATTTCGCAAAGAACTGAATACTTTATTAGTGGGGTTACCTTTGTTGGACGACCGGTTCTGGCCGTACTTTTCCGGCTTTTAGTTTGGTTGTAGTTCCGAATAATTGTTTGCACAGTCGCCTTAGAACGTCCGTCGAAACAAAAATTATATTTCATAAAATAACTGTAAATTCTACAAATGCGCTCAAATAGCAAATATCACTACTTTTCACAAATAGTTGCCCATTTTAGGATTTAGAAATTGACCGTATGTAGACTTTTATGTGGAGGTTTGTTATTCGTTAGTATTAGCTCGAATTAATTTGGAATTATACATTTTGTTGCAACATGCTTACATTCCACATAACTGTATTATGCAGAGGGGTATGTAGACTTTTTTGTCCGTTTGACCAAGGGGTAGCCATGACGCAACTGATCGACTATGAAGTAGGAAATTGATAGAAAACAGTACATAGGCGAGAGAGCGATAAGCAACCAGAATCAAATCATGCAGCAAACTAAGTTTCAAAAGTTTTTGATTGACTGCTAAATTATGTCTTATGTTGATTGCATAGAACGAAAATACCATTGCCTTTTCATTTCTGTTCATTTTATGTCCAACCAAAGAGTAACATCCAATAGCAATACGAACTTGATGAAATGACCTATTACCTCGTCGTCATCGAGAGAACGTAAAGAGAGGGCTGGCGACTCTTATCTATTGCTCTATGGTTTGACTAAATCTGGGTGCGAAACAAACAGTATGTTGTTGTTGCCTAGAATTACAACAACTCCTAATACTACTACCGTATATTTGCACCATGCTGAAAAGTTACACCATACCAACTCACCAGGAATATATTTAACCATATCGCCAAGAACTTCCTGGGAAAATCGAGAAAGAGATGGCAATAATATGGTGATGCTATGCAAACGAATAACTGATCGCGCGTTATACCTTTCAACCCTTGAGGTCGAAAAATTGTCGTGTGCGAACGTTATTTTGTGCTCGGGAGAGTGCGTGCAAAAGGTTCCCACCACTACTAGAGGTACATACATTGGGTTTTTAATGTAACTTTTGTTATCCTTGATAGTCCGTATTTTGTTTTGCCAACGTCTGAAAAACAAAATTGGACACGATTTCTTGTAAAGCAGATATGGCGAGTCCGAAAATTTTATTGCATTTCCCCAAAGTGCCTGTGGTTTCTGAGATATCGCAGGTTGAATGTTTGAAAATACTTAATTAATAACATATTCTGGGTACAACTGGATCATTAGTTTTTTGAGTTACAATTACGGATTCATTCAAAATATATGTTGGCTTGCCAGACTTACTCTTGTTAACAGTTCGCTCACTTTTTTTGTTCTTGTGTTGTACAGTCTTCTGCATAACAGATAATTAAGTAGGAGAAAGTAGCTTTTTAAAACCACTGTTCTCTTTCTTTTAAGTTTTTTATGTTTTTCTTTGGTTCAAAAAAATTTTTTCAGTGTAAAAAAGTAAAATTAAGAGAAATTAAAAGTTTAGTGGTATTTGAAAATTGTAAATGATGATGAGTAAATAAATATAGGTATATAGTGAAAGCTTTTCCCTTATTTGAGGAAAGAATATGATTACTGGCAACTTGTGAACGGAAAAGTGAAAAAAGTCGGAAAAGTTACTTTCTGCAGGCGTTCTGAATCAGAGAGCCCCTAAATCCTGGTTTTAGAGGTGTGGCGTGTTCGCTAAAGTTGAAGTTCAAAACGTTTAGAACAATTTTGTTGAAGAAAGTTTTCCGATACAACCAACAAAATAGAAGTTAGTGGCTGTCAAAAGTGAGTCAAAATCGAAAAATCAGAAAATAACCATCCGATAGTCAAAAAAAAAAAAAAAAATTGTGTGAAAAACATTTCTTCGACTCCTCGTACTGGAATTAGGACAAAACCATCTACACCGGCTTGACTTAAAAAATGCTTTCCAAAACTATCACAGAATATTTATTAGATTTACTTATTTTCGGGGTTTCATAAAATATATATAAAACTGTTATTTTTATCCCTTTTCGGAAGTGGTATACATTTTTTTGAAACTTCACCCTGCATATCACAAAAATTAAATGATGTGTCTAAAAGTTGCATCATTTGTCCATCTGAAATCCCATGTTATATCAGAAGTAGTGGATAGATAGCTTCGCCTCGGATATTATGATTATGATATAATAGATCTATTATAATTATACACATTGTATACAGACTTTGTTAAATATTGTCATGTTGGACAAATCATTCAATAGAACGTCGTATCATCTTATAAATAAATTTAAATTCTATACCCATTATTTAACTCAAGTATGATGCTGAATTTAAACATCTATATATCTAGAGCAAACAAACCGAAAATAAATTAAAGGAAGCATATTATTTTCCCTTGGAAACTCTAAAACATTCGTATATAGAAAGACATTGTGAACAATTTCAAGAAACACTTAATTCTTTCTTATCTGCATAGGATCTCCCCCAGGCCTGTTGTAGGAAATGCTCGTACAATTGGAGCGAGACAAATGAAAATATAAACCAAACATTTCCAGCTGGCTAAGACACTGAATACACTTACACACATAACAAACACAAATAACACTCAACAGAATGAAGAATTCTCCTCTTAGCATTTTCATCATCAAATTCAACAAAGTCAACAAATCCAACAATGCAGTAGAATACGAATGAGTCCAAACAATTAGTATTTGTCATGTAAATTTTGCTTGGAGCGATATCAAACAGTTTCAAATAAATATTATTGTTTTATTAATTCGTCCATAGCGCTTAATACGATAGATATGGCAATATTTAATTGGTAAGCTCGGTCGTGTATGGCTACATGCGTTAACCATAGTTGAGTCAAAAGGCGGACATGTTATGCGGCTAACTTATAGGTAGAGCACAATACAATTACAATTCGGATGAACCCACAAATGGCAATAAGTTGTATAATTTCTATTCAAAAATGTAACATATTAACCTATAAATTGTCAGGTTTTCCTAAGTGTAAACGTAAATGTATTTTTCGTGAGAGAATTTAAACGCCGATTATATAAGTAATGTAATCATAATGGTATCTATAATTGTTATACGTTTTGTCGTTTCGATAATAGTTTTAGAAATTTTGCAATTAATTTATGCAGAAAACCTAATAGCCTTTTCGTGACAAATAGTAAAACGATCATCACAAATTGCACATAACGATTTAGAAAAACTATAAATATATTAATCAATAGAAATGTAAATTTTTCACTTTGGTTCCGGAATATTGGAAAACCCCAAAACGTGCAGGTATATTTTTGTAATAAAATGGATGAAAAAGTAACTAACATATTTCCGTTGCGCTTAAGCGTGTGTGAGTATTTGGTTGGAGTAATGTCTAGAAAATTCGTATGCAAATATGTCAGTGGGAACCACCCAGCGACAGGTTGTTGGGAATAGCCTCTAACTCGGCCATACACGCTGAAAACCAACGGCCTCTCTAGCATATTCTGCAGGAACCATGTATATGTTTGGAACCCACTTCAAACATTCATATGTTTGCAAGTCCCAAACTCACTTGTAAACAGTATTATGTTTCTGTGACCGTCGGTGGTGCAATGGTAGTGTGCGCGGCTCTAACCACCTTAAATTTCTTTCGACGACGGTCACCTCGCTTAGTGACGCGACACTATCGACTATTGAGCCGTGAAAAAGCTTCTAAAAATACCGTTCGAAACCGGTGTAAAAACTGTAAGTCCCAATCAGTGAGTGTAAAACTAGAACGCGCACAACTCACTGGTTGTGAGAAGCTCTCCCTACTCCCCTCGTGGGATGTAACGGGAAACCATTTATTTATTTTTATTATGTTTTCTGGCAAACATGTACGATCTGACGTGGAAACATAAGCGTTCTTCATCCCAAACATTCATATACTTACGTTGAAACATTCGCGTGTTTCCCCCCAACCTTCATATACTTACGTGGAAACACATGATGCTATTGAACAATTCATCAAGCTCAATGCAAACGAAATCTCATTTGAATTTAGAATTCACCAGTATGCAGGTGTTCGAAAAATATTGCAAGCAAAACAAACAAGGACACATTTGCAGAAACTTCTTTCCATCTCCAGAGAGCCATCGGTTCCCATTAATTTTGTTGTCTTTTAGGCAACATCAAAAAACATGTCTAATGGGAACCAATGGTTCCCTGGAGATGGAAAGAAGTTACTCCAAATGTTAAATCTCTATTAATAGACATATAGAATGGCCTCGAGTTTAAATAATAAAATTAAACAGTACCAACAAAAGGCCGAATAAATAAAAATCATCTCTGATGAATATAAACTATTATAAGTATATTAAACTTTTTATTGTAATATTGTTATTCTGTTGAAATAAAAAAAGGATAAATATGTATGTATATAAATAGACAGACACAGTTGGCAGCTATCCCCAATTCGTTTGCTACAAAACTGGTACGTATGTTTGTATGGATATCGGAACAGGAACACAGAAAACCACTTATTTGCAAACTTTATAGAGGTAAATCTGAGTGCGGGTTTGAAAGTTGTGCAGATGTGTGTTGATAACTTCTTAAGCTTTTCTTCACAGAATTAAAAATACACGGACGTACATTCGTGACAACAAACTTCCCCATCAAGGCTGAATTTGGAATTTTAGAACTTTTATTCCAATGCACTCGAACAGTTTCAATGTTTATTTAATTCCTGAACATTTTCTTGGAATTGATTAAGCTGATACAAGTTAATAAACTGCGAAAGTTTTAAAAAAAATCCACCAACTGCGTCGAAAATGGCGTCAGTTTTTGAAAAAAGTGAATTTTAAGTGAATTTCTTCAGTTCATATAAACAATGCCATCAAACATTCCTGCGGCCGTTTTTTTCCAGCGTGTGATCATTAATAAAGGAAAAGACCCACGAAAAGCAAATCGATACATACCACATTTTTGTCGATTACAAACTGATCCGCCTTTGTAGAATGACGCTGACCAACACCAAATCAGCAGTGAAAGTGGGGAAAGACCTCACTGAACCATTCTGTACCAAGAGAGGACTTAGACAAGGCGACACACTTTCGTGCAATCTCTTCAACATCTTAATGGAGATAATAATGAGAAAGGCTGCAGTAAATACGAACAATTAACACTAGAGAAACCTCTGGACTTGGTCCGCACTTGAACGTTGACAACCGATTTAATTTTGAAGTGGTAGATGAATTTGTCTACCTTGGATCCGCCGTGAACAAGGACAACAACGTCAGCCTGGAGATAGATAGGAGAATTGTGCTTGCAAATAGATGTTATTTTGGGCTCAGCAAGCAGTTTAGGAACAAAGCCCTCTCTCGACGGACAAAAGTCCAGCTATATCAGACTCTCATTTTACCTGTCTTGACATATGGCTCCGAAACTTGGGTCATATCGCAAGCGGATGAAAAACACCTGGGGGTTTTCGAGAGAAAAATTCTCCGTAAAATAAAATATATGGTCCTGTTAGGGAAAACGGCGAGTACCGACGTCGCTGGAACGCAGAGCTATATAATCTCTATTCTAACGTGGACATAGCTAGACGAATCAAAGTGTGCCAATTGCGTTGGCTAGGCCATGTTATCAGAATGGATGAAGATGAGCCAGCGCGAAAGATTTTTGATAACGTACCCGATGGAAGCAGGAAAAGAGGACGACCAAGACTCCGCTGGAAAGACCAGGCAGAAGAATCCCTCCGTATCCTTTGTGTTACCATCTGGCGAGAAAAGGCGAAGGATACAGCCAGTTGGAAGAATATGTTGAAATTTGTTTAATTTGTTTGTTTAATTAATATGTGTAAGACGTCTGACCTCATGAGGTTGTAATATAGTCAATAAAAAAAAGAAAGATCATTAATAAGTCCAGATGGTGTCATTTAAAACTTAGGTTTTTGGGTTTCTGCACTTGTTTTGGTTGATTTTATTCTACGATTTATATTTTCAAAACTCTCTGGAACACATAAAACACATAATTAATAATGCAGTGCAAAAGAAGGATAAAACCAGTACCCAAATTTCAATCGGGTGAATAGAGTCAAACATACCCTCACCCAAAGTCACCTACTGCGTCCGAGTTCCATTAAAAAAGGTTTATACGAGTATTCGCCCTTCCATTACACGTTATTCAATAGCAAACTGGCAAAATATATATTCTAGTACCCGACATAATTAGGACTTCAAGTGGTTTGGAGAATTTATTGTGACCACCGGCCAATTTTGCGCCCAATATTTGTATGGAAGGAACAAAGAAGAGCATGGCGAAGTTGTTCTTTTGTAATTATACAGTAGCTTTTGGCAAAATAATGCCAATCACCAAATTTTATTACGATCGGGTGTTGTTTACTGGACATATCGTGTCAAACAACCAGAGAGCCGTCCAATTTTTGTATGTAAGGTTCAAAAACGGGCGTCAATTTACTGTAGCTTGTGGCAAAATATAACCTAGTACCAAATTTAATTCAGCTCGGTTATGGTTTATGAGAGTTATCGTGTCGATCAACCAGACATTCGCCCAACTTTTGTGTGGGGAGATACCAGAATGGAAGTGGCAAAATCACTCATTTTCCATAGAAGAGTGGTATTGAACTAAACATTGCCTAATACCAAATTGCATAAAGATTGGTTGGGGTTTGCGGGAGTTATCTTGTCGTACAACCAGCCGGCGCAACAAAATTTTGTATGGGAGGTACTGAAAATCATCCTTGTTTTGGTGAGTGGCCGGCGTTTGATGACATGAGTTCTACTACCAAATTTTGTTAAAATCGGTAGTGCGACTACCAAGCTCTTGTATGGGAGGTACCAGAATATCTGAGTTGAAGCTAACCAAACACACCAAAAAAAGGTTTAGAAGAAACGTGATTTTGTATTAAATGTGTCGATTTGTGTTGGGGGTACCAGAAGAGGCGTAGTTAAACCGCCCATTTTCAATTCCAAACTAAATAAAAAAATCACATGAGGTGTCTGGGAACACCTGGTTGGAACGAAGTTCCTTTCGCTATATATTATGTACTAGTTAGTCCAACATGCCTAAGGCGCCGTTGAAAAATACGATAATTTAAATGAATCTTTTTTTTTTTGAAAAAAAATTTTTTTCGCCCGTTGAAAAATACGATAATTTAAATGAATCTTTTTTTTTTGAAAAAAAATTTTTTTTTATAGAAGTAATTTTTATTAGAAAAAAAGAATATTTTTATGTCCATGTAGGAAGAATATCTTTATATATGTATATAATTCTACTGCACGTGTGTTTGTGACTGAACTCCTCCTAAACTTCTGGACCGATTTGAATAAATTTTTTTGTATGCGTTTGGGTGGCGCCCTGGGTTTTACTATTCGGTCCAATTGGACAAAGGGGCGTGGTACCTCCCATACAAATCGCTTGAAATATTATGCGGGACAACGTCTGCCGGGTCAGCTAGTGTATTATATTTTCCCGAAAAGGTCATTTTTAAAGAGAGGAATTTCTAAGAGTATGATTTTTTTTACAAGGAAGTACTTGTTTTAAGAACTGGTAATTTTTGGCCGTCGGTGGTGCAATGGGTAGTGTGCGCGCCTCTTGTACTTGAGGTCCTGGTTTCGATCCCTACTCTGACCACCTTAAAATTTCTTTCGACGGCGGTCACCTCGCATAGTGACGGCGACACTATCGAGTATTTAGCCATCAAAATGCTCAAAAGTACCGTTAGGAACAGGTGTAAAACTGTAGGTCCCAATCAGTCAGTATAAAACTAGAAAGCGCACAGCTCAGTGGTTGTGAGAAGCTCTCCCCGAGTCCTTCATGGGATTTAATGGGAAACCATTTACATATTTTAAGTTTTAAAGAAGTGGTAATCTTTTTGGCAAAAGGTTAGATAATTTACTTATTTTTAGAAAGGCTACTTATCTCAAGAAAAGAAAAGGTATTGTTTTATTTTCAAGAAAATTCACTTTTAAGAAAAGGAAATTTTGTACGAAAATTAATTTTTTTAAGAGAAGGTATTTTTTGAAGAAAAGGTTTTTTTAAGAAATGTAACTTTTTTTAAAATTGGCTCTTGTTTCACATAAAGTTACTCTTTAAAGAAAAGGCAATTTGTTGTAAGAAAATGTACTTTTTAAGAAAAGGTACTTATTTTAAAAACTGTATTTTTTTTAAGAAAAATACTTTTTGTAAGAAAATTTACTTTTTTAAGCAACGGTACTTGTTTGAAATTATATATGTTTTTTAAGAAAGGGTACTTTGTTTAAGAATATGAATTGGTATTTTTTTTTGTGAGAAAATGTACTTTTTTTAAGAAAAGGCAGTTATTTAAGAAAATGTTCGTTTTTTAAACTTCTTTCAGTTTGGCTTTTGTAAATTTACGTTTTGTTGTTTTCAGAATTACAATATATACTAAATATTGGTTACAGGCTCCACCTAGAAAACTTCCCATTAAACAAGAAATTTCGCAACATATGTATGTGAGACATCTAGTTAGTTTCTTTCTCTGTGATCCAAGCCGTTAGTCTAGACACAAACCAAAGCAAAAGTAATCAATATAGTTGATAGTAGTAGGTTGTTGTAGCATTAACAAAAACAAAATTTAAAACAAAATTTGTTCAAAATTTTTTCCATTTCGCCCATAACGTGCGATAAGGAACTTCGTTTCGAAAATAAATTGTTTCCCATTACATGTCATGAAGGGCGCTTTCAAGTTATACACTCACTGACTGTATATAGTGTAATCGATAGTGTCACCTTCACTAAGCGGTGTAACCATCGCCTAAAGGAATGTAAGGTGGTCAGAGCAGGTATCCAACCCACATTATCATGCACAAGAGCCGCGCATACTACCATTGCACCACCGGGGCACAGTGGGTCCGATTGCAAAAAAAGTTTTAATAATATCAGAACTTTTAAACTAATTGTCGGATCGTTTAAGAATGTACTAGAGATGTGTTGAGGAGGAGTCATAGAGTTGGCCTATTGTATTTACAGACACCTTGTTGCTACGCAGAATTTCCACTTTGAATGTTCATGTTTTGAAGACCTTTAACTGCTGCAATTTTCCACTGATTTGTAAGATTCTTTGCTGGACGAAATCTTGTAAGAGAGACAAACAAAACACACGTTTATGTGTGTGACATTCAATTGAAATTTTTAAATTTTTGCACTGAAATTAATAGCAAGAGAATAATTACTTCGGAAAATTTGAAGAATATGCTACAGAATCTCAAAATATATATTTATTTATTAATTTATATACATACATAGAGAACAACGCCTATCGTGCACGAAGTTATTTTTCATGGAAGGCATATTGTGTAAAAGAGTATTCATCGATTAGGCGAACTTATGGAAGTACTACAAAGATACAAAAACAGAGATGTTAAGCAATTTCGCTTATTTATTACACGAAAATGTTCAAAGTTGAGTCAGAATTCAGACCTTCTGCAACACTTGTTGCTATCATCAGATCCTGTACCCGCTGTTAGAACCAAATGGCTACCAAAAATATATCAGCATATAGAAAAGGACGACCCAGAAGAGAAAGAAATTGAAAATCTTTCAAGTTTTGATATCTCAGATTGGTTTGTTGAAAATACGTGACTATGAACCCTGTTCCTCAATCTCGAACGTAAAGCTAAGCGAATGAAAGTTAGTCTCTGGCATTCGACTCAAATTGGGTTCCTCTAAGTCGAAATATTCCTTCGACTGTCTCCATAGTTGTTTCTAAATGACAGCACATTCGAAGTAAAGGAACCCAAATTTGTACAGAAAAGTACTCAACAAGTGTATATTTTCGTCCGACTTGAAATCTCTAGATGGTGGAACCCAACTCAACGTTGTTTCGCCTACAACACGAAAGAAAGCTTTCGTTCGAGCTCGAAGAACAAACTGATAATTTACATATTTAAATCATTTTTAAAGGCAGGAAGGACAAATGGAAATGCTGACAACGTGTAATATATTTTGTTCCAGTTATCCTAATAGTCCTCTAAAGCATAAAGTCATAAGTACGTATTTGTTTTGAGGCCGCACAAGCAGTCATGGGCAAATTATCATTGTGGCCAGTACACCTGGTAGGTACAAAAAAAGGAATTTTGATTGATTTTGTATGGGGGTATCCTAAATACAAGTGCAGCATAGCCCATAATGATTCTACATCACAGCTTTATGAAACAATGTTTCCGGAGAAAAATTTAACGTGATTGGTGAAATCTTATGGAAATTATTATACTGGTCAATATATATATATACATATACTGAATATTCATTCCGAAGTGCTGTTGATTTGACGTACGTTAAACAGAGTAGCTGCAATTGCAAATATAGGCATTCAATACATTTTATATTTTTCTAAAATTTCTTGTACACCTTTCGAAAAAATGTGGTGAAAATTGGAAAATTTTAAAAATTTACCAAGTCTGATGCAAATCCGATTGAATTTATATCACTACATATGAGCGCAATCTAGATGAGTTTTTCAGAGAGCATAGCTCAATATATTCTTAATAAAATCCACTTGATGGTTTTTAACAAATAGCGAAAGAACAATGAAATCATTAGTCCGAAATAATGTCTTAAGAAAATTTAACTCTTTTTACATATTTTACTCTCGTGACCACATTTATGCACAGGATGTTTAACCTTATACGGCAAATATTTAAACACATTAAAATCTATAAACTCAGTGTAAAAACAAATTAAAAAATTAGCAATCAAAATTTTAGAAAATCTCGCAAATTGATATTTTTTAAATTGCCGATATTACAGTGTGTACGTGATAAAAGACAAAAAGTGTCTCCCAGTTTTGCCCAAAATCATGCATTATGGGCCCCCAAAAGACTTGGGGCCTCGGTGTCATTCTTGCGAAAAACTGATAATTTTGTCAGGCTCATATCTTGCAAATCGTTCGGAATTTTGATTTACTCTCTGAGGGAAAGTTGTAGCTCTTGTCATAAAGAACAACACTAGTGGTCAAATTCAACTACAAAAATTTACCTAAGATCTCAGTAAACAACTTTGTAGAACATATGAACTTCGTAGGAATGATTCTTAACACAATTTACTTCAACATTGAGATACTATGCTATCTCATACATTGAGATACAAGCTAAGCACATGCAACAAGGGACGCAGCACACAATTTAAGAATCAATCCTTGGAATTTAAGTTATGTTCTAGAAAGTTGTTTATTGAGATCTTAGGTACATTTCTGTAGTTGACTGTTACCATGAATTTTCAACGGTGTGCTGCCTATGGTCCTGTACAGGGGAAAAAAGGTAAAAAAATATAATTTTTTAAAGTTTTTTGCGATTTCGACCTTGAAGATAAAGTTCTTTTGATTTTATATGTTCACAATTTTTGTTCTCTACGATAAGAGCTCAGAGAGTAAATCAAATTTCAGAACTATTTGCAAGATATGAGTCTGACAAATGATCACTTTTTGCAAAAATGACATCGAGGCCCAAATCTTTGAGGGCCCATAAAAAAGTGCATGACTTTGGGCAAAACTGGGAGACACGGGTCTTTTTTTGGTCTTTTATCACGTTATGGTGTCCGTATATGGTTATAGTTTTTCGCTAGCACTGTGTATTCGAACGTTGTAGGGAACAAGGTTACACAGCACGGTTACCCAGCATTCCCCATGCCTTATCTATAAAAATTGTATAAAAACTATACTTCTTTCTTAACAAATTCAAAAATAACACTAAAAGATTAATTAAATTAATTAAGTGTAATTAAAAGATTAATCAATTTCTTAAAAGATTGATGGTACGTTTTCGGGAAAATTTTAAAAATTTTTGTGGTTGAAAAAAATTGCTAGTTTGATCACCAAACGGTTTGAAATAATTCCAAAATTATTTTTAGTTATCTTTTTTAGAAGTGTTCTCAGTATGGTGGTTTAAAATTAAGATTTGAATAAAAAAAAAACTAAAAAAAAGTCAGAGACAAAATTTAAATTTTTTATTTTTGATTGGGAGTATCATTTAAAAGCTAAGAGATAAATCATACAGTTTTCCATATTTTTTGTTCGTCTCTCTTAGAAATTTTTGTGAAGCAAGGAATCTTAAAAATCGGTTCAAAATTATGGAAGTTACAGGTCTTCAAACCACGAACAGCACCAAAGTCGTCCAATTTGACACCTTCTACCAAACTCTTTGTTACAACTGGGTATCTCCAAATGCAATATCCTAAAAGCCTGACTTCTTCTCTAGCACCTTCTTAAAAGATCCGGCAAATAGTACGAAAGTTCTGATATTATTAACACGTTTGGTTTTGGGAATTAGTAGTCACTGACGAAATTTCATTGTGGTCGCTAAATATTTGCAACAGTTATCGTGTTGACCAGCCAACCAACCAGTCAGCCAGAGAGACGAACTTTGCTCAACCCACATCTCTATGGTATAAAAAATATGATAATTCGTTAAAATAAAGCATAAAAGTTTGACCTTATGTTTCACTTTATTTATTATGCAGTTTTAAGTTTCACTCGGAACGTTGTTACAAGGAAGTCATTATTTTTAATATTGTCAGAAACACAGAATTTGTTATCCTTTTTACATTTCGAATTTATATATATATATATTTTTTAGGGTGGTACAATTTGAAAAATGTCGACATATTTTTTCATCACAAGTTCTAATGACGCTTAGTTATGTAATACCAAAATGTTGCCAAGAATTTATCAAACATGATAAGTTTGCCTCCTCCAATTCGGCAGTCTCCGTGCTGTGTTTAGTAACATATTGTGGTAGATAATATTTAATTCTATGTAACTATGGATAAACTATTTTTAGTACTCAATAATTTGTTGGCCATTCATTGGTATGCCGTAAGTGGAAGGACTCCAAATATCTAATAATAATTGTTCCCTGAAGAAGTCGCCCAATGTGGAGACGAAATATTGGAAATAAATAAGCAATACTTGTAAATGATCTTGAGCTCGTTGAAATATTAAGAAAAATTTCAATCGAAGATCGTGGAAAACTTAATATATACGTAATTTAACTTAAAAATTTTCGAAAACTCCAACTAGCCAATGGAAGGTAGATCTTAAGGAGACTCATGTCATTTGAAATGTTGGAATTTCGATGTTAAGCTAATTTTATGCAGACGCAAACAAGAACTTTGTCAACTCAATTATTTATATATATGGATATTAGCTACTGACGAAAACTATTAACTCCAGTACACAAATTATAGGTCTGCAATTGAATATATTTCCATTATATTTACAATCAGCTTGAGTATAAAGTTAATCAATCGTTCATAATATTTTTGAATTGTTTAAATGTGTACTTGTGTTGAGTACAAAGTTCATCAAGGATATATTTATTTTTCAATTATACAAGTAATCAACTGGAGTACGAAGTTAATTAACATTTAATACATTGTTTCAATTACATTCGGAATCAACAATTTATACGCATTTTCAATTGTCATTCATAATCATCACGACTCCGATGTTATTTTTGTTTTGCTATTGCGATGCACACAAAAGCAACTCATCAACTGCCTTCTCCGCACGTTTTTGGGCATATCATCACAGCTTACAGGGATAAAAAAACCTCAACTTAATGATAATTTTTTCAACACATACTAGCCCGAAAATTGCCGAAACACTTTTAAATCAAGAATTTTGTAATTTCAATAACACAAATAATTGGTTCAAGTGAAATGTGAATTAACGCTAATTGTATTTATTTATTTCCTGATTTTTGCTTAAAATTCTTCAGCCAAGTACTCGAGTAATTGATGCAATTAAAAAGTAATGGGCTCAGATCTTTCTGTTTAAATAAAGTCTTAATTGATATATATTTGAAAAAAAATTTACTGTGCGTGCTTGGATAGATCGCGAAATCATCTCATTATTATATAATCTTTAACTTTAACGTTTGAAATAATGTAGTGTAAAATTTTCATATCTTTTTTCATATCTGCGAAAATAAGATTTCCTAAATGTAAATTCTAAATTCCCTGAAATTCAATTCAAAATATGTACTCAATTGTAGTCCATTTTTTACCTAAAATGATGAAGCGGAATTAAGTCTGACGGAATTTTATTTAATCTGCTTACACGAAACAAGATGTTGGATACAAAAGTAATGTAACAGATTTACTTAATATTTCTAGGACAAACTTCCCCCCACATGGGCCCAAATTTATTGAATTTCAGGAAAATTAAACATAGTTAAATTTGAATTAGTTCACAACATCACAACATGTGTTTTGCTTGCGATATTTTTCGAACACTTGCATTATAGTGAATTCTCAATTCAAAGGAGACTTCGTTTGCATTTAGTTTGATGAATTTTTCAATAGCAACATTCTAAACAACCGCTGATGAAGATCTGTGACTAGATTTGAAATAGCTATACGGTTTGACAGGAATCGTAGGGAAACATTTGCAAAACTCCTTTTTAAAAAACTATATCTCTATTAATAGAGATATAGAATGGCTTCGAGCTTGAACAGTATTAAAAACATCCTGAAGAATAATTGGATAGATGAAAGAAATTTGACAGCGTCGAATCACTCAATTCGTTCGTCAAAACTGCTTAGGACATCTGTTTTACGTTTACGGTGCTGTATGTCGAAAGTCCGTATATTTGCGAGAAAATGTTAAAGCTTTTAGTTTTTTGTATGAATTTCTGTTTTCCATATAACGAAACCAAACGTAACAGGCGAAACGAATCGTCAAAACCTGACGATCAAAAACCTTAATCGTTTCGGGAAAAAAACTCGAAATTCTTATTGAACTTTAAACAAATTACCACATTTCCATTTAAAAAAGCTTCATATACTTTACATAGAACATAAACATTAGCATCTCACAATTCGAAAACTATATTTAAAATTTTATGAAAAAATTATGAAGTTGAATTAAAACTTTGGTAAACAATCTACGTTTGCTTTATTTTGTTCAGCTGCTGTTTAGGGTTGCCATTTTTTTTTGCAGAAAATACAAAATTTGTATTAAAAAATGAAGAGAAATTGAAAATGAACATAATGGAAATATAGTTTTCTAACAATACAACGAAAGAGAAGGTGAGCTCTTAATATATAAGCAAATTTTGAAAGCGTTTTTTTTACACAAAGATAATTTTTTGTGTTTTATTTAAGAAAAGGTAAAAGATCAGGTACATTTTAAAGAAGTAGTACTCTTTTTTATTTTTTTAAGAAAATGTACTTATTTTCGGGAAGGCTACTTATCTCAAGAACAGAAAAGGAAAGGTATTATTTTACTTTTAAGAAAAAGATTTTTTGTAAGAAAAGGTATTTTTTTTAAGAGAAGGTATTTTTTTGAAGCAAAGACTTTTTAAGAAATGGGAATTTTTTTAGAATTCGTCCTTTTTAGGTAAATTTTTAAGAGTAGGTACTTTTCTCAAGAAAAGTTTTTTTGTTCCACAAAAAAAGTACTCTTTGGAGAAAAGGTAGTTTTTTAAGGAAAGGAAATTTGTTGTAAGAAAATTAACTTTTTTCAAGTAAAGGTACTTAATTAAATACAAATTATTTTTTTTAAGAAAAGGTACTTTTTGTAAGAAAATTTACCTTTTTTAGCAATGATACTTCTTTAAGATAAAGTTTTTTTTTTAAGAAAAGGTACTTTGTTTAAGAATATGAAGAGCTATATTTTGAGAAAATAAATTTTTTTAAGAATTGACACTTATTTAAGAAAATGTTATTTTTTTAAACTTCTTTTACTTTGGCTTTTCTAAATTTACTTTTTATTGGGTTCAAAACTACAATCTATACTCGAGAAAACTTCACAAGAAATTTTCCACAACATGTGAGACATCTTATTAGTCTAGACACAAACCAAAGCAAAAGTACCCAATATAGTTAATAATACTGGGTTGTTGCATAATAGTGTTAAAAAAAAGTTATTTACTTTTTTTCAAGTTAGCTCCCACCCCGCAAAGCAACTTCGAAAAGGATTTTCGTTCCAAAAATAAATGAGGATATAATTTAACAATTTCAATTGTATATTCGCAAAGCCCATAAGAAAATTCAGTTCTGTTGGGGAAAAATTTTAAGGCGCAGCTATAATTTTTCCTAAATTTGAATATTCGAAAAATACATTTTCCATAAATGCGTCTAAAAATGCGTTAATTTTGCTGAAATTTTGCGCAACACAAAATTGTGGAGCAAAATTCTTGCATCGTTTCAACCTCCCTCAAGATTTTTAACCACCCTAATGCATGAATAAGTATAGGTATACAGTCTTAGTGCCTTGGTTGGTTTGAAAACATCTTGGTTGGTTTGAAAACATCTTGGTTGGTTTGAAAACAAACTTTTTTGTTTTCATTATTACGAACTTTATGTTTTATAGATCATATTTCCTCATTTGAATTCATTCTATTCAAATTTACCATTCAGTTTGTACACTTGTATAAATAAACGTCAACAAGATTACAGCATGCAATTAAACACCATAAGTAGCAACATAAATAAGTATAGACGGAGTTAAGTTCGGCCGAGCAGAAACTTATGTGCCCTTCTCCATGGATTCAATTAAAAATCTTCAAACTAATATTAAATAAAGTAATAAATGGTTTCCCGTTACATCCCATGCCCGTTCTATTTGTACACTCACTGATTGCCATGTACAGTCTTACACCGGTTCCGAACGGAATTTTTGAGAAGCTTTTTCATGGCTAAATACTCGTTAGTATTGCCGTCACTAAGCGAGCTGATTCACCTAAAATATATTCCCTACCTTTCGCCAATAGGATTATGGATGGGGAAAATTTTTTCCAAGTGAACACGATATGTGGCTGAGATACTATTGTTGCTTAAATTCCCCATAAAAATATACACAAGTGCATATGCATGATAATCATCCGATAGTCAAACCTTCAATCAAAGTGACCTTACACTTTTCAGCAAGATGTTTTTGGGTTCCCTGCTGGACATCAAATCTAGACATGGTGCTGATATTGCTAAAAGTTGTGAGAATAAACCTTGGATTAGTACAGAATCGCGGGCCGAAATTCAGATTCATGAACGCCCATACAATATGCGTACACGCTCCAAGAGCAAAGTATCGGCTATCCGCGCGAAGAGTGGGGTAAATGGTCCTTTACGATTGTGGTAACTACTTGAACTATATAGCGGAACAAACCGAAAAAGTACCGAAATAATTTTACCAGATCAGCAAGTGGAGTGCTGGCGTGCAAGCTTCGCAACACACTCTCGACCACTGAAATAATGGTTTTTCTTCTGTCATAAACAGAGCTACGACAAAAAAGTATTGAATAGTATAAAGAACTTATTGCACTCTTTTTCCGCTCTCATGTAGAGAGACTGAGTAAAAGAGCATAAGCGAGTCTGATACTCTTTAAAGAATATTTCAATATAAATGCACCCTTTCGACAATGTTTGAACTGTTAGTAAATCTTTACACTTTTTGACGTATCTTATGATTCGTGATTTTTTAAAAATAAAAAGTTTCATTGTTTTAAGCAAAAAAAAATATTTTTGATGTGTGTTAACATCTTTCGATAACGTACCCGATGGAAGCAGGAAAAGAGGTCGACCAAGACTCTGCTGGAAAGACCAGGCAGAAGAATCCCTCCGTATCCTTGGTAATACCAACTGGCCGTAAAAGGCGAAGAATAGAGCCAGTTGGAAAAATATGTTGAAATTTTTTTGTTTAATTAATATGTGTAAGACGTCTGACCTCATCAGGTTGTAAAATAGACAATAAAAGTAAAAGTGGCATCAAAAGGCACGGGTAGGGCAATCTATCAAAGTGAACACATGCTGACAACACACAGCGTTAGCATCACATACGTAGTTGTTATACAACAATAGTCTCTGCCTGAAAATAAGTATGATGGTATTGATGTAGCGGCACCGAACAAACAAGCAGGTCGTCGTCGCCAAAGAATTGAATAGTATAGAGAACTCATGGAACGAATTGTGTGACTCAAAAGCACTGGCGACATCTGGCGAATGATTCTTCTTTTTGTCATAACTTGGTCCATTCATAGTTTTGATGTGAAAAAATTGATGCCTTTTGAAACATTTATCCTTTTTGTATTGTTTTGTGTAATAACAATTTTGAAATGGTGCATTTATATTGAAATATTATGCTTATATAAAGAGAATGAGATACGTTTATGTACTTAGACTCTCTACATGAGAGCGGGAAAGAGAGCAATAAGTTCTCTATACTATTCAATACTTTTTGTCGTCGCTCTGTTTGTGACAAAACAAAACAATTATTTCAGTGAGCTAAATATTGCTTTATTTGTTTGAACAATTTTACATCTAATGTTAAAGCAGATGTAAGAAAAAAGAAAGTTCAATAGCAAAAGAGCCTTCTGCATAAAAACTGTTCTTTTTTTCTTGTCCAATGTAACATTTACTAATGTGTTCATAGAAATCGGACAGGTACCCTGTAACGAAATGGTGTTAACACACCGCCCGTGAGTTCTAACACTCATTAATTTTTTTTTTGAAACATTGCAATTGACTTTGCTCCATTACCCATTGAACGAATTGGCGGCGAATTCCATGGTCTGCTGGTTTGAGCCCCTGAGTAAGCTGAATATTATACGAATGAAGGTCTTTTGTTAAAATCCGCAGCGTAGTGCTTCGTCAAATTTGAAGTTGCTGAGATCGACGTCGATGTCGGCAATTCGCAACACTCTCGTTTACAGCAGCAATGATTTCAAGAGGCCGAGAGGTATGTTGAGGCACAGGAGTCTTACTGTCCATAACCAGTTTCATCAAATTTTTTGACCACTCTTCGAATGGTTAACACATTAGTTGCACTTTCTCGACTGAAAATTCTTCGATGTTTGCTTGCGGTCTCAGTATAATATTCCAAATTTTCGTAATAAGTTTTCACAATTATAACCCGTCCTTCTTTTAGCTGCCATATTTCAGAGTTGTCACTTGTGAAAAAAAATTACACTAAATATAAAAGGTGCAATCTTACTGAGACACCTATAAATACAATTTGAATTCCGCAAATTAAGGAAAAATGTTTAATACATTAACGTCGTCTAGTCTAACATTTCATCCTTTTGTGAAATTACTTGTGAATTCTCACAATATCCAGTAAGCGGATTTAAATCCATAGACACTTTGGGTTTTATAGAAATTTAATTATTATTTATTTATTCATTGTGTTTACATTCGGTGTAACAGGATTCGTTTTCTGTACGCTGTTTCTATTTAATGTTTCTCATGCATCTAAATTCCACACATTTCAAGGATTAACGAATTTTAAACGCGTGCATTTAAATTCTTCTATAATTCTGCTACATATTCTTGTTTGTCTATGACTTTTCTTCGGTGATTTCAATGTAGAACACAGACATAATGCGTAAAGTGTGTGCATGAGCGCTTCAATTACATCAAATTTTCTGCCATAGTCACTGGGTTAATAGGAGGTTTGATACAGTTTGAATTTATGTTAAAATTTGGCAGTAATGCAGGATATAAAAAAAAAAAGGAAATTAGTTAATATCAAAACTCCTTTATACTATATACATTTGTCATAAGTGGCAATAAAACAAAGTCAGTTTTTTCGATTCGCGTATTGGTCATTCTGCTATTTCAGCGAAAGCCCCTGATATAGAACTAATTAGAATAATTTTTTTTTAAATATTCGACATCTATCCCATTATATGATTATGGTCAAATTCACTTTTGTGTGCCGTCCTTTGCGAATTCTAGTGCGTTGTCTCATTCACAACATAATATCGTTCAGTATGTAGAACATTCCACAAACCAAATCGAGAACACGAAATTTCATTCACATTCCTATGAAATAATAATCAAAAGTCCAAAATGAAAATTTGGTTATAATTAATTATTGAAAATGTCGTTCGTCTTAACCCTTCCACGACCATGAGAGCTAAGTTTCTCCATGAATTTTTGATCCTTATAATTGTTCAGGTAGTAAGTAGATCGAGCAAATGTGTTCCTAGGTGATTTATCGAAAAGGTTTGTGCTAACAATATAGCAGAAACCCGATAACCGTCGCAACTTGACCCCTAGGAGCCTACAAATTAAATCAAAAAGTAGTGCTAATACAAGAGAAAGCAAATGGTCGAAAAAAGGTTGCATATGGGTGAAACCTCAGGTAGATTAGCGATCATTTCTTACCTTTCAGAAAATGTAAGGCCGAGTTCAACCTGTTCACATCGACCGAATATTTGGTTGGCAAGTATTTGGCATACTACAAGACTACAAGTTACAAAAAAAAACAAACAAAATTGTAGACCCATTTTTATGGAAAAGCTATTATTAGGGCATAGATCACGAAAAATTAAATTGCTTCGGCCGAAAATGTATGATCCTCAAAGGGTTAAAAGTTTTACAACAGGTACTGGTTGAAAATCATATTGACCCACAGATTATAAACACGCGAACGCGAATAAATTAGTAATTAATTACGCACGCGGTTGTGCTTAATTTGATAGTTTAAATTACAATGTCAATATGCAAAAAATAAACTGTCATTTAAATAACTATTTAGAAATGTTATGTGGGAGAAAAACAATGAAGTGTTTCGAAATTTTTAAAATTGTACGTTTATTTTAAATTTAATGCGGCAAATACATGTGTAACAAAATTAAGATTTTTGCTTTGAAGGAGGATGTTTCCTTTACCAAATTATTACTTACCCTCAATGTGGAGATCGTTGTGTATGTGGAGTCTGTACAAAATTGAGCTACTCCGACTCCGATTCAAAAATTTTTAAAATGCTACTCAACTACGAATGCAGCATTTTGAAAAGGTTCAACTGAACTCAGCTTCCAGCATTTCGTAAGAGTACGACTCCGACAAAAAATAACACTGGGAGACAAAATTAAATTTTTTTCAAAATGATGGGGTTCTGTCAACGAATTCTGGTAGAAAGGTCTAAAAAATATATACGTGTATGGGCGTTTTTCCAGATCTGATCAGAATTTTTTTTAGGGCGGGTATAAGTTTCCGCCCCTCGGAACATTCGTGCAACATATCGGCATGCAAAATTGTGTGTTCCTTACTTTTGAGGTACAAAATATGTTCAGAAGTTTTATAGAAAAGATTCAGATAAACATTTTTGTGGAACAAATTAACCCTCTAACTGTCACGTATAACCATAATTTTTTATTTTTTTTGAAAACTCGCAGAAAACTGCTCCAAAATGACGGGGGCGTGGTCAAAATGTTCCACAAAAATGATCGCCAGAAAACTTCACTATATGTGTCCGAACACTCCAAAACACAGAACTTAGCCCAAGTGCTAGATAAAAGATGAAATATGACAAAATTCATTATGTTATATGGACTATTTTTAATGGAAACAGCAAAATGACAAAATTCATTATTAACCCTTATAAGGCAGTTAGTTTTTGCTTATTATCTAGCACTTGGGCCGTTCTCTTTCCACGTGTATATGCAATAAATATGAACTGTCAATTATTCCACAAACGATTTTGTATATAATCATAATAGATTGAAGAAGCTTCAAGTTTGTATAATAGCGGCAGGCGAATCAATCTACGGAGTTATTCATACGTTGGTATCGGCTGATCAAAATGTCATGATATCAAAGCAAATTTAATGAACTTTTTCTGTATACTTTCAACTTTGGTAATTTGTGTTGATGTAGAAGGGTACCTTACAATCTGTGCATATTCAAGTTTTTATACAGGGCGGCGCGCGAATCGTTCTACAAATACAAAACTTAATAACTTTTTTTCTGTGTGAGTAGTCGGCATATTTTGGAACGAAGTTCCTTATCGCACGTTGCGGAATGGGGGCTAAATGAAAAAATTTTAAACGATTTTTTTAACCACTTTATTACAACCCATTATTATCAACTATATTGGGAACTTTTGATTGTGTTTAAAGGGATGTTTTCTAGGTGGAGCCTGTTGATTACATATTGTAGTTTTGAACCCAATAAAAAGTAAATTTAGAAAAGCCAAAGTGCAAGACTGGCAAATCCATGAAGAACAACCCTGAGCATGGAATTACATTTGGCAGCATACTTATTCTTACATTCGTACTTTTGGTTTGGTTTGTGTCTAGACTAACATATGGGTGGATATTTCTTGTTTAATGGGAAATTTTCTAGGTGGAGCCTGTTTATTATATATTGAAGTTTTGAACCGAATAAAAAGTAAATTTAGAAAAGCTCAAGTGAAAAAAGTTAAAAAAATAATATCTTCTTAAATAAGTGCGTTTTCTAAAAAAAAAGTTAATTTTCTCAAAAAAATACCTATTCATATTCTTAAACAGAGTACCTTTACTTAACAAAATACCTTATCTTAAAGAAGTGCCTTTACTTAAAAAAGTAAATTTTCTTACAAAAAGTACCTTTTCATAAGAAAAGTAAATTTTGTTACAAAATGTACCTTTTCTTAAGAAAAGTAATTTTTCTAAATAAGTTCCTTTTCTTAAAAAAGTACATTATCTTACAACAAATCGCCTTTTCTTAAAAACCTTTCTTTAAAGAGTAAATTTTTTGTAAAATAAAAATAACTTTTCTTGCGATAAGTACCTACTCTTAAAATTGTACCTGTTCTTTCTTAAAAATTGCCTTTCTTCACAAAAAAAATACCTTCTCTTAAAAAAATAAATTTTCTTACAAAACCTCATTTTCTTAAACGTACCCTTTCTTAAAAATAAAATAATACCTTTCCTTTTCTTGAGTAAGCAGGCTTCCCGAAAATAAGTTAATTTTCTTAACACAATAACATTTTCCTAAAAAGAGAGTGCAACTTCTTTAAAAAGTGTCTGTTCTTAAAAAAAAGTACTTCTTTGTAAAAAGAATTCATACTCATGCTTTTTCTTACAAAAAACATTAGGTTTTAATAAAAGAAGTACCTCTCATCAAAGAAAGGACGTTTTCGGGAGAATATAAAATACATATTCTAACAAAAGAGACCTACAAATATATTTTTTTTTTTAAAAAAAACATTCACTACATACGAAAAATTTCTTAAAAAAGGTTTATCATTTTATAAAAAATATCTTTTCTTAAAGATCCATTTAAATTATAGTATTTTTCAACAGTCGCCTTAGGCGTGTTGGAACTAACTAGTACATAATGTATAGCGAAAGGAACTTCGTTCCAACTGGGTGTCCCCTGACACTTCATGTATTTTTTTTTAATTTGCAGGTTACTACCATCGAGTAATTATTACTTATATAACTAGAGTTTTTATTTTGCTCAGAAAATTGCGGACATTTGGCCTGGTGTGATATGAAAGTTGGAGGTTGAAAAGAATTGCTTTACTAATACCAGATAGAGGCAATGGTTCAAACTACGAACAAAATAACAACAACGGCATTTCGTTTTGTGTGTTAAAATTATTGTGTTAAATAAAACACAAATGTACGTTAACAATCAATAACAGTCAATAAAAAAGTGTACAACACATTTAAATTTCACAGTTTTTCACCAAAACGAAATGAAAAAAGTCAGAAGTTCTTGTAATTCCACCTGGTGTAAGTCACTTTCGTCAAACATCTCTCTATCACACCGACCGCACCACGAAGTGTGTGAAAGGAAACGTCAGATGAGTCAAAACTTCTCTCTAGTTTTAATAATTAATCTATGGTTATTATTTTGATTTAAAAAAAATTAATGCTTGCGATATCGAAAAAAGTGCAGCGGTACCGTTCTTTGTAGTCCTTCATCCAACGAGAATTTAGGCGAGAGTTTAGATCCAAAGAGAATTTAGGTGGGAGTTTGGCCGCACTCCCCCTAGTAGCTGTACCATAATGAGGTGGGTAAACATGTTTGCCAAATCGCGAAGCATCGCACGAAAATCGTACCATCGAGAATCCTATGTTCGGGTTCAAGAAACAATGGCGGCTGTAGCATCGTCAATTCAGCCGTCGTCCAAGCATTGCGACTCGAAACCTATCGGCGAAAATTGGAGTTAGCAGACGGCGATTACAACGAATAATTCATTATGACTTAAACTGTAGTTGATGACTATAACTGACGAAGGGTATAAACACAACCCTGAGGATGATTAGCGATGCTAATCGAAATATTGTGAATTTTAATAAATCTTGAAGAACAGTCGAACCTGATGGTATTTTCATTTTATGACCTCAAGGCAAACTAATTAAATACAGATAATACAAAAGGTAAACCCTCTAGATATGCATATTAGCCTGGAATTTTACCAAAAAATGTTTAAAATCGCCAAAGAAGACAACAACTACATAAATATGTTGTTTATGTCTGATCAGGCCCATTTTCATGTAAACGGCAATGTAAAGAAGCAAAATACTCGGATATGCAGTGAATCTAATCCAGAAATAGTCCATGAGACGGAACTGCACCCAGAACGAGTCACTGTGTGGTGCGCAGTTTCAACAAGATGCATTGTGAGACAATATTTCTTGAAGAAAACGGTGTAACATTAACTGTCAATGGGCACCGTTATTAAAAGATGTTGAAGGAGTTGTTTTTTCCCAGAACTGCGCCGAAGACGTGTCCGTTTCAACAGCATTTGGTTCTAGCAAGAGTGAGCAACTGCACACATAGCCAGACCGGTTATGGCGGACCTCCAACGAAAATTCCCAAACAAATTAATATCCAGAAACTTCACTTTCCGCTGGCCCCAAAGGTTACCTGACCTGACTGCACCAGACTTTTTTATGGGGTCATGTCAACCAAGTGGTGAACACAACGAAACCAAGGAATTTGAATAAAATGAAATAGTCCATTAAAACAATAATTGAGCCGATACCGACTTCAAACCTGGAGGCCACAATGAAAGATTTTCTGATCAGGTGTCGCATATGCGTGGATGACCATGGAGGTAATTTACGGTCTGTAATCTTCAAAACAAATTAGTTATATAAAATAAAATGAATTTTTCCACACAATAAAAAAAATAAAATCCATTAATTAAAAAAACACAAGGTTGGAACAAAGTTCCTTTCGCTATATATTAAATACTAGTTAGTTCCAACATGCCTCAGGCGCCCGTTGAAAAATACGATATTTTAAATGGATCTTTCAGAAGTGATATTTTTTGGAAAATGATAAACCCTTTTTTGAGAAATATTTTTTTTTGTTTTTAAAAGGATATTTTTATTTTCATTAAAAAAAGGATATTCTTAGGTTCTCGTTGTAAGAATATAGATTATATTTTCCCGAAAAGGTCCATTTTTAAAGAGAGGTATTAAATGCGAATGTTTTTTTAAGAAAATGTACTATTTTTAAGACAAAGTACTTTCAAAAAGAAAATGCCATAAGAGTATGATTTTTTTTTTTTAAAAATAATGTTTTTAATAACAGGTACGTGCTTCTCTTTTTAGGAAAAGGTTATTTTTTTAAGAAAGTGTACTTATTTTCAGAAAGGCTGCTTATCTCAGGAAAATAAAGGAAACGGTATTATTTTATTTTTAAGAAAAGAAACTTTTAAGAAAAGGAATTTTTGTAAGAAAATTTATTTTTTAAGAGAAGGTGTTTTTTAAGAAGTTTTTTTTAAGAACTGGAATTTTTTTAGAATTGCTCCTTTTTTCCAGAATAGGTACATTTTTAAGTGTAGGTAATTATCGCAAGGAAAGTTAATTTATTTCACAAAAAAGGTACATTTTAAAGAAAGGGTAGCTTTTTAAGTAAAGGCAATTTGCTTTAAGACAATTTACTTTTTTAAGAAAGGGTACTTATTTAAAAAGAATTAGTTTTTATAAGAAAATTTACTTTTTTTAAGGAAAAGTACTTCTTTGAGATAAGGTATTTTTTTTAAAGAAAATGTACTTGTTTAAGAATATGAATAGGTATTTTGTTTTTTGATAAAACTTTAATTTTTTTTAAATAAAAGTAGTTTTTTAATAAACTATTTTTTTTCAAATAAAAGGTAACAAAGGGAATTGTAATAAAATCCAATATTTTTTATGAATATAAACTTTTTAGTGCTTTATATTGTACAAAAAATAACACTTTTTGCATGTCTTGCACTTTGGCTTTTCTAAATGGTTCCAAACTACAATATATACTAAATATTGGTTACAGCCTCCACCTAGAAAACTTCCCATTCAACACGAAATTTTCCAACATATGTATGTGAGAAATCTAGTTAACTTCTTTATCTATGATCCAAACCGTTAGTCTAGACACAAACCAAAGCAAAAGTAAACAATATACAGGAATACCTCGCATAGTACGGTTAATCGGTTCCACCATTTTGCCGTACTATACGAAACCGGACTAATCGAGGCACTCGGGCCCTATGCGCCTATTTACAGGCTCTATTCCCCTATGAAGGATGTTAAAGGACATGATGATGATAATCGAGTCAAAAAACGATAATTTGTTACATATAATTTGTTTTTCACTCAATACCGAAAATTGTATGTTTTCATAATAAAGTGAAAATTCCAAAAATTTTATTTAAAAAATAAAAAAAAAATTTATTTTGAAAATTTAATTTTTTTTAGAAGAATTTTTTCCAAGAACAATTTTTTTTGAAAATTACATAACCGTACTATAGAGAAACCGCACAGATCGAAGCAGTACTATACGAGGTATTCCTGTAGTTGATAGTACTGGGTTGTAGGATAATAGTGTTAAAACAAAAGTTGTTTAATTTTTTGTGATTTGATAAGGGACTTCGTTCCAAAAATGAAATTTGGAAATACACTGTGAGACAAAATTAGATTATTTTCAAAATGATGGGGTTCTGTGAACGGATTCTGGTAGAAAGGTCTAAAAGTAAAGTTTCCGCCCCTCGTAACTTTCCTGCAACATATCGGCATGCAAAATTGTGTGTTCCTTACTTCTGAGGTACAAAATATGTTCAGGAGTTTTATAGAAAAGATTCAGATAAACATTTTTGTGGAACAAACTAGCCCTCTAACTATCACGTATAACCATCATTTTTACTTTTTTTTTTGAAAACTCCCAAAAAAACTCCTCCAAAATTACGGGGCGCGTTGTCAAAATGTGCTACAAAAATTATCGGCATAAAATTTCACTATATCGTTACCTTAATTTAGAAAGGACGTATCTAACAATTTTTGTTTGTAGTGGCGGTTTTTTCATATTCGTATAGAAAAACATAAATTGCATCATTACTGAAAAAATTGGTGTGCTGTGTATAAAACATTTTGCTCCGTTTATAATTCAAATTGCATTAAAATACTTTTAAAATTTCTGAAATTATGGCATTTATTAAGTTCTTTCCAGCTTCTGTAAAATTTTTAAAATGTTAGTTACGTCCTTTCTAAATTAAGGTAACGATATGTGTCCGAACACTAAAAAAAAAACAAATTTAAGCCCAAGTGCTAGAAAATAAACAAAAAGTAACTGCCTTCTAAGGGTTAATAAAGAATTTTGCCAATTTGCTGTTTCCATTAAAAATAGGCCACATAATATAATGAATTTTGTCATATTTCATCTTTTATCTAGCACTTGGGCTAAGTTTTGTGGTTTGGAGTGTTCGGACACCTATTGTGAAATTTTATGGCGATAATTTTTGTACAACATTTTGACCACCATTTTGGAGCAGTTTTTTGCGAGTTTTCAAAAAAAAAGTATAAATTATGGTTATACGTGACAGTTGTACAAAAATGTTTATCTGAATCTTTTCTATAAAACTTCTGAACATATTTTGTACCTTAGAAGTAAGGAATACACAATTTTGCATGCCGATATATTGCAGGAAAGTTCCGAGGGGCGGAAACTTTGACCCGCCCTAAAAATAATTCTGATCAGCCTGGCAAAACGCCGATACACGTATATTTTTTTTTAGACCTTTCTACCGGAATCCGTTGACAGAACCCCATCATTTTTTTTGGTGTCGCACAGTGTTATGAATGAAGACAATCGTCCTGAATCGTGCTGATCATAGAACCATTTAAAATACATATGTAGAGTATTTACAACTTCACTACCGACAGCACGGCAACGAATTTCATATCGTTTTTTACATACATAGTTAGTCTCTAATAATACAAAGGTCTTAAGCCACCTCTGGTTGTAGATAAGGAAATGGAAATGGAATTGATTGAAACACAGCCCCTTGGATAACACCTGCCGAAATATGTGAGGATAAAAGTCAAAACAATATGACTTGATTCTATTGATATGTTCAATGAAAATCAAATTTATGAATATATAAATGATTTAAAATGTACTTTCGAAATCCTGTCGACTATTTAATTGGCAGCACTCGTGTATATAGAACTTCCTATGTTTAATTTTGCAATGAATGTTTTTCTTATCCCAACTTTATTAAAGAAAAAGTTTATTACTGTTGAATATTTTAAAATTTCCGGTGGAAAACAGTTCTTTTCAACTTTTTCACAACATACATATATCTCACATCATTTTATATGCATTATAGGTCGCCTCTTTAACTCCTATACGAGTTTGTGTTATTTTAATTTCTTATGCTTCTCTCATCCTGTTAGCTCTTCTGAATAAACTCGCATTTTAGTCTACAAACACATTTTAAGTCTGTACGTATTTAATTCATACATGAATCTTTTCGTTTTTTTGATTTATTTTTAGATCTTGATGTTAAACCACAAAAGTATTTTAAAGGGAAGGAGCAACAATTCAATTCTCAAAGGATTCTCATACTAACGTACCGCATAATTCAATGACTGCCGTAGGTGGTAAATCTATATTACCCGGCTTGATTGGCTCTATACCACAACGTGAAAACACAGTAACAGAAATCCACCAGGTCTCTAACAACGCCATGGCAACTTCAAAGAAAAATATTGTAAAAGGGGGCGCAGCGGTATTGTATTCAATGCAATTTGGATGTGAGAGCATCAACAAAAGTCATCAGCAGCACAAACAAAACAGACAGCACCACAGATTTCTTAGTTTAGAAATACAACAAATGTCGATTGCCTTCCTCGTGTTTGTCCTAATCGCTACCCTTATCCATAGCGTCGAGTCTAATGGGATAGAAACACCTAAATACAGTCAACTGCTATCATTGAATGGCCAAAGGAATGAAATTGGCCCAGACGCTGAGGATATGTTTCGACCATTCATTCCAAAAGACCCTGAAGTAATTTCACGTAATGTGTTTACGCCATCTGGTCAATTTCACGTATTTAAACCGGTCGAAAGTGATTTAAGAGCATCCTCGGCAAGAAACGATGAAGTACAACAAAAGGCTTCATCAGTTGCCACAAATCACAAGAAAACCGAACAGTTTATAACCCAGAGCCAGGGTAAGAATGCCACAAAGAAAATAACTAAAATAAAGTCTCATCATCATCATCAACCACAAGTTCATCGCAGCATACCCGACACGGCCATTAATGGCAAACAAACCAGCACTCAGCACAAAAATGATTTAACATCGGATCTACGGAGTTTGGAAGATTTATTGGTGGAATATGTGCAAAACTTTTTCGAAAAGGGACAATATGAACCAATGCCAGGTCTCATAGTGGAACTACAAAGCAACAAGAGCGATGCCACGGAAAACTTGTTGCAGCAGAAAAATAGAATTGTCCGCCGTGCATTGCCTACAGATGCAAAGATTCGACTAGAAATGCCTCGGACTTTGGCAACAGGTCGTTTACTATTTCTTACAGGTTTGGGAATAACAATTCATTGACATTTGAAATTCTTAGTAAAACTCAATTCGTAGGTCTAAAGAAGGTGCTTTGGCCAGTTTTCATGGGCCTGCAAGTACTGAAATCTCTGCTCATTGCCATGTTCATTCCAGCCATTATTGGCTCATTTACAAAGCTGCTGGGAAAAGGTAAGGCAGTTCGAATAAATACGTCTACCTATGAATTTTATTTGTTTTCAATATTTATTTTGTTATAACCTATAACTTTGAGTTCAGTGATGAGCATTTCTAAAAAGATGGAAACATTTAGAACAATTTTCAAACAATATTAAACATTTTATAACGAAGATTTAATTTAAACTCACTAGCGGGTCATAACTTTAGACGCAGTAATTAACTAGAAATTCTTTTATTAATTCTGTAAACTATAAAATATTCCATAAAGAATTGCAAGTATTTTTTTAAACAACCATTCACGAAATTTTTGATTCTACTTACCTACTTAATTAGGTGGCCTGAAAAAACCCATTGGGGTCAAGGACTTTAAAAAACATGTTTCTCCATCTATAAATCAAATGGAGAGTGCTGGCAAACAAGTGATATTTCGGGCTAAACAAGCACTTCAGGGATAAGACCCTCTCACGAGAAGCGGAAGTCCAACTATATCAGACTCTCATTCAACTTCTCTTGCTTTATGGCTCAGAATCCTGGGTCATACCGCATGCTGATGAAACAGCACTGGGAGTTTTCGAGAGCAAAATGCTCCGAAAAATATATGGTCCTATAAAAGAAAACGGCGAGTATCGACAACGGATGAAGCACGAGCTGTATAATCTGTATCCATGTATCGACGTAGTTATGCGTATCAAAATAGCGCATTCACGATGGCTAAGCCATATCAGTAGAATGGATCAGAATGAAACAGTGCGAAAGACATTAGAAGACGTACTCGAATGACGTCGTAAATTAGGATGACCAAGACTTCGCTGGAAAGACCACGTGGGACATTGCCTGCGAGAGCTTGGCGTTACGAACTGGAGGAGAAAAGCTGGAGATCGAGGCGGCTGGAGAAACATGTTATCCTTAACCTATGCTTACTTAGGATTTCATGTCGGTCAGTGTCATTCTACACAAACGTGTCAACTAAGACGGAACATCAACTCCGGCATATATTGGTACAGTTTTTCCCGTATCAGGATATCGAAGGCAGCTTTATAATCCACAAAGAGTTCGATTTTCGTAGGTTTCCTCCTGGATTTGTCGTAATGTAAATATCTGGTCGATAGTTGACTTTCCACGCCTAAAACCATACTGATTAAGTCAGATCAGGCGTGCAACAGACGCCTTTAGTCTTTCGCACATTACGCTCCAGGTGATCAATCTGGTGAACACAGATTATACACGGAGACGAAAAACTTAGTTACATTAGCAGAATTGTTCATCGCCTCGATGTATATATATATTTATCAGGTTTCACTTCCGCTGATGATATTTCGGTTTTGAAAAAATCCGAAAAAGTATAACGAACTCATTGGTTTTATCAATCTGCGCAATTGGGTTTTGCTTACTAAGTCAAACGAAGCAATGGGTTTTCCCCAGAATTGCAGTTGTTGCAAGCAGTCAAGTGTTGCTTATGCTTACCTTGTTTTTGCTTATCTTCTCTACTGTGAAGCTTTAGCAGTTGAATTCAGCATTGAGGAAGAGTTTGAAAAATGTGGCTGTGTTTGAAATCAGCAAACGCTAACTGCGAAAATAGTATTAATTAAAAAAAAAAAGAATTTAGTTTCTTTAAATTAAAATTAGATTTTTTAATTCATTTTTTTAGAATGGAAAAATAAAACATTCTCTATAATAAAAAAATTATTCTGAATGGGATCTTTCAGATATAGGACTGCTAGGATGATCGTTCTGCATTGAAATCAGTTGCTTAACCTCATCATCCAGTTTGATAATTTTGCTGGCAAATTTTGAGTTAAGTGGTGATGTAAAGTAGATATTCCATAGTCTGGAATTCTTGCGTGTGTGATGTTCCCGGACTTTGCGGATTTTAGGAAGCTTATACATATGTGCCACAAATAGCAACAGAAAGTGGAATGCCCATTGCATCTTGGCCATAGATCAGGGAGTGTTTCTTCCAATCAGAAAGAAATGCCAACACCATGTATTAGTATTTTGTGAACAGATTCAAAACCACAGATTTCCAGTTTCCAGATTTATACAAATTTGGGATGTGTTGGAAATAACTGAATCTTTAAAATTGGATCAGTGGGTCAAATCGGCACAACGTTTTAAACCGACGAGAGCCAAGTATATCAGCGGCAACGCGTCGAAAAATTTCTCTTCGCCTTCCGTCTCTCAAACCGCTGAGTTTTCTATATATATTTTTTGGTAACTATCCTGAAGGAAATGTCGATAGTAAAACTGTACTGATTCACTATTGACTTTGTCACCAGTTCTACTGACGAATTATACCCCACGGCGTGTTATCTTCTGCAGACATGTAACATGTGCTGGTCAGTTCCAACGTCAGTAGTGATTAGGTAGTTCTCATGGGACCATATGTAGACATTGGAACCAAAATTCACTAGTGACTACGTAGTTGTTATGGGACCATATGTAACGCGTCGAAAAATTTTTTGTCGCCTTCCGTCTCTCAAACAGCTCAGTTTTCTGTATATTTTTTTGGTAACTATCTTGAGGGAAATGTCAATAGTAAAACTGTACTGATTCACTATTGACTTTGTCACCAGTTCTACTGACAAATTATACCCCACGGCGTGTTATCTTCTGCAGACATTTAACATGTGCTGGTCATTGCGAATCCACTAGTTCCAAGGTCAGTAGTGATTAGGTAGTTCTCATGGGACCATATGTAGACATTGGAACCAAATATTCAGTAGTGACTACGTAGTTGTTATGGGACCATATGCAGACATTGGAACTAAAGATTTACTGGTAAATTCTCCTTATTTTAGTCTATACTTTTGTAGTTTTTTCCCTCTGCTATAGACATTTAATATGTGCTCGTCATTCAGAAGACACTATTCACCTTGGAACTATTGATTATGTGGTTCTTATGGAACCACCTGGAGACATTGGAATTCAGTAGTATATTTAAGTAATTCCTGTCCACACTTTCGGAACTTGTGACTAGATTTTCAAGGTACTAATATTATTGGGAGGGGTTATTAACCAAAAAATTTGATAGTATTAAAAAAAGAACAAAAATTAAAAATGCACAAGTTGTGCGTTGCAGTCTTTTTCTGGTGTTAATTTTCTTCAAAACTGGCTAAACCTTCCATCATTTTAGTCTAGGTACAGGTAAACGCTTCTTATCTTCAAAAGACTTATTACAATTTTCAATAGGCTCCAAAAAATCTTGAATTGCCTCTGCAAAATGTATAATCTCGCAATTGTCACCAAAAATTGTTGCATCTTCTTTAATATGTCTATTTTTATACAAACTTGCTTTTTTTTTTACAAGTCTTTTATAATGTCTATTGCTCATTATAGTTTTTTTTTACAGTTTTTTGTTAATTTCACCTTCTTATTTCACTATTATTTACTTTTTTTTTAATAATAACCTTTGATTTTCGCGCAGCCACGTGTATTTTCAAACTAAAACGAAACAATAAAAAATCAAAAACAAGCATAGATTTGTAGCTGTCAACAATTTCTCTACCCATCAAAGTCAAAAAAAGTGTAGACGCTTCGTTGACAAAGTCACCACCTAGTCGCCCAAAATAGTAGACAAAGGTGTTGACTTGGAGGTTTCCTTCAGGGTAGTTGTGTTGCATTCTGTTTAAAATTAGGTTAGAAGTTAAACTTCAGGTTTTACAGTTTAAAATTGTATGAGTAATAGAGTAATGGGTTAGTGTGCGTTAACGGAGTTCACCTTGGATATGCGCCAATCTTGGTCGGTGTAAATACCGTATTAGTCTTATAACGGCCTAATTCGTTCCATTTATTAAAATTTCTTTAAATATTTCAAAAGTATGGGATATATCTTAAACCGTCACAATTTGGTATTAGTTAACCCATTTTTCCCTCCAACAGGCGCAGTAAAGTTCTTTTGTTAAAATAAATACGTATATATTTATTGTCATGTCACGTCCCATAAAAGGACAGTGCACAGCTTCTCACAATCAGTGCTTTCGTTGCAGCATCGAAAATTGGGTTGCTATATCAACGACGACCGGGCAATAAAACTATTGTATTGTAAGTTTCGTTGCAGCCACGACAAAATCAACGGATCCATGGAATACTTTTTGAAAGTGTGTAAACACACTAACGAACTTCCCTGCGACGAAGCGTTTTTATTTCACTGTAGTCTTTTAACAGGCAAATGGAACACACTTCTAGATATCCATTAAAATTATAAATAAGTTTGAATTTGTTTGTTGGGTATCCAAAGAAACGTTATAAATTTGTTTCGACTTACTTTAGCTATTATTATTTTGCTTCTTTCAGGTATCAGTCAAGGCTCTGCACCATTGTTTATACGGCCCATGGATCCCCCGCAAGAGCTAGATTTCCGAGATAACAGTCTTAACTTTGATGACGATAACAAATTTCTGGTCAACGATGATGGAATGAAAGACAACGGTCCTTATTCCTACAATCAAGCGGGTTTGTTTGATATTCTTATATTAAATATGTTAATATCAATATAATCTTAATATATACATATCACGTTTTTGACAGAAGCCTCACAAATGCAAAATCAATATGCCTACAATCATGTCGCACCTGCTTCCAATATCAATCCTATAGGGTTCACACGTTTGGGCATGAACGAGAGACAACACCAGCTCATGCAGGATTCGTATATGAATGCACTGCAAAGTATTAGTTCTGCTTCGTTTAAAAACTCCAATTCCATATCGGGTGGCTCGTCATCGCTTTCAGCTCCTATGGTAAATAGACCACCAGCACCGGCTAATATGAACACATTCCAACAATTCCAGAAAGTACCCGCATCGTCGCTACTGCTGTCAAACTACGATCCATTTTACAGTCCGCTATTGTCGCGGTTAGACTCAGTCTTTGCGCAGCTGAAATTGAACTCTGACAATGAGTCTTGTCGCGAAAAAGTAATTTGTTTGATGTATGCAAATCCCGCAAAGTATGCACCTTATAGTAATTTGGTGTCAGCACAATTAAGTCGGTAAGTCGGTGCATGATATTGATATTTCCCCTATAGTGGCAACGTTATATATTTTGTGTTAATGCCTTAAATTAGGCAATGATTTAGAAAATATTTCTTTTAAACTGTTTAGGAGTTGGGGTCTTGCCATCATAATTTACGTTGGTAAAGTGTATGTTGTGTCTTGTATAGATTATTTTTTAAATTAATATTTTAAATAATCCCAAGGTAATTAAAATTGAATGCTGGTTGGTTTCAATGTCCGGCCATTGTATCCACTTACTTATTTACAAAGTACTCGCAGGTGTTTAAGACACTTGAATTTAGATAATGGGCAACTTAGTTTATAATTTCCTCAGGTTAATTATAATAATTGGCTTCATTATCCCAGAGTGCGTTAAGGTTATAAAGGAAAGGAACTTTGTTTGAATGGTTGAAAAATGTTAATGGAAGTATTGTGAAATATGCAAATTTTATAACAGATATTCTGTTCATACAGCCAAGTAGGTGTGCAATACAATAGCAAAAAAAACAAATTCAATTAACCCAAAGGGTTAATTTAGTTCGGCAATAAAGACACAAGTCTCAAGGACTGTGTATTTAGATCAAAACAGTATATTTGTATTTACATGCATATACAGCAGACGGCTGGCGCCAGAAGTGGTTTCAAGGTTTGAGGGGATCATGTTACACAAACCAAATTTAGGTTAATATTATGTGGCAGTTAATGGCTCAAATAGCTAATACATCTTGTACATATTAGCTCACTTGTGAAAATTATTAAAAATATTCAACAAATTGTATCTAATTATTTTCCTTCTGTCGAAATAACAAGTTTAGTTGAGCAAGCATATAGTTTTGTAATACCACGTAATAATACTGTTGCGAATTTACTTGTTATTTACCAGCGCTGCTATATTTTTCGTTATCGTTTTAACCTTTATGGGAACCGAAGTAAAACTGTAGGCCCCAATTAGTGAGTATGCAACTAGAAAGCGTATGGGATGTAATGACATATAATTTAGTTTTGGTTACTTATCGCACGTTGAGGGATGGGGGATAAATGAAAAAATATTAAACAACTTTTGTTTTAACACTATTATGCTACAACTCACTATTATCAACTATATTGTTTACTTTTGCTTTGGTTTGTGTCTAGACTAACGGCTTGGATCAGAAATTAACTAGATATCTCATATATGCTGGGAAGTTTCTAGAGAAGTTTAATGGGAAGTTTCTAGGTGGAGCCTGTAACCAATATTTGGTATATATTGCAGTTTTGAACCCAATAAAAAGGAAATTTATGGCTTTTTCTTAAGAAAGTACTTCTTTCTAAAAATAGTACCTTTTCTTAAAAATATGAAATTAGTACCTCTCTTTAAAACGGACCTTTTCGGGAAAATATAATACATATACTTACAAAAAGAGCCTAAAAATATACTTTAAAAAAAATACATTCTGTAAGAAAAAAATTTTTTTATTCAAAATTAAAATGTGCGAGCGTTTGGTCGTTTGTTTTTATATAATTTTATTCTTTAATATTTCGTTGCCCTTTGGGTAGCATCCTCAGGAAAACAAACACAACCATTAATTGAAGAAGAATAAAATTATTTATTATTTTCTTAAATTTTTTTTATCGTTTTACAAAAAGTAATTGTATTTTTCAACGGGCGCCTTTGGCGTGTTTAAACTAATTAGTACATAATATATAGCGAAAGGTACTTCGTTCCTACTGGGAGCCACCTGACACCTCATGTAATTTTTTTGTTACTGAAGTAGATGAATGTACATATGCGACACAAATAGCAACAGAAAGTGGAATGCCCAAGGCATCTTTACAATTGACCAGGGGGTGTTTCTTCCAATCAGGGAACCAATATCTTCTCAAAGTTTAGGTTCACTCGGCAGGGCTCCAGTTGACAAACTGTGTATCTTATGAACCATACGAGCTATAGTATTTCAAATGTATGCACTAGTGAGGCACAGAATCGAGGAACCGGATGGAAAGAACCTGCTCTTTACGTACAAGAATCACACGGATCGCTGCTTACAAGAAGCGAAAAACGGGTTCAAAACAACCGAAAACTGTTCCAAAACGACCGAAAAACGATTCTATAGGAACCGACAAACGGGTTGCACAGAAACGCAAAACGGTTCCTGAATAAGACGGCTCGTTTCTAAAGGTACCAACAGTGTTAACCCTTGGATGAGGGCACAAAAATGTGAATTTTTATCAAATTTTATATTTTTATAATAAGATATTTCACTTAAGCCTCTTTGGGACAGCAATTTGCTGAGACCTCGAATCGGTCCAAATACCCGGTTATTCTCAGCACCGGACTCGACATAACCAGTTCTTAAAATACGTCACTAGTATGCATACAACAAGTACATTCAATATTATCGAATGGAAATATATAGCTCACGGTATGTCAGAAAATATTTTTCCAACTTTCCTTCCAGATTTGGGTACAATAATTTAAATTTTAAATATAAGTATTAACTTATGTTTAACTAGCAAATTTCGCCGAATTAGTGTACGAATACAATCGGAGCGATAAAGTAGGCGTTGACAATTGAAAGAATAACAAACTCTAGCGTTTAACGTCGTTTCTGGCGTAGTCCACAAAAATAAGATTTTTTTTTTTTTTTTTCCCTCTGGCGGCAATATATGATATGATCTATTGATGATCTATCCACTGGAACCAATTCAGGCACCTGATGACAAACTTGTCACGGAGTTCGAAACTAGTCATGCCAGTGAGTGTGCTTTCCTGAATTACCTATTATTCCAACGAAAAACCAAGCATTCTTCACTTAGAAAAATGTATCAGACCTTGAAAGCTTGTAGTACGAACTTCTAGTACATTAAAAATTCAGAAGGCACTATGTTACCAGCTTAATACAAAAGCAGGTGCTGAAAAACTTTTTTCTTTTTTTTTGACCACTAAAATTGAAATTTTCTAAGAAATATGAACGGCAATTGTAAATAATAGGTTGCAAAACTACAGTCGATTTGATTTGTTTTCTTCCGGCCTGAAAAAAAAAAAACTTTACTGAACATGAAAAAGTGAGCAGGGGTGACAAGTTTTGACGCCAAGTGATTGTGTTTATTGACAACGTTTTTTGAATTGACGCCACGGCGATAACTGTGGTTATAAGTTTTATTTTCCGTTTATCGGAAATGGAAAAAAAACAATTCATTGTTTTATTTCTTTCTTAGCTTCTGCTAATTAATTTTTATTTTATTCGCTAATTAACATTTTCATGTATGTACTTAGTATTATGAAATGCTTTCTACTTGTTATTGTGGTGAATTTCCAATTAATTTCGGTTTCGGTAAGTAAGGCACATGTTGAAAAACATCCGGAATATTTTGTGATGATTTCTTTAGAATCATAAAAATGCAATGGTTTTAACTGTTGCAACACAAATTAATTGGAATTTGTTGAAATAAGAACCCAGTAAACAATTGATTCAGACGTGTCGGATGTCTGTGAGTTCTCTTAAATTATATCAGACTATTGGCCGAAATATCTGAAATTCCTTCAGTCATTTAAACGAGTTTTCTGTTCATTCTCTGTCAGCCGGTTCTGCAATTCTCTGAAATTCCATACGAAATGTCATGCGACGTTTCTGCACACTCTCTGAAGGGAATTATTTATTCTATTTGATTTTGTTTTCATTCCGTAACCAAGCGTCTGTAAGGGAATTCCCCGAAAATGTGTTTACTGTATAGTTTCGGTGAACTAAATTGTTGTTTTTGATGTGTCTTCATCATTTTGTTTGTTGTCTTCAGTCACAAACGAGCAAGCAAGTGCTTAAGACGTCGCGGTCGTCACATTAATGTAATAATTAATTTGTATAATTAATTGGTACGAAATATCTGACAGGGTCAGAAAATGATCCGAAAAGTCGGAACGGTCTCGCATGTATGTTCAACCGTGGGCTGTGCACAAATAGAATAATGTGTCAGAAAACGATCGGACCATTATCAGATATTTTTGCATATTTCTCTTCGAAATTGGTACGACAAATCGGACAAAGGGTCAGCAAATAATCGGACAAGTCGGACCATTAACCGATGTTTAATTAGACTTTCTGTTGGCTTCGTTCAGCTACGTCTAAAAATGCTTCAGAATTCTCACAAAAATCTTTCCGATAACTCTACACACTCTTCCGAATTTCCTCCGACAAAACTTTCCTAATTCTTGTCAACCGCCCATACGATTTTCTGTACGTTCTCTGACCGACATCGGCATCAGACTCGGCAACTTGTGCAGAGTTCTGACCGAATTCGGAACAAATTGTTTACTGGGAAGTAAGTTAATAACATATTTGTTTGTGTGTAACAATGTCTTTTTGAATCATACAATTAATGCAAACGTGAATTTCAACACATGCCCAAGAAAGGTAGAAGAGTAAAGAAGAATAATAATTAAATTATGATGCTATTTGGTGTTATCGTAACTGTTATACACCTCAACATAAATTAAAACCAACTAAGTGTATGAACTAGGTGGTATACATGACACAACTGATCGAATATGTTGTAAGAAAATGATAGAAAACAAGGTGGATAGGCGAGAGAGCGATAAGCAACCAGAAACAAACCATGCAGCAAACGAAGTTTAAACAGTGTTTGATTGATATTAATGACAGCTAAATTATATTTTATGTGGGTTGCATCTACCGCAAATACGATTGCCCTTTTATTTCTGTCCGTGTTATGTCCAGCCAAAGAGTAAAATATAAAAGCCACTCGAACTCGGTGAAATGGCCTACTACCGAGTCGTCATCGAGGGAACTTAAAGAGACGGACAGCAACTCTTGTCCGTTTCTCTATGTACGAGCGCAATTAGAGCGATAACGAAGGCGTTGAAAACTTGTACATGAACTCTTATGGAAGAAGAACAAGAGTTGTCATTTGACGTCGCTTCTGGCATAGACGACAAAAGAATGTTTTTTTGTTTCCCTGTCGTCAAGAAGGCAAATAGTTGCCAGCTTCCCAATGTGCTATATGAATCCGTTACGAATTTGATCCGTTTCCGTTTGTGCACACAATTTGTACGAAATGGGCGTTCATTACGGACTCATATCGAATTTGTTTTCCTATGAAATTCCTATGTTAAACGAGAATCGTTTTTATACTTTTTGGGATCCATCTCGAACTCGTAACGAGCTTCATATGCGATTCTGTTTCGGATTCGTTTTTTGGAAATAAAATGAATTAGACACGGTTCCGCCAACTCACAATTTCACTTATTCGATTTTTTATCCTTTTACGGACTCGTAACGAGTTAGAGACGGATCCGCCAAACGACAATTTCACTGATTCGTTTTTTATGCCTTTACGGACGCGTAACGGATTCGAAACAAATTTAAGAACTCACATTTCGGGTTTTATGATTTTACTGACTCGTTACGGGTTCGAAGCGGAATTTTTACGTTTTAAAAAACGTTTTCTAACATTCTGACAACTACAATTTCTGACATTTCTGACAACTAAATTTATGAGAATAGAAAAAAAAATTTGAACAAGAACTCTAAATTCATATTCTATAGTATAAAAAAGAACAGTCGATGCGGTGCTTATCCTTCCGGCATATAGAAACTACAAATTTAAGAATTATTGCTGAGATTGGAGTTTGTGGGTTATTGACGAAAATTAAAAAATAAACAAGGGTGAAATTTTCCATGTCAAGTGATACTGTATTTATCGACAACGCATTTTTAATTGACTCCAACGTTGTCGCCTTGCTTGTGATTATACACCTAACAAGTTTAAGTCAAGGTTCCAATATTACGTACGACAGTCGCGCATGCCGACGTTCCTAAGGCGTAACCAGGATCTCAGCTAGAGAGGGTCAAGATATACCACACAGAAAGTTGTCGCTCTTTCTCTGGGCTATGTAAGTCAAGACATCAACTTCAAACGATAAAGATGGACAGGCGGTAATTTGAAAGAACCCAAAATCAACTGTACAATCCTACAGCACTTTGTGTCCGCAACATGTTTTTAATAAAAGTCTATATTCTTGAGAAAAAGTTACCGGACGGAGATGGGGTCTATTGCTGATTATAGTTCCTTGGATTTATACTATGTGACCTGGAATGTGAGGAGGGAACTAGTGTGTCAAATACGATTATTGGCTAGTGCAGTTCGTATTTACCCACCGTGTGTAACGCCTACATATCGCCGTGGGGAATGTGTAATGAACGTTTACCCATTACCCACAGGGTATGGGGAAAATAATGGGTAGGTAGCCAAGAAAATGTGGAACTACCCATCATGATTAGCCATTACCCACGAAAATAATGAATAGTTAAGCACGACGATGTGTAATGGGTTACCCCTTCCAATTTTTGGTTGAAAATGTGAAAAAATTCGAAAAGGTCTATTTATTGGAAACGGAGCGTCAAACCATTAAACCAACCATTGGGGTTTTAAATGGTTTTTCATACAACGGTCCAATAGTGGATCGTATGGAGTTCGACTCCATAAGAGGCTTTAACCACTGGATATCTTCAATATGGCACCACTTTAAAAAAACGCTAAAACGGCCTATACTGCACGGAAAGAAAAAACTCGTTCCTCCCAAACGAAATCTCAGATAACTGAAGTTTGTTTGGGGACTGTAGTTGGGAGAAACGAACTTCTGTTAAGCCATACATAGCATATCGTTTGGGAGAACCGAAAAATGTTTGCAGCAAACGCGTTGTAAAAAACATAAGCTGAAAAAAACGTTTGCGAGAAACGAAAAACGGTTCCGCCAACTGTTCCCTCGGTTACAGCAACCGAGTTGTAGTTGATCCTAACGAAAAAAACGTTTCCGAGAACTGAAAAACGTTTGCAGTACACGAGTCATGAAAAATTAAAGCTGAAAAAACGTTTGAGATAAACGAAAAACGGTTCCACCAACTGTTCTTTCGGTTACAGCAACCGAGTTGTAGTTACAGCAACCGAGTTGTAGTCACTCTATTCAGTACATTACGTATACATTAAAATTTATATTTATGGCTTCCATAAAATCTTTTTTGTGTAAATTTCCAACTTTTATGATTTTGGTTTTACCCATAAAGTTTGTTTTAAAAAAAGTCGGAATTTTTGTCTATCTTTTCAGTGTCTACGAACACGTCCGTCTCGACTTACATTAAAATAACATCTAAAAGCTCAGCAAACTACAACGCGCCAGTTCTCCATCCAAGATATATTGACAAGGCAAAAGCCTTTTATGTGTAGGCGTGAGTGTGTATGTCAAACGAGTCGACAGAAAGAGAGAAATTTACGTTCTTTGTACTCATTAGAAAAATGGCTAATTTCAGTTATCGCAAACGGTTTTTAACTTGCGACAAATGTAATTTTGTACTCGTTTAATGTAAACGAGATCTCGTTTGCAACAACATGATACACATTTGCGATATATGAGTTTATTTGGGAGAACTACATAAATGGTTGCGATTAATAAATTAATACAAATCAATCAAAGTATTGTTGTGGCAACCGAGCAATAAACGTTTTTTTTCTTTGCGTGTGGGTAACGGAGCGTTCAATCGAAAAAACAACAAATTTTTGACGGTTTCTAAGGGTTTTCCATAAAGTGGTCTAATTCCCAAAATAAGAAAATCGCTGAAATACAAAAATGGATATAACTCGTAAACGTTGCGATTTTTTTGTGGAATATCCCTGAAGAAAGGATGTGTCGGGACATGTTATATATGCCGTTCGACGAGCCATAAAAACCCTCCTTGCAAACCCTAATGCATTTTTACAACTTTGGGGTCAGAGACAATTGGCCTTAGATGATTTTTGTAATTAATTAAACGTAAAATATTGTGCATAACCCAAAATTTGGCTTTGTTAATTGAAAACTGCTGGAAACAACACACGATAGACAACAAAGAAACAAAAAAGCACCAGATTTTCAATTCATGAACACAATGTTCCAAACATATATTACATATAATTAAATACTTTCCCATAACATCCCTTGAAGGGACTGGGGAGAGCTTCTCACACCCAGTGAGCTGTGTGCTTTCTAGTTTTACACTCACTGATTGGGATCTACAGTTTTACACCGGTTTCGAACGGTATTTTGAGAAGCTTTTTCATTGCTAATTACTCGATGGTGTCGCCAACACTAAGCGGTGACAGTCGTCGAAAGAAATGTAAGGTGGTCAGAGCAAGGAGGCTGCCCCACCGACGGCCGAAAAATATATTGCTGGGTATTTTTGGGCGTTCTTTGAAATTAGTATCGTGCTCCAGAGGAAGATGGCTATAAATGTTGTTATGTAATAATGCTGTTACCAGGGTAAGAATGAATGTTTGTGAATTATTTTTGAATTTCATCTTTAAACTTACTTTTACATGAACCATTCTAAAAAAATAAAATCCGCCAATCGTCTGGTTTGCTGGCCGTGATTGTGGTATAATAATATCCGAAATAATTTACGACATCGTTAATAACAATTATTTGTTCGAAGTACGATAGATCCATATCCCCTGCGATGATAATATTAAGTCGCTTTCCACAACACTCCATTTATACAATGGGGATGGCAAAATCTCTGTTTTACCATTGATACTTTTATGAAAAAATTTTTAGGTAGCATTTTATATGCCGAGCCTAGTCCTTTACGAGGTCATGGTAATATTGACTTGAAATTAAATTCTGTTCCATCGATCGTGTTCCACACAAAAAAGAAATAAAAATAAAACTCAAATCAAACTCTAAATTTGTCACCTCTATTACTTCTATATTTGAATTCCAGCTTATAAAGTAAATTCCCAACTCTAGTACACGAATTGTAGCCAGCCTAAACTAAACTTGTAGCCAGCCTCGAGTTAAAAGCTAATCAATATTTTCTATTTATGTATATTTTCAATAAAATTCGTAATCAGCTGGAGTCCCAAGTTAATTAACTGGCAGTATTTAGTTTCAGTTAGATGCGTAATCAACTTAAGTACGAAACACTATATGTATACATATATATACATATGGGCATTTCCAGAGAAAGTCCACTTTTTGTTACGTAACATCAGCCTCGCAATTAGCTTATATTTTAGAACCAGGCAGTTCGATAGTTTTATCTTCTTTTACTAAACACAAAAAGTAAGTAGCCCTGCCCTATCTATACTAATATTAGAAAGAGGAAGTGTGTGTTTGTTAGTTTGTGAGTTTGTATGTAGAGGGTAATCTTCTGACCTACTCAATCGATTTTAAAAATTCACCAGTAGAATGCTACGTTATCATTGTTTTCCCCCTTACTAAAATTCAGGACGAAGTCTGCCGGGTTTGATAGTATTTATTAAACGAACAGAAACAATCTGCCTAGTCCTAAAATATGAGCAATTAACGCGGCTGACGTTACGTGACAACAAGTGGACATTTCTGTAGAAATGCTCATATTCAATTATGTACTTGTACTCGATGTTAATTAAAATGTAATATTTATATTTACGATGTTAATTAAAATGTAATATTTACAAACAAAAAAGTTTTTGGTAAATAGATTATTGTCGTACACAGTGGGCCGTTTGCTAAAAAAAAGTGGTAATAATACCAGAACTTCTAAATCGTACGTCGGATCGTTCTAGAATGTACTAGACATTTGTAGACGACAGATCAGGTTTTTCGATGCTAAAAAGTTCTACATTTTACTGTACTGATGTCCACAAAGGCGTCTTTCTCATCAGCTCCATTCTCCACATGTATTTGAGTATACCTTACACCTTATACGGAGAAACTCCATTTTATGGGAATTGTTTCAACACATGCTAGTACGAAAACATTCAAAACAATACATTCCTACTAAATTTGATTTAACGTCGATTGAATCGAGAATTTTTAAATTTCAAGTACACAAATAATTTGACTCAAGTGAAATAGTAGTTGGTGCAAGTTGTATTTAGTAATTTGATGATTTTTTCCATAAATTTGTTGCAGTCAAGTTCTGAAGTAGTTGACTCAATTTAAACGTAATTGGACGGTATTTTGATGTTAAAATGAAGTTTTGATTGATACTTTGTTGGTAATAATTTGTTCTGCGCTGTTGGAATAAACCGTTAATAACTTCCTTTGTCGCCACTAGATTCAAAAGAATTTCCAAATTTTTTAGATTCACGTTAATTTTCTCCATTTTGTCTTGGGACTGGTGTTGATGCAGGGAACGCAGTAGGATATGGTATGCGGTCACGGGTTCTGCAATGATTGTTCAAGGAAAATAGCAATCCACCGACTAATAAAATATTTGACGACGCCAAATCTTCGGGCTTCAAAATGGACAACAGCTGATCGACTATGAAGTTGGAAATTGATAGAAAACAGGGTAGATAGGTGAAATAGCCATAAGCAAACCAGAAGCAACCATGCAACAAACTACGTTTAGGTTATGTTTGATTGATACTAATGACTGCTAAATTATGTTTTATATTGGTAGCATCAAACAAAAATACGCATTCCCTTTTATTTCTGTCGGTTTTATGTCCAACCAAACAGTAACATACAACAGCAACTGGAACTCGATGAAATTTCCTACTATGAATAGCGCCACTCAAGTCATTTTCAGTTTTACTGTGGAAGTCTGTTGCAGATCAACATCAAATTTTAGATTTTGGAATAATTCGTTTAAAAGCTATTAATTTTAAAGGAAATGGGCTGAGCTAAGAAATTGAGTGTGGAGGATACAGCGAATCATAAGGAGTGCGGACTGTTTATTCATTAAATATCCAAAAAACGGATAAAAGCCGCAAAGTAATATCCAACTTTTTACGCGATACTATAAACGGTCGTACAGTAGTTGTGTTACAGCTGCCGATAAGAGAGCGATTTTGAAAATGCATCAAATTCACACGACTCTGCTGCCAAAATATAGGAAAATTCCGGTGTACGTGCAAGCGTATCTAAAGTAAAAAGACTTCTTTCTAAAGCTGCACATGTAAAATGCATGAAAGTAAGAAAAGGCACCCCTATATTATCTCCGAAAGGAACGTCGCCTATATTTTATGCCGCTCCAACATGACATGGAGTAGAGAGGGGTCTCGAGTGATTTTTTCTGATGAAATAAAATTTAATTTAGAGGGTTCCGATGGTTATAATTATTACCTTTAAGATCTACGATAGGAAGAACGCCTACTGTATCATTTACATATCCGGGCAAGTGGTGTTATGGTATGGCGAAGAATTTCATACTATGGCACCATAGAGTTGCAATCGCGCGGTACAAGAGGCTGAGAAGGGAGGAAAACCAACCACTTAGGCGGAAAATTTGCAGTGGGAGCACAGATAATGAAAAGACCGAAATGTGCAGGAGAAACCATGAATCCCAAAATTGATTCCAGAGGGTAAGAAGTTCGAATAACGGCCCGAATAATGGGCTGCCCTCTAATAATTTAATTCATTATAAGCAATCGTTAGTAACTCAATATTTATTATTGATATTTTGAAAATATGGTACAAGGCCTATAAGCATCCTGCCTACATATGTCAAACCCGTTAAGTTTTTTGTCCACCGGAAGGATTAGTAAAGCCAATAACATTTTAAATATTGGCTTTGCGTCCGCGGTTGATTTTTCGGCTCACGCTAGTTCACTCATCTTTGCCAATATCCGTCTCAGTGCCTGGCAGTAATGAAACCAGCATCCCTTCAGGTGCACTTTTGGAAAAACGTTTAAAATAGCATTTCGAAGAGCTTTTCGAAGTCGCTAGTAAAAGTCATAGGCTTAAGTTGAAAAATGTTGACATTAATAAACTGCAGAATGTGTTCATATGCCTTTTGAGATTTCTTGGACATCAAAAACCGAAAAGGGAAAATCTAAATACAAAAAAATTGTCATTACTATTCCAAAGTGAATGGGGAATGCAATTTGGAAATGTAAGAAATTACGGAGCTGGTGATGAGGAGAATTTGAAAAAAAAATCGCGCGAAATGATGAAAGGAATCGCAAAATGGACCATGTGATTCTTCTTAGAATTTCACACACTCTAATGATCTGCAGTTTGTTAATAATTTGTATAGATGCCTTACAATTTTCTTGGTAACAAATATATCTCTGTATACAATCTTTTTCTTTATTTATATATTTAGATTTCACTTTATAAAGTTGTTTGTTGTTTGGAGTATGCACCAATTCACAATTTCTTCGAGCACTACCAACAAATTGAAATTAACATTGTCACCCATTCTTCTCACTGGTTCATAAACAACTGAATGAATGTTGCAATTACATCTATCATCAAACAATTCTACTTTTCAGCCTGAAGAAATTATTGTGCAGTAACAACACTTTTTTCCAAAAACAATCAAATTTGCTCATAAGTTGAGAAAAAATATCAAAATATTTTGGGCTTTGTGTCCTTCCATCTGTTGGGCCTTATGACCACTCTGAGGGCGGTCATAAGACCTAAAACCAAAAAAATTGGGCGTTATGACCGTTGGGCGCTATGACCGGTCGCCGAGATTAGAACAGCAATCTCCCGGCTTAAGAATAATACGCCGCTGGTGTGGATGGGCTACCCGCTGAACTTTTTAAGGCAGGACTGCTGGCATACATACACCAACTTATATGCGGTATATGGTTGGGGGAATCTATGCCTGAAAATTGGAATCTCAGTGTATTATGTCCTGTATTCAAAAAGGGTAATCCGTTTGTCTATTCCAACTATTAGTCTTTCCATCGCGTATAAGGTCTTGTCGAACGTAGTATTTGAAACCAATTGTTGAAAACCTGATCGGACCTTATCAGTGTGGTTTTAGACCAGGCAAGTCCACGACTGACCAAATATTCACGTAACGCCAAATCCCGCGAAAAGCAAATCGATACATTCCATCTTTCTGTCGATTACAAAGCTCCTATCGACAGCCCCACATGGGGAAAATTGTACGAAACTATGTCTGCACTTAGGATTCCGCAAAACTGATCCGCCTCTGTACGAGAAGAATGACGCTGACCAATACCAAATCAGCAGTAAAGGTAGGGAAAGACCTCACTGAACCATTCTGTACCAACTGAGGACTGAGACAAGGCAACAAATTTTCGTGTAATTTGTTCAACATCTTAATGGAGATAATAATGAGAAGACATAGACATCAATGACCCAAATTTTCGAGAAATTAATGCAGTATTTTCAGGAATCGAAAAAGATTCAGGGAAGGTGGGTCTTGCTGTTAACAAGGGCAAGACAAAATTGATGGTGTCTACGACTAGACAAACCTGTTGACTTGGTCCGCTCTTGAACGTCGACAACCGATTTAATTTTGAAGTGGTACATAAATTTGTTTACCTTTGATCCGCCGTGAACCTGGAAAGCCACGTCAGCCTGGAGATAAATGGGAGAATTGTGCTTTCAAGCAAGGCGATTGAGAACAAAGCACTCTCGGCAGACAAAAGTCCAGCTATACCAGAGTCTTATTTTACCTGTCCTAGCATATGGCTCCGAAACTTGGGTCATATCGCACGCGGATAAAAAACATCTGGGGGTATTCAAGAGAGAAATTCTCCGTAAAATATATGGTCCTGTTAAAGAAAATGACGAGCACCGACAGTGTTGGAACCAAGAGCTGTATAATTTGTATTCTGACGTGAACATAGTTAGGCGAATCAAATTATACCAATTGCGTTGGCTGGGTCATGTTATCAGAATGGATGAAGATGAGCCAGCGCGAAAGGTTTTCGATAACGTAAACGATGACAGCAGAAAAAGAGAACGGCAAAGACTCCGATGGAAAAACCAGACCGAAGAATCCCTCCGGATCCTTGGTGTAACCAACTAGGGAGGAAAGACGTAGGATAGAACCAGTTGGAGAATTATTTTAAAATCTATTTAATTTGTTTGTTTAATTAATATGTGTGAGGCATCTGACCTCATGAGGCTGTGAAATAGCCAATAAAATTAAAAGAGCTGCAACTTGTGTCGTCAAGAATGAATGCGATGTCGTATAAATCCGTACTGGAAAAGGCTTTTCCAGAGCTGAATCCAATTTATGGAGAGTTGGAGTGGAAGTTTCAGCAAGATAACGCCACTAGCGACATCGACAGAGCCGTTAAATTGTGGATTGAACGTCAACACTTTGAGCATAAATTAATTAAATAACATTAACGAAAATGTCTGGGGTGGATGGTTCGTAAGGTGTACGAGCCAGGGAAGCAATATTCTAAAAAAAAGGAATTCATTGATCTGATTACAAATGTCTGGTCATGCAGTTCCCTGAACGTAATTAAAAATTTGTATGATTCGTTACCAAACAGGATATATGAATGCATTCTAAATAAGGGCGGAAGCACTCCTTATTAAATAGTTATTATTTTTTGTGCTAGATGTAAGCACATAACAATACATGCATATTTAAAGAAATAACTCCGTGTATAAACCGAAATAAATAGGGGGCTTTACAAGTGAGAAGAAAAAATTACCTTGAGTTTTTGAATGTTAGTTTGCTTTATTTTTTTACGAGTCACGCTAACAAAATTAAAATAACCTTATATTATAGTATCTGCAATTGAACGAAGTATTTTGTAACAAAACAACCAATGCATTGGGATTATTATTTTAGGAGAAAGCAAGCTGAAAATACTTATTCAAGAAGGGGCGCTATCCAATTGAGCGGGAGTGTATATGTAAATATATACATATATAAGATATTTTTTATTGACTTACAATTAAATTTAAATGAAAGCAAAATAAATTGTATCATTTAAATTTATTCTTCCGAATCACCAAATTATCACGTTGACTTTTGGCAAGCGACTGACGCGAACATAAAAATGGAAAGCAGTAGATAACAATAATTTTTCTTTGCTTAGGAATAACGGGAGATTTTTTGTATTCTAGCACATTTTTCTGTTTTTGCACATAATGATAATCAACTACGACAGAGTTTTCGAACGACAATACGCATCCCCTTTTATTTCTGTTCGTTTTATATCCAACTAAAGAGTAAAATTCAATAAAACTCCATGACACAATCTGATCGACTTTGTAGTAGGGAAGTGATAGAACACAGAATGGCAAATTAAGCGTCAATGGAGTTTGATTGATACTAATGACAGCTAAATTATGTTTTAAGTTGGTTGCATCGAACGAAAATACGCATTCCCTTTTATTTGTGGCCGTTTTATGTCCAACCGTCGGTGGTGAAATGGTGCACCTTCAATTTTTTTCAATGGCGGTCACCTCGCTGAGTAACGGCGACAGTATCGATCATTTATTCATGAAAAAGCTTCTCAAAATACCGTTCGGTGGGTGAGTGAGTCTAAAACTAGATCGCGCACAGCTCACTGGTTTGTGAGTAGCTCTCTCTAATCCTTTCAGGGGATGTAACAAGAAACCAGGCCATTAGATGTTTCAAGCCCTATAAATCGGCCGGACCTGACGGGATAATTTCCGCGCAACTACAGGAGGCACTATATCTATATTGCAGTTGGCTGGAGGCAATTTTCAGGGGTTGCCTTATGCTAGGAGTCATTCCTAGCATTTGGAAGCAAACCAAAGTGGTTTTCGTACCGAAAATGCTCTCATGTCAAACCAAAGAACTTTAGACCAATAAGTCTATCATCCTTTGTTCTTAAGACATTTGAAAGGTTACTGGACATTCACGTTCGAAGTAATCTTCCACAGAATCTTCTATCGAGTTCTCAGCATGCCTACATCAAGGGCAGGTCAACTGAGACGGCTCTCCACTCTACAGTCAGCATAATAGAAAACCCTCTTGAGAATAAGGACATCGAAGGAGCCTTCAATAACATTCAACCTTCGGCGATTCTTAGGTCGTTACAGAATCTAGGAGTCGACAGCTTAGTGACACGCCTAATTGGGAAGCTTCTGGAGGATAGATCCGTCAAAGCTGAATGGGGTGGAGTTACAATTGCTAGGACCGCTGACAGGGGGACACCGCAGGGGGGAGTTCTGTCTCCACTATTATGGTTAACTTCTGTCAATGAACTGCTTCTTGAATTGGACAAGGCCGAATGCCAGGTATTTGCCTGTGCCGATGATATTGCTATCATCTGTACGGGTGGAAATCAGATTTCGAACTGGACCGCTAACAACGAACTATCACTTAACCCACTTAAAACCTAGCTTATCTTGTTCTCTCGGAAATATAAAATACCGGCATTTGAACTGCCATCAGTTAATGGGGTGCAATTACATTTGACGGAAAAGGTCAAGTATCTGGGAGTAATTCTCGACAGAAAAATGTCTTGGAAACCGAATGTGTTGGAGAGGGTGAAAAAGACGTCTGTTGCTCTTTACTGCTGTAAACGGGCGATAGGAAAGCGCTGGGGACTGTCTCCTAAGATCACCATGTGGATTTATACGGCAATAGTCAGACCAATACTTCTCCATGGCATCGTAGTTTGGTGGAGGTCCCTCCAAAAGAAATATATTCTGAATTCCTTGATGAAAATTCAAACATCAGCACTGATTAGCGTTAGTGGGGCAATGGGCACGACGTCAGGTACTGCACTTAGTGCTATCCTGAACATCTGTACTCCTGATATCATGGCCGAATCGGCAGCCGCTACATCCCTGGTGAAAATCAGAGATTGTGGCGTTTTGATATCGGGTCATTCCGGACACACTGAGTTACTCCACCGGATCAACTCTATTCCCGTAAAAACGGACTACTGTATCCCCTACCTTCTACCAGCGACAAATCTAAGGACTTCTATTACGAACAGGAATACCTGGGAAGTCACTGGAAGGGGATACCAGTAGTATCAGATTTTTCACGAATGGATCAAAGTAGGACGAGCAAGTAGGCTATGGGGTCCATTCACCGGACCTACATGTAAATATCTCCTTCAAGCTGCCTGATCACTGTAGTTTATCTCAGGCGGAAGTTACCGCCATACTGGAGATTGATGAACTACTGAAAAGTAGTGTCACAACCCTCCGGAAAATATGTATCTACACGGACAGCCAGGCTGCCATAAAATCCCTGGAAGCCATGTTTGCTACCTCCCTAACGGTGAAAGAATGCCACTCATCACTTAGGGTGATGGCAGAGTATTTTGACATCAGGCTCATCTGGGTACCGGGACACAGCGACATTCCAGGAAATTGCGTGGCGGATGCACTAGCTAGACAGGGCACTACGACACAGGTTCTTCCGGCAAAAGAAGGTGTTAGTATGCCAATCTCTACCTGCCGTTTGCAGATCAGGCAGTGGGCCGATAATATGTTCAAGGACAACTGAAGACTTACTTCAACTTGCAAACAAGCCAGGGTCCTCTGGCCACAGGTGGACAGGAAGAGGACTAGGCAACTACTTAACTTGCCGAGAGGCAGGTTATCCACAATGATAGGAACACTTACGGGGCATTGTCTTGTAGGAAAATTCGCCCTAAATTGGGAAATAGAAACTCCACTCTCTGTAGATGCTGCATGGAAGAGGACTGAGGACTGAGAAGTAGGATACTCGGTACACATTTAGTTAGCACCGTAGCCCTACAGGATATTCCTGTAGGTCTTATAGCCAAATTTATTGAAAGGGCAAATTGGCTAGACGACTAGTCAATAGTTGCTATGGAGGAAACTGCAGGTATTCTTGTTTGGCCTAAGTGTGCTAGACAGCGTGCTGTCTTGAAGCCTTCTGAACCAACCAACCAACAACAAACCATTTGTTTTTTGTGTCCAACCAAAGAGTAAAGAACAACGGCAACTCGAACTAGTTGAAATGGCCTACTATATCGTTGTCATCGAGAGAACGTAAAGTGAGAGATAGAGACTCTTGTCTATTTCTCTATGCGCGAACTCGATGAAATGGTCTACTAGCTCGTCCTCATCGAGAGAATGTAAAGAGAGGAAAAGAAACCCTTGTAAATATCTCTATGATTTAACTACCTTCTGTTATAAATGTCCAGCTAACGAATTCGAGTATGACTTGAAGTCGCTGGTAGGTCAAAAGGTGATGTCTTTTATAACCAGTGGTGGCTACGTAGTTACCCAACCAATCGGCGACGAAATAAATAACTAGTAGTGACCAGGGGCTACCATAAAAACTGCAGAGTTTCTCTTAACAATACACACATATAGAGTGTCTCGGTAAGATTGAACTTTTTAAATTTAGTGTAATTTTTTTGTGCCATTGGCAACTCTGAAATTTAGCAGCTGTCACATATGTTTATTCCGATTATTAAAAATGGTGCGCTTATGGAAGAACACCGCTTTATAATTTGCAAATTTATTACAAAAAATTATTAATTATTATTATTTTCCAAAAAAAATCATCATCTCCCATGAAGCGCATTTCCATCTGAATGGATTCGTAAATGCACAAAATTGTCGAATTTGGGGTTCAGAAAACCCTCATGCAATCCATGAGCAACAAAGGAACCCACAACGAGCAACTGTCTGGTGCGGATTTTAGTCGGGATGCGTGATTGGACCTTACTTTTTTGAAGATGAGGCCGAAATTAAAGTGACTGTGAACGGCATTCGCTACAGAAACATGATAACTTAGGTCTTGTGGCCTCAGCTGGACGGCATGGATCGGGACGACATGTGGTTTCAGCAAGACAGCGCCACCTGCCACACCGCGCATGAAACAATCGATTTATTGCAGTAACGATTTCCAGAATAAATTATCTCAAGAAATTCTGATGTAACCTGGCCACCAATATCATGCGAGTTGACAAATCCGAGATCCAAATCCTCACAGGCACTTCTCTGTGTAAAAGTCATCGAAAATTTCATGAAAAGAGTAATGGCGTGTCATCAGAGCCGTTGGATCAATTTTACGGGTATTTTCCTCCATACTTAATCGGTGGTGCAATGGATAGTGTGCGCACCTCTTGTACATGATATCCTGGGTTCGATCCCTGCTCTGACCACCTTAAAAATTTCTTTCGACGGTGGTCACCTCGCATAGTGACGGCGACTCTATCGAGTATTTAGCCATGAAAAAGCTTCTCAAAATACCGTTCGGAATCGGTGTAAAAACTGTAGGTCCCAATCAGTGAGTAAAAAATTAGAAAGCGCACAGCTCACTGGTTGTGAGAAGCTCTCCCCAATCCCTTCATGGGATGTAATAGGGGAAACGGTTTTTTTTTTTTTTTACTTAATCGGAACATGTTTTTTTACAGTCAAATAAAAAAATCACAACTATATTTAAAAATATGTGTTTTTGTTTTAAAATGAAAAAGTTAATTCTTACTGAGACGTTGTTATATATCGTCACCTAAAATGCAAAATGACGTAACAACAAAATTGCAAAATTTTCTTTCTGATTGATTACGATATGTTTGACTAAAATACACGATTTGACAAAGTTGTAAACACCTAAGTTCAAAATCGACGATTTTATTAAAAAGATAAAATAGATGAAGTTTTTGATAAATCCACGTTTTTTCTTTGAATTTTAATTTTATATACAATTTCGATGCTCCTATACTTACAATTGACTACACTACATATTCCCACAAACTTTTAGGCATCTACCGCCCAAAATGGTAATTTTATTCACAAAATTCCGATTCTATATCTAACTATTTTTTGCCTCTCCTGTAAAGTGATGAAAATGTTGTTACGTCTTTTTGCATTTTAGGTGACGATATACAAATACACATACTTATTTTGAAATTTAATTTAATAAAGAAAAGTATTCAAAGTCGAAAAAAATAAAATTAACAATAAAAGAATATGGCAAATGTTCTTACGAAAATCACTACCAACATTTTATGTGTAAGTAAATGCATTTGAAAAACTCTATTTATCTCCTTACAGAGGCTGTGGAAAAAACAAAAGTCGTAACGAAAGCCCGTTAGTTACGTGTTCATTATTATTTGAACCTCCTGGTAAACAGTTTCTTCCAGTTTCTTCCGAATAGCTGAAAATGCTTCTGAAACTTGTAAAAATGATTTGTGATGTACTCCACAAGGCTTGTAACTACACTGACCAACTGTCCCCCATTTGGCGGAATTGTTTTGATTTTTGTGTATCATCCCGACTTGAATCTAAATTAATAAAATAATTGTATTTAAAACAAAACGATTTATTTTATACATTTAGTTTAATTTTAACAAATACATGTATTTTAATTTAGTTTTTTATTTAAAATCAAAAATTGCTATTTTCTATCTTTGTGTCCCGCGTTTTGGTCCCAACCCGTGGGTCAGGTTACATATAACCTACACTCTGTTACCTATAAACTTTATGTGTTATTTTTCACTGTAGCACAGTGTTATTTATACAATTACTGACAGTACAAATATTTATTGATTACTAAATTGCGAATGCATTAGGTCAGACATATACTGCGCATAACATAAATCTGCCGTAATGTTAGTAGCCACATAAACCACATAAAACAACATTGCCCATTTACAAATTGACCATATTAATTGTAATTTTTTTTCTTTTTTTTCTTATTCACAGCGAACTGAATGAATTGCGAAAGCCGACCTCAGACAATCCCGATATATTGCGATTCTTTAAATACATGCGTGCGGCAAAAGATGGCCAAGATGGTGTCGAATGTGAAAAAGCGTTTGATAAATGTGCGGAATTTAAGGATTTCGAGAATCCGGCTATGGTTTCCACTTATCATGATATTAACAAATTAGTACAGGCACGTAAACTTACGTAGGAGTATATCAAGGAAAAATTAAGAAACCTAATACATAACAGCTTTAATGAGAATAAGAAACTTGCACACAACGAAATATAATTGGAAAAAATTCTCGAATGTTGGAATGGAAAAAGAAAATTTCAATAATTACATTTATATAACTTTAAGTAGGTAATGCAATATGAGCCATAGTTTTGTTTATAATATTTATTTATATACATATATATTTATATATACATGATTATTGAGTTCGAATGACATGTGTTCAAAATTAATATGGTAAACTACAATGGAAGCGAACTGTTATTGGGAAGATACCTATATTTAAAAAAAAAACACACATTTTATCATCTATATTACAGTGTAAGTCTATACAAAGAAGTAATAATTCCGTCAGTAAAAGATATAAAAAACCTTCTCAAAATACTTTTCAGAACCGGCGTAAAACTGTAGCTTCCAAACACAGAGTGTAAAACGAAAAAGCGCCCAGTTCATTGATTGCGAGAAGCTTTCCCCAGTCTTTTCATGGGATTTAATGGAAAACTGTTTATTAATTTATGTTTTAAGATATGATGGAAATCAGCACAACTCAAATCTATTCAATTGACGTCAGATGTAGCGTTGGCAATTGACAAATAAATTTCACATTTATTTTATTTCACAATTCACTGAAGACCGGAAAATTTTAATATCAACATAATTGGACTAAAATTTTAATTTCAGAATTGGAAACTGGTAACTAGTTCTAATGACAGGAGTCGCAGTCCTTACAGTATTTAGTATTAGTTATCAGTCGTTAAAGTCTTTACTAAAATTATTAAAAAATGTATTGCATAAATTTTTATACCGTCATAACTTTCGATTATTTTGGTCATGAGCTGGAATCATGATATAACAGGGGTTCTAAAGAATTCGGCAGGCCTCCCTACTCATTACCTCCTTCTTCCATTTTAACATAGCGTGAGATTGGGAGGCAAAGCCGGTCATCTCTCTCTACAAGTAGGGCTTATGAAGGACTGGAGAAAGAATAGTTTTATATGGAAAAAAAATATGCGAATTTTTTCTTATTTAAGATCTATACTTTTACCAGTTCTAACAAAAAAAAAAATAAATGGTTTCCCCTATTACATCCCATGAAGGGACCGGGGAGAACTTCTCACACTCACTGAGCTGTGCGCTTTCCAGTTTTCACTCACTGATTGGGACCTACAGTTTTACACCGATTCCATTCGGTATTTTGAGAAGCTTTTTCATGGCTATATACTCGATAGTGTCGCCGTCACTATGCGAGCTGACCGCCGCCGAAAGAAATTTTGTTGAAGGTGGTCAGAGCAGGGTTCGAACCCAGGATCTCATGTACAAGAGCCGCGCACACTAACCATTGCACCACCGACGGCCTCTAACACTTATAGATAATTAACACCACACACGGCCTTAGTACTTATACTCGGAAGCTTTATCTACTGGGCTATCGCATTTTATGAGTTTGCAACGACGAGTTGCTAATATATGGACAGAAAATCATCCATTTCGCAGGCTTTCTTAAAGAAGGCATTACCACACAAGGACTCCGCATGTCATATTCATGCAAGGCCTCGTAAATTCCGACGCTGGGCATCAACAAAATTTCCAACTAAAATTCAAACAATATTAAATCAATTTTGGAAAATGTTACTATCAGTTTATATTTTAAAATGTTAAAAAACTTATTTAACTTTAAATCCCACTAGTGATCATTTAACACTCCACTCGCTATTATTACAGTCTTTGATCGGGACCTAAACTTTTAAAGCAATTCCTGACAATTTGGCTCTGAAACGCCTTTTCGAGGTTAAGTACTAGATAGTGCCGCCAACACTAAGCGAAAATTATAGGAGATGGAATCTGCGTTCTTAGTACCAGAATCGCGCACATTAAATACTGCATCACCAACGCACAGTGGTTCAGACTTCATTTCCTTTGGTTAAAATGCAATAACGTATGAACTAGTTAAAATTTTTGACTTCTGTGAAAATTCGACTTTAGGCAGGGGGTCAGGGATTATTTTGAACAAATTACGTATACAAATTTGAGAATTCGTTGTTGCCCAAATAAGACTAATTTTCTTGTTTTTCGGTTTCAAAGAAAACAAAAACTTCCATTTTAGTTTTATTATTCGATCTTTAAGATGATATTTTCTTGAATAATTTTTTCGGTTCATGTGCAATTTCTATGATGATGTAGTATTTTAAAGGTTTTGGAACTAAAAAGTGTGATTTTTTCCACTAAGTTGTCGATATCTTCTAAAGGTGTAATTGCGGGCACGAGCAAGTTACCTTGAAAAAATGGGGAATACTGCGACGACTCTAAATATGTATTACTTTCATTCCAATCGTTTGAATATAAAAAGTTAACTCGCCTCAAAATGCAAAACGATATTTTTTGAATATTTATTACAACTAAACAATATGTAGTACAAGCTAAGGTCAAACATCATATTAAACCAAAAACAATAAGTACAGTGAAATAGCTCCATAATTTAAGTGCAATAGATCAAAAACTGTATGAGGTGCAGTTCTGTCTGCAAAGTCCAGAAAAGGAATCCAATTTTTCTAAGTTTGAAATCTTAGAAAAAGTGAAAACATGTAAAATGGAAATGTTAAAATTTTTTGTGAGCAATATGAACAACTACGTCAAAATATATCAACAAAAGAAGACATAAAATCTAAATATAATTGAGGTTTTCAGTATGAATTGATTCTTAGCGATTTTCGATCGATACTAATTCGCATATGTAAAAATTTCTCATACGAGTTTGTATATATGTATACGATCTACCGGTGGTATCATTTCCGGCACAGTAGTTAGGCTTTTGATGATGAACTTGGCACGGAGTTCGAAACTAGTAATGCCAGTGAGTGTGCTTTCCTAAATGGTCTGTTCTTCAAACAAAACCAATAATTTTTCACTTTGAAAAATATTTCTGACCTTGTAAGCTTGTAGTATGAACTTCCGTACATTATAACCACAGAAAAAACAAAATGAAAAAGTTTTAAAATTTTTGTTTACATTGAAATCGAATAATAAGAAAACTATTAACATTTTGGCTTTTTTCTAAAATGTATGCAATTCCAATCTTCAATTTTAATATCTCAAAATTATTCTTGACTCGATACCTAAGCTCGGTTTTAATGGGAGTCAAACACTTTGACTATATCAAAAGTTATTTAATTTTGGCCGCCTGGTACAGGCACGGAATGACTGTGCGACGGTCACCAATTAAAAATTAATCAATTAAAATTGAAAAATCCGAATTGAGTTTTAAATTTAAATCAATTGATTTATGCTTCGAAAATTAGAAATCCTCAGTAAAATAACTAAAATAAATCAATTAAATATCAAAAGACATTTAGTTGTAATTAATAAAATTTAAAGTTTGAAATATATAAGGTTAAAAATAATTACATTTAGTAGTTCTTTTTATTTTTTTATCAATTAATATTTTTATATTTGCATTTAAAACCATAATTGAAAACTATGAATTTATAATATAAATTAATGTATTTAAAATATCTACACCATTTCCAATTTAAATTTAAAAATATCAACTTCATTTTGAAAAATTATATATGAAATAATTATAATTAAAACAAAATTTAAATATTTCAAATATCAATTAGAATTTAAAATTTCTGTTTGCTCACATTAATCGAAATTTAAAAACATCAATTGAATTTTAAATGACATCAATTGAAATTTAAAATGTATTAAATTAAATTTAAAATTCCACAGTTGAAATTTAAAAATTATTTACCGACGTATGTATTACAGTTTTACATTTCAATTGATGTCTTTTAAATTTTAATTGATGACTTTTAAAATTCAATTGTTAACTTTTAAATTTCAATTAGTGTCTTTCAAATTCTAACTGACGTTTTTAAATTTCAAATGATGTGTTTTAAATTTCAATTGATGTGTTTGAAATTTCAATTGATGCTTTTAAATTTCGATTGATGTGTACAAACAGAAATTTTAAATTCTACTTGATATACTTCAAATTTCAAATATGTAACTGTAGGTGTGGCAATGGTAGTGTGTGCGGCTCTTGTGCATGAGAACGTGGGTTCGATCCCTGCTCTGACCAACTTAAATTTCTTTCGAAGGCGCTCACCTCGCTTAATCACGGCGACACTATCGAGTAGTTAGCCATGAAAATGGTTCTCAAAATACCGTTCGGAACCGGTGTAAAACCGTAGGTCCCATTCAATGAGTGAACAACAAGAGCGCGCACTGCTGACTGGTTTGAGAGAAGCTCTCCCTAATCCCTTCATAGGTTGTAAGAGGAAACCATTTTTTATTTCAAATTTCGGTTAATATAATAATTTAAATTGGTATCTTTTAAATATCATTTGATGTCAGCTAAATTTCAATTGATGTTTTTTAAATTTCAATTGATGTATTTTAAATTGCAAATAGAATTTATAAATTTCAATTGATGTATTTTAAATTTCAAATAGAATTTTTAAATATCAATGGCTTTTTTTAAATTTCAAATGGAAATGGTTCAGTTATGAGTTTTGATATATAAGTTTTGCATTTTAAAACAGTTCACATTTTGTTTTTTTTTGATTTTCAAGTGATATGTTTTAATTTTCTGTCGTTCCATTGCATATAGAATTTTTAAACTTCAATTGATACAAATATAAATGCAAAATACACTACACTATTCTAAGTGAATTTTAAAAAATACACTTGAAGTTTAAAAGTTATATTTAAAGTGTAAAATACATTAATTGAAATTTGAAAATTGTTTTTGAAACTAGAAATACATCAATTGAAATTTATAAAACCTAAATTGGAATATAAAATACAACAATTGATATTTAAAAGTTATCAGTTGAAATTTAAAACATATCAGTTGAATTTAAAATACATCAATTGAATTATAAAAGAAGTCAAATAAAATATAAAAATCGAATACATAAAATCGGTAAATAATTTTTCAATTTCAACTGATGTCTTTTAAATTGCAACTGATGTGTTTTAAAATTCAATTGACGTACATTACATTTCAATTGACGTGTTTAAAATTTCAATTTCAAATATTTCAAACAGATATTTTGTATTACAATTAATCTATTTTAAATTTCAAATATTATTTTCAAATTTCAATTGATATCGATCAAAATTGTGACCGCCGGTGGTGCAATCAATGGTACTGTGCGCGCCTTTTGTACATGAGATCTTGGGTTCGATCCCTGCCCTGACCACCTTAAATTTCTTTCGGCGGCGGTCAACTCGAATAGTGACGGCGACACTATCGAGTATTCAGCCATGAAAAAGCTTCTCAAAAAATTTCGTTCCGAACCGGTGTAGAACTGTAGATCCTAAAACTAGAAAGCACAAGTCTCACTGGTTATGACAAGGAATTGGTGGGACGGATATATCCACATGGAAGTTTATACAAGGTGTTTCAAAAGAAGTCATCCGATGTTGTTTGGCTCTCATTTTTTTTCTAAATGAAAAACTTCGATTCTGTTTTTTGATTATTTATTGGTTAAGTTGAGAAGATGATATCGGTTAAATGGGCGTCGTCACAATTGATTACCATACGGGCTCGTTTTATGGCATTTTTGTTCAGAATGATTAAAAAATGAAGAAATGGCGATGAGGCTCATTTCAACCTCAGCGGGTACGTGAACAAGCAAAACTATCGCTTCTGGGGCACCGAAAATCCACGAGTGATGCGCAAGGAGCCATTATACCCGCTCAAAGTGACTGCATGGTGCGCTGTTCACTCTGGAGGAGTCATCGGACCATTTTTTTTTTCGAGAACGCCGCTGGTCAAACGACAACAGTGGACGGTGCACGCTATAGGGCCATGTTAACCGAGTTTTTTCTGCCGCAATTCGACGAATTAGGACTGTAGGACATGTGGTTCCAACAGGACGGAGCAACGGCACACACTGCGAGAGCCACAACCGATATTCTGAAGGCGGCGTTCCCGGGTCGCCTCATCTCTCGTTTTGGTGCGTTTGGCAAGATCGCCCGATTGAACCGTTCCAGAGTTTTTTTGTGGGGTGTTTACGTGAACAAGCCCGAGACCCTGGAAGCCCTCAAGGTCAACACTCGACACGAGTGCGAGAATCTGTCGCCCGAAGTTCTCGCCGAAGTGATGAAAGATGCCATAAAACGAGCCCGTATGGTAATCAATTGTGACGGCGCCCATTTAACCGATATCATCTTCTCAACTTAACCAAAAAAATTCTAAGGGTTCAAATAAACATAATCAAAAAACAGAATCGAAGTTTTTCATTTAGAAAAAAAAATGAGAGCCAAACAACAGCGGATGACTTCTTTTGAAACACCTTGTCCCTTGAACTAAAATTGAATCAGATATGGCACCCTAACTACGAATGCCTCATAACATACAAATTGTAGAGGCAAGATGCTGGTTTTGTTAATTACAAAAAATATGTTTGAAAATACTCAATAATACAAGTAATTGATACGGAAATTTTGACGAACTGGGAGAGAAAATGACTACAGATTTTTACAGTGGATTGAAAAAAAACCACATCTGTTAGCTCAAAGGTTATTAAAAATATTACCCTAATCTGTTAATAGAATTTTCTGCAAAAAATTAAAAATCTGCAATCTGAGTTATGACACTTTTGCAGTTACGGTGCGATATGTTATTTCCAGCTAACTTGTTCAATTAAAAAGCTGCACCTGACATCAAAGCAAGTCATTGGTAGATTAATACTTAATAAAAGAAAATGTTTCACATCTTTAATGAATAAAAATATAATTTCATTCACTTTTCATTTAATTTTTTATATCATTTAATTTTTCACTTAATATGTTTTCAATACCATTCACTTTATATTTGTTTCTTTTTTTTTCTTGCAAAAGATTACAATCATTAAAAATGTGATATATAATATAGTATTTATGTCTCGGGGTTTTCTATATCATTATTTTCAACCGATCTGCTAGTTCGGAGACCACCCTGATGTGTTGAATTTCCAACAGTCCCAAATCCAGCAATATTATGCACCAACGAACGAATAGTTTTACCATAAAATCTCGTGCATGCACATTTATTATTTTCGAGTAATAGAGTTACAATCTTTGCTCTTTGCGCAATTAAATCTCTCAAGAATTATCCGTGAAATAGAAAAAAACGATAATGAGTTTACTTTTGTCGCAGCCTGTGTTTCATTTAACAAATATCCATAGGTAGACGGTACTATTGGATACTCAGAATCTGGCATGTTCATTCTAAGATACACCTTGTGTGGCATTTTCCAATAACTTTAAAGAAATTCAAATAACTTTGTCACTGTTATCGTAATGTTGTTTGATGATGATAGATACCAGCTTTTGCTTCCAAACCATCCATGAATCGATTTGTTTTTTCAATATGTTTCAATTAATATGTGTGTATCCCCATCCTTTATAAACAATTTCCTTTTTTCCCGCATAGCCCTGCGTCATAGGCTGTCCTTCAAAGAATCCAAAGGATTTCCCCAAAAGCTTCTTTGTCCTTCCGAGGGAATTTTTTGCTTTTTTAAATTTCCTTGCTTAAGGACATTGTAGTTTGAGAAAAAAAATGCAAATAAAAATATCTGTGTAAATTCCCAGTTTCTTCTTAATTGTTTTGTTGCCTTCATGGTGCTTATGTTCGTCAGCATCACCATTACTTAAATCTGTTTAAGGTTCATGGTTCGCTGGAAAGACCAGCATTTGGCCCGGATGTTAAACCGCAACGAGGCCAAGTATTTAAAAATGTAAATATTTAGTTAAATTTAATATTTTACAAATCAAATATTTATATCTCATTTCCATTAAACGTTATTTATTTTCATTTAGCAGCCTGTTGCTTATCATATAATTCCTTAGTTTCTAATAATTTATTGCTTTTAAGTAACATTATTTATTTATGTAGATTTAAGACAAAAGACATTCAATTTGAAATCCATATTTAGTTAAAAAAATTAAAAATACTATCAAATCAACAATTTAGTCATTATCTATTAGACATATATTGCATGTAAATTATAAAGAATATCGTATTGAAATAAAAGTGTATTTGAAAAAATCAAAATGGAAATATTTACTTTACACCAATAGCTAAGGTGAATTTTTTACTTTTATTGACTATTTTACAACCTCATGAGGTCAGACGCCTTACACATATAAATTAAACAAATTGCAACATATTCTTCCAACTGACTCTATCCTTCGAATTTTCTCCCTAGTTGGTAATACCAAGGATACGGAGGGATACTTCTGCCTGGTCTTTCCAGCGGAGTCTTGGTCGTCCTCTTTTCCTGCTTCCATCGGGTACGGTACTTTTCGCGCTGGTGCATCTTCAACCATTCTGATAACATGGCCTAGCCAACGCTATTGGCCTAATTTTATTCGGCTAGCAATGTACACGTCAGGATATAAATAAATAATATAGCTCTTGGTTCCAGCGACGTCCGTACTCGCCGTTTTCCCTAACAGTACGATATATTTTACGAAGATTTTTTCTCTCGAAAACTCCCAGGTATTTCTCATCCGCTTGCGATATGACCCAAGTTTCGGAGCCATATGTTAAGACAGGTAAAATGAGAGTCTGATATAGCTGGACTTTTGTCCGTCAATCTACACTATCTTCCACTATCATTACCTCCTGATCTTCGGTGGAAGAATCTGAGTGGAGTAGTGCTGAAAATTGGCCTCTCCACAGTTTGAGCACACACTGCTTCTCAGTCAATATTAGTGTATTAGTGTACCATTATATTAGTGTTGTTATGGCAATGAACCTAACGGTGGGGAAGGACAATCCAATACCTACGCGATTGCTGCCACCACAGGACATAATTAGGTATCGCCAACTGACTGAAAATCATTTCTATTTCGCGGTTCCTGAGGAGATACGACAACTAGCAGCACATTTCAGTTACAAGAACTGTTGAATTTTAACCTGAGGCTCTTTGTTGAGAAATATCTCCTTGAGGCCAAAATAATGACACCATTTCCAAAAATTTCCGTACATTGGCCGTTGGGTGATGATTCCATTGCACTCCAATCACACTCAAAATTGTCCAAAACCATGTCGATGTTTCATCCCTGAAAATATTTCCGATCGCAGAAAACCCCAACGCGTCTCGTAGTGTTGCCAGAGACTGACTAAAAAAATTATGTCAAGTGTCCTCCAAAGTTGTGACGAACGCTTTCGGCTTTACAGCTGTGTAATTCTGACTCCAAAACACATGCAAACAGTTACTCCAACAGATGGGTGCTTATGTCGCCTTAAATAGCTGGTATCTTAAAAATAAGTGTTGTTATGGTGTTAGTTTGTTTTAGCTAAATTTCTTAAAAAAATATAACATATGTATTTTTAGAATTTATACAACAACATTAAAAACCAAACTAGGATTGATTTTCAGATCAAGTATCATATTTTTCTAAATAATATAATAATTTAAAAATAATAATAATTTAATATCTAGTTTTTAATAATTTATTTCAATCTTCTTGGAATAGTATATCTCAAGTTTTGGGTAATTTCATTTAGAATCCGTGCCACTTATCCTAGAGAACAATGAAAAAATCATTTTTAGTTTGCTATTCTCTTTGACGGACACTTATGTCTTAATGAAACCGGAGAGTTTTCCTGAGCTGTATGTCTGGGGCTTTCTAATCTAGTAAGATTATAGTATGAACTTTTTAAACAATAACATAATATTTTTAACAGTTTCAATTACGGATTTTGTACGTTTAGTGGTAACGTAGCCTAACGTATATGAAACAGTGCACACTGTTTTTTGAAGCCGACGCTTCACTGAAAATACCATAAAGTAAATAAGGTATTTCACACTATTCGTCATTAGGCAGGTGTCATAGGGATGTGTCCGACGCAAGGTGGAGTTACAAGAACTGTTGAATTAAATTTGTCGTTTTGGTGGATAACAGGGAAATTAAAATGTATGTTGTATTTAAAACAACTATTTGAACACACAAAAACCAAATAATTGTTGCCTTGTTGGATGTTATTTTTTACTAATGCCTTTATTTGCTAATATTAAAACAATAATCTCAATACTCAAAGTATACACAACCACACCACATGTCGTAAATATGATTAGATGTGTGGGGACCCATGTAACATCCCAAGAATGAATTGGGGAGAGCTTCACACAACCACTGAGCTGTGCGCTTTCTAGTTTTATACTCACTGATTGGGATCTTCAGTTATCATACTGATTCCGAACGGTATTTTTATAAACTTTTTCCTGGCTAAATACACGATCGCTATGCGAGGTGAACGCCTCCGAAACAAATTTAAGGAGATTAGAGCGGGGATCGAGCCCAGGATCTCATGTACTAACCATTGCACCACCGACGGCCACGTGGTGGATGGATGAAAAGTACTGTACGAGAAACTTTTGCAAACCGTTTGCAATAAAATTTTGCCAAATTACACTAAAACTAAACAAAATTTAAATTTTTTGGAGAAATTGTGCTTAACGGCAACTGGAATAATTTTTCACAAAAGCGTGTGCCAAAACCAGCAAAATATGCCAAAATGCCACAATTTATTCCAACAAGGTAACACTAGCGACTCGCGCCGCGATTAACATCTGATGATCTTCCGCGAATCCTATGCTGCAAGGGGTTGGAAAATAGTAGCTATTCGGAAGGAAGATTCGTGAGAGATTCACTGTGAATTTCCGAATGCCGATCAGCAATCGGGTGTAGCCCATGTTCAACTCCTGTTAGGGCAAATTTTTTTATTTTTATTTTTTTTTATTGGAACGAAGTTTCTTATCGCTCATTGCGGGATGGGGGCTAAATTAAAAAAAATAAACAACTTTTGTTTTAACACTATTATGCTACAAACCCACTATTATCAACTATATTGTTTACTTTTGCTTTGGTTTGTGCTTAGACTACATGTCTCACATATGTTGGCGAATTTCTTGTTTAACTAATTTTTAGTATATATTGTAGTTTTGAACACATTTAGAAAATTCAAATTGAAGGAAATTAAAAAAAAGAAAATTTTCTTAAATAACAAAAAAGTAAATTTTCTCAAAAAAATACCTATCCATATTCGTAAACAAAGTACCTTTTCTTAAAAAAATACATTATCTTAAAGAGTACCTTTGCTTACAAGAGGTTAATTTTCTTACAAAATTACGTTTTTATAAAAGAATATAAAAAATAAATAGAATATAAATAAAAGAATATAAAAAATAAGTACCTTTTCTTAAAAAATTAAATTTTCTTACAACAAATTGCATTTTCTTAAAAAACTAACTTTTCTTTAAATATGTAGTACTTTTTGTGAAACAAAATAACTTTTCTTGAAATATGTACCTTCTAAGAAAACAGGTCCACAGGTTTCACTTTTTGTGAAACAAAATAACTTTTCTTGAAATATGTACCTTCTAAGAAAACAGGTCCAATTCTAAAAAAATTCCCGTTTTTTTAAAAAAAACCTTTTCTTCAAAAAAACCTTTCCTTAAAACATACAATTTTCTACAAAAATTCATTTTCTTAAAAGTACATTTTCTTAAAAAACTAACTTTTCTTTAAATAAAATTTTTTGTGAAACAAAATAACTTTTCTTGAGATAAGTACCTTTCTAAGACAAAAGGACCAGTCCTAAAAAAATTTCCGTTTCTTAAAAAAAACCTTTTCGTAAAAAAACCCTTTCTTAAAAAAATACCATTTTCTACAAAAATTCCTTTTCTTAAAAGTACATTTTCTTAAAACTAAAATAATACCTTTTCTTTTCTTAAGATAAGTAGCCTTTCTGAAAATAGTACATTTTCTTAAAAAAATTACCTTTTCCTAAAAAGAGTACAATTTTTTTGAAAAGTGCCTGATCTTAAAAAATTTTCTTCTTTGTTAAAAAAATTTATACTATTACGGCTTTCTCTTAAAGAATGTACTTCTTAAAAATCGTACCTTTTCTTAAAAAACATTAGCGTTTAATAAAAGAAGTATGTACCTATCTCTAAAAAAACATAACCTTTTCGAGAAAATATAAAACATATTCTTACAAAAAGGACCTAAAAATATACGTTAAAAAAAATATAAAAAAAAAAAATTTTTCTTAAAAAAGTTTATCGGTTTACAAAAAATATATTTTCTTAAACATCCATTTAAATTATCGTATTCTTCAACGGGCGCCTTAGGCGTTTTGGAACTAACTAGTACATAATATAAAGGAACTTTGTTCCAACCGGTTGTCCCCTGATACCTCATGTGATTTTTTTTAATAAGTAAAGTTCTTATGTTTATTTTTGATTATTATTGGTTACATTTTAGATATTGTTGTCCAACATAAAAACTGCCGACCAGTGAAGATCTCACTTTATTCAAATAACCAAAGGGTTATACAGCTGATCGACTAAGTAGTAGGAAAATGATAGAGAACAGAGTGGATAGGCGAGAGAACGATAAGCAACTAGAAGCAAACCATGCAGCAAACTAAGTTTAATAGGGTTTGATTGATACTAATAACAGCCTAATTATGTTTTATATTGGTTGCATCGAAAGTAAATACGCATTACCTTTTATTTATGTCAAACCAAAGAGTAAAATACAACAGCAACTGGAACTCGATGAAATTCAGGGTGGCGAAAACGCATCGGATAGTCTCAGCGCTTTAGTTCTTGGACGAATTTTACTTTATAAGCCTTAGTACTGCGGTCTTAGTGCAAAATTATGCACAAAGTGCGAGAAATGTTCAGATGCTGCGAACGGTGGGGAGTTGATGTTGATGCGTGTTCGACCACACTTTCAGCTACAGCGGAATTATTTTCCACTGTACGCGCTGGACGAGCACGTGGACGCCTTCAAAAAAGGCATAAATTGAATTTTTCTGTATTTTTAAACATATGTATATACATTTCTCAAAAATGTGACGTGCTGGAAAATATTGGAATCAAGTTTTGGGATCCCATATATACAAACAAAAACTGAGTATATGTAACTTTTTCTCTTTTCTTCTCCGTATTTTATATAATAGAAAGTTCCAGACAAACATATAAGATAAAAACATCACTCAACCAATAGCTGTTTATTCTTAGAATATAAAATGAAAACTTACTTTGAAAAATTCTGGCGAAATATGAAAACAAACTTGTTAGACTGCTGACACACGTTGTTGTGCACAGGTCGTGAAGGTTGTTAGTTAAATACTTTTGCAATATTGCTTGCATTGTGTGAAAGCATCAACAATGCGACAATGTCAGCCGTTTAATAAGCAAACGCTCAGGAAACAACATAAAACTACAGGCTTTTTAGGAGTGCAAAAAAGCAAAGCTTGGGGGCAATTGTAATAGTGTGCATTCGGTGTGCGTTCTGTACCGGCATTGTGCAATTCCTTCGTTTTACTTGTACAAATATTCGCTTTGAAAACCATTATAGGATTAAATTATCCTTTTATTTCTTTGATTGGACGCCTTAAGAGCACGAGAAACTTGAAAGAACGAATAAAAACCAATGTTTCGCCAGCATAATTTTCTTCTTTGGCTTTATTCCTTTAATAGTTTAAAGTGATAAAAACAACGAACAATTATTGTCATATAATTGCGCAATTGTTAGCGAGCGCGTAACTTGAACGTAAGAACACGTGTTCCGTCCCCGCTTAATGATGATAACACTATCGAATAATAACCCAGCAAACATATACAAATACTTGGGAAGCATGTTCAACCTTTTATTTTTTTTTAAAGCGCATACTTGGAACTACTTACATGTATATAAGACGCAAATGCAATAAAGTAAGTCATATTGTACAATTCCAACGAAAGTACTGTTTGTTGCTTACCATGTCGCTTCTTGGTAGGCGATACCGTAAGGAAGCGATTAAACTATTTTTTCTACGCTCGTTTACTAACATGCGGTAAAGTAAGGCAAAGGATATACATAACTAGCTGACCCGGCAGACTTCGTCCTGCCTGCAAAAGTTAGCGGATAGTAATACTATTTCCTTCCTTCTTTTTTTAAAAGATAAAGATATTTCAACGAAAGCGTTTCATTGGTTGTGTGACTTTATTTAAAAGTTATATAACTGAGTAACATCAGTCAAACACGCTTGCCTTAATCACTAAAATTTCAGAATTACAATGCTGCCTTTCCGTATTTGGATATAAGAGAAAGGAGAAAGAATATACTTAGTGATAACGTAGCATTATACTGGAGAAAGAAAATTGAAGATCTGTCAAGGGGGAGACTTTTCCCCTTTTTACCCCTCCCGGTAGGATTCCCTATAGCACTCAGTGATGACGTAGCATTCTACTGGTGAAAAAATTTTGAAATTCGGATGAGTAGTTTAGAAGATCCGTCAAGGGGGAGACTTTTCCCCTGTTTGCCTCTCCCGGTAGGATTGCCTATAGCACTCAGTGATAACGTAGCATTACACTGGAGAAAGAATTTTGAAAATCGGATGAGTAGTTTAGAAGATCTGTCAAGGGGGAGACTTTTCCCCTTTTGACCCCTCCCGGTAGGATTGCCTATAGCACTCAGTGATGACGTAGCATTCTACTGGTGAAAGAATTTTGAAAATCGGATGAGTAGTTTAGAAGATCCGTCAAGGGGGAGACTTTTCCCCTGTTTGCCTCTCCCGATAGGATTGCCTATAGCACTCATTGATAACGTAGCATTAGAAAATCGGATGAGTAGTTTAGAAGATCCGTCAAGGGGGAGACTTTTCCCATTTTTCCCCACACGGTGGGATTGCCTATAGCACTCAGTGATAACGTAGCATTATACTGGTGAAAGAATTTTGAAAATCGGATGAGTAGTTTAGAAGATCCGTCAAGGGGGAGACTTTTCCCCTTTTTGCCCCTCCCGGTAGGATTTCCTATAGCACTCAGTGATGACGTAGCATTCTACTGGTGAAAGAATTTTGAAATTCGGATGAGTAGTTTAGAAGATCCGTCAAGGGGGAGACTTTTCCCCTGTTTGCTTCTCCCGGTAGGATTGCCTATAGCATTCAGTGATGACGTAGCATTCTACTGGTGAAAGAATTTTGAAAATCGGATGAGCAGTTTAGAAGATCCGTCAAGGGTGAGACTTTTCCCATTTTACCCCACACGGTAGGATTCCCTATAGCACTCAGTGATGACGTAGCATTCTACTGGTGAAAAAATTTTGAAAATCGGATGAGTAGTTTAGAAGATCCGTCAAGGGGGAGACTTTTCCTCTTTTTGCCCCTCCCGGTAGGATTTCCTATAGCACTCAGTGATAACGTAGCATTCTACTGGTGAAAGAATTTTGAAAATCGGATGGGTAGTTTAGAAGATCCGTCAAGGGGGATACTTTTCCCCTTTTTGCCCCTCCCGATAGGATTGCCTATAGCACTCATTGATAACGTAGCATTAGAAAATCGGATGAGTAGTTTAGAAGATCCGTCAAGGGGGAGACTTTTCCCCTTTTTACCCCTCCCGGTGGGATTGCCTATAGCACTCAGTGATGACGTAGCATTCTAGTGGTGAAATAATTTTGAAAATCGGATGAGTAGTTTAGAAGATCCGTCAAGGGGGAGACTTTTCCCCTGTTTGCCTCTCCCGATAGGATTGCCTATAGCACTCATTGATAACGTAGCATTATACTGGTAAAAGAATTTTGAAAATCGGATGAGTAGTTTAGAAGAGCCGTCAAGGGGGAGACTTTCCCCTTTTTGCCCCTCCCAGTAGGATTGCCTATAGGACTCAGTGATAACGTAGCATTATATTGGAGAAAGAATTTTGAAAATCGGTTGTGTAGTTCAGAAGATTCGTCAAGGGGGAGACTTTTCCCCTTTTTGCCCCTCCCGGTAGGATTGCCTATAGCACTCATTGATAACGTAGCATTATACTGGTGAAAGAATTTTGAAAATCGGATGAGTAGTTTAGAAGATCCGTCAAGGGGGAGACTTTTCCCCTTTTTGCCCCTCCCAGTAAATAATGATAATGAATACTTTTCAATATTTATGAAGCAAAAAAAAAAAAAACTCTTGCAATAAAATGCCAATTGGAAAGCAGTGAATGTATGATCGCCTGTATCAGAAGAAAGTGATTAGCAAACATGTGTGTTTTGACAGGTGCATCTGACAGGTGCTGTCAGCATGGTTGCCAGGTAGTTCAAGTATAAAAACGCCAAATCACGGTGTACAAAATCGTCAAAATTAAAAATCGCCAAAAAATCGTCAAAATGAAAAACAATAATTTGTATGTATTTAAATATTTTTATTTAACTAAAAAAAAATAATAGTAAAATTCAAACGCTTGCCACTGAGCCATTAAGCCATTTTAATGTTTGTCAGATTACAGAAAAAAAATTTTAATGTTTGTCAGATTACAGAAAAAATTGTTTTTTAAAAGTTTCAATAACAAACTGAGACCAATGCTTTGATATTACTTCGAAGTAAAGAATTAAGAAGAAATTGTAAGTGCAATTTTAAGAATATATGTTTAAAGTGAGCATTTGTTACATATCAGATGCAATAGTAATAACGAAAAAATTGGATTTACTTAAATTGAAGTAATCTTTCGTGTAGAGAATACCTTAAAAGTGGTATGTAATAGAATAGACTTGTAATAGAAGTTAAATGTTACCAGATTGAAATATGCCATAAATGTTGTTGATTTGATTTGTGGAAAAATCGTAATTTCTTAAGACAAAAGCGGTACAACGCGATTAGCATTTTTTGGCAACTAAAAATGTAAGAATAAGTATAAAAACGTCAAAGCATGTTGTATAAAATCGTCAAAATTGACAAAATTAAAAAACGTCAAAAAATCGCCAAAATGCAATTCTGCCGAATCACGTTTTTCAGGAATTTTCCGAGTTTTCCACTAAGAGTTTTCTATTTTGGAATTCGAAAAGCTACACCGGAACAATTGCACACAAAATTCCATACTAAAAATTAATTTTCGATTTTTCCAATTTCCCGGCTTTTCCGTACGGTTTTCCCAAAATTTTCTTTCGTATTAACATTCTTCTGGCAATTACGAACAACTGAAAAAAAATTTGAGCCCAATCGGCCCAGGCGTTCTCGAGTTATGGAGTGACAATAAAATGTACACTTCTTTTTATATATATAGATTCTACGATATCTTACAAATAATCGTTACAAATAATGACACTTTGCAAAGGAGAAAAAATTAATAATAAAATCAAACACGAAATTGGTCAGCTCAATTACCCAGCAAAAATTTTAAATGTTTGGGAAGCACGAGCAACTTTTCCATACTAAAGCGCTTACGTGTAAGTCCTTAGGCCGGGCCGAAAAAAAGTTGCTACAGGGTTTGGTTAGCAGAAAAGTCGTTCTAAGGGCCAAGTAGAGTACACACAAAATTTCAGAAAAAACAATGCAATAAAGTAATGAATAAAGTTTAATGTTATGTTTCAATCGATTGAACATTTCAGACGAAAGTAAAGTATTGGTTATTGCTTATCATGTCGCTTCCGTGTAGGCGATATCGTAAGGCAATGATGATATATTTTGTCGTTCGCTTATAACCATCGAATAACCATCCATCGAATCCAACGAATAACCATCATACGAATAACCATCCATCTCCCATTACACTGTGTGACTCCCAAAAAAATGATGGGGTTCTGTTAAGGGATTCTGGTAGAAAAGTCTAAAAAAAATATACGTGTATCGGCGTTTTGCCAGATCTGATCAGAATTTTTTTTTAGGGCAGGTCAAAGTTTCCGCCCCTCGGAACTTTCCTGCAACATATCGGCATGCAAAATTGTGTGTTCCTTACTTCTGAGGTTCAAAGTTTCTTCAGAAGTTTTATGGAAAAGATTCAGATAAACATTTTTGTGGAACAAATTATCGCTCTAGCTGTCACGTATAACCATAATTTGGACTTTTTTCTTGAAAACTAGCAAAAAACTGCACCAATAAAATTTCACTACACGTGTCTGAACACTCCAAAACACAAATCTTAGCCTAAGTGCTAGATAATAAGCAAAAACTAACTGCCTTCTAATGGTTAATAACGAATTTTGTCATTTTGCTGTTTCCATTAAGAATAGTCCACATAATATAATGAATTTTATCATATTTCATCTCTTTTCTAGCACTTGCGCTAAGACTTGTGTTTTGGAGTGTTCGGACACATATAGTCAAATTTTATGGCTATAATTTTTGTAGAGCATTTTGACCACGCCCCTCATCATTTTGGCGCAGTTTTTTGCGAGTTTTCAAAAAACAAGTACAAATTATGGTTATAAAGGGGTTTTCAACAGAGACGCTACAAAATAAATCGATAGGGACAGCAAACGACGTCATATTTTTTCCCGCTCTTTTGACATTTCTCTTCAGTAAGGTTTGCCATTTCATCATGCAAAGATATACGAGCCAACAACGAGTCGAAATTATTAAAATTTACTACCGAAATTTGGTGTCAGTGGCCTCAACTTTAAAAGCGCTACGTCCAATTTATGGTCGTCATAATCGTCCTACCAGATCAATAATTTAGCGTCTAGTGGAACAATTTGAATCCACAGGCACAGTACAAAATGTTCCCGTGCCAGTGAGACAAAGAAGTGCCCGCAGTGTCGAGAATATTGCTGCCGCTGAGGCATCAGTTCAAGAAAGCCCAAATGTGTCTCTCACACGTCGTTCTCAAGCGTTGGGCATCTCTGTGACGTCGTTGTAGCGAATTTTGCGAAAAGATCTTGGCCTACATCCTTACAAGATCAAATTGACGCCAGAACTGAAGCCGCTTGACCACCATAAGCGTCGTATGTTCGTGAATTGGGCTGGGCAACAACTTGAAAATGATTCGGATTTTCATCGGAAAATCATCTTCAGCGATGAGGCTCATTTCTGGCCGAATGGCTTCGTCAATAAGCAAAATATGCGTCAGACAGCAATCCACACGTAATCCATGAGTCATCATTGCATCCGGAACAAATTACTGTTTGGTGCGGTTTATGGACCGGCGGCGTCATTGGGCCGTTCTTCTTCCGTGATGATCAAGACCGGCACATTACTGTGAATGCGAATCGCTACCGTTCAATGATTACCGACTATTTTTGGCCCCAATTGGATAATATGGACTTGGAAGACATGTGGTTCCAACAGGACGGCGCGACAAGCCACTCAGCGAATGCCACAATCATTTTATTGGAAACTAAGTTTGGTGAACGTGTTATCTCAGGAAATGACCCATTCGATTGGCCGCCTCGGTCGTGCGATTTGACGCCGTTAGATTATTTCCTGTGGGGCTACGTCAAGTCTATGGTCTATGCCAACAAGCCAGCGACGATTGATGAACTTCGTACGAATATCGAACGTGAAATTGCAGCAGTATCGACAGCAAGCGTGTCCGTGGTGGCCATGCAAAAGAAATCGAGTTCCATACATAATGGCATCGAACGTACTTTCACAGAAATAAAGAATTTCTTTGGTATCTAAAACCGGTTTTGTTTTACTTAAAAAAACTGTTGTAGCGCTCTTATTGAGAACCCCATTACGTGATAGTTAGAGGGTTAATTTGTTCCACAAAACTGTTTATCTGAATCTTTTCTATAAAACTTCTGAACATACTTTGAACCTCAGAAGTAAGGAACACACAATTTGGCATGCCGATATGGTGCAGGAAAGTTCCGAGGCGCGGAAACTTTAACCTGCCCTAAAAATTCTGATCAGATCTGGCAAAACGCCGATACACGTATATTTTTTTTTTGACTTTTCTACCAGAATCCGTTGACAGAACCCCATCATTTTGAAAAAAATATAATTTTGTCTCACAGTGTTATGCAACCCGTACACAAAGTGCAATTTAATTGACACTTAGGCTTCGTAAACGGTGGATGTGTAGAATTGTTCTCCAGAATAGTTGTTGCTGTACTCATTTACATAAAACTATTTAAAAAAATCAAATAAATAATAAATTGTGCAAACAAAATTTCCCCAACAAAAAGTACTGCTTACTCAGAAGCAGTACATACTGTAAAGGTACTGTAAAAGACCTGTGGATAAGTTGCTCGCCTTCAGCTTGACATCAACTTCGATAACTAGACGTCAACTTTGATTTTGCCCTTACACTCTCAAACTAGTTGAGACAACTTCATTTTCTTGTCAGATGTCGAAATGAAAGGTGGTGAGTGCACTGCGAAAATATCACAAATTTTACGAAAAAACGCTATTTGTATTTTCTTTAAATATTTATAAATAACACTACAAATCATATTTATTTAGTTTATATTTTACCGATAATGTTTAATTTATTTACTTTTTGGTTCATTTATTTACATATTGCCGATAATGTTTCCTCATGAACGTTTCTCATTGAAATGCGTATGAAAGTTGGTGCAACTTCCCCTTACACTGATGGATAAGTTGATATCAACTTAAAAAATTCAAAATCGTTTTGAATTTACATCAACTAGTTTGTTCAAACCACCAACTTCACCTTACACCATGAATAAGTTGATGTCAACTTGAAGTCGCTGCAACTTATCCACAGGTCTAAGGGTCCCTTAAGGGAGAGTTGCGCGGACAATCGCTTACCGATCTTCTAAAATAAGGCATGCTTTTTATATGAAAGACGGAGCAGTGTCATGGGGAAGCTTACTAGTCAGCTACATTAACGCGCGTTGGGAATAGTCCCTTCGAAAATTGCGGTTCTTCGGGGTTTTTGTTTTCTACTAACGATATGACGCGAGAACGTTTTTCTAAGCCTCAGTATGTATTTAGTGTTCAGAATGTTGGTGTGCTTGGTGAGTGGAAATATCCCCCCGACCAGCGAGCCCACGGCTTGGCGTAGGCATTGGATATTAAGCCCACCACTGGGCCACCGCTTACAGCTTGTTTCTCGAACGAATAGCTAAGCGAACGAAAATCAGTCACTCCCAGTCGACTCGAATTTAGTTCCTCTTAATCGAAATTTTCGATCGCCTGACTTCATGTTTGTTCCTAAGTGACAGCACATTCGAAATAAAGAAACCAAAATGTATACTGAAAAATTTTATGGTTTTATTCGACTTGAAACGACAAGATTGTGAAACCCAAACCAAGTTTCTTTCGTATAGAACACGTTCGTTCGAGATAGAGAAACAGGCTGTTAAACTCGGACAACCGTTTTAAAATATCAGTCGTTGCCTATTCTGGCATAATGGCTCCACGTGGCAGCACTAGTTAAGGCAGACCAAAGGAACTTTGAAAGAAGCTTGGATGTTCTGAAATCATGCATTTATAAAGACGATTAACATCCCCTCTTTTTGCGTATTAGCGGTGCTATAAAATTCTAACTTATGGTAATTGCTTCATATTGAGAATTTAGCAAATTATAATCCGATGTTGTAAAGTATACCGGCCTTATTTATAAAATTTTGTCATAGGTTTGTTAAAGGTTTAAGAAGGTAAAGCCCATTCTCGAGAGAATAAAAAATACAACAAACGCATATATATTTGAATCACAAATACATGTATTATAAAATTGTAATCATCATGTCAGCAACATGTAACATCGCATAGCAAACACGCGATATAATTGTATCCAAACGACAAAAACGGCAGATTTTTCATCGATAATTAAACTAAAATGCAACAGATTAGTCAACGTAAGAAAGACTTACTTCATCTCCAATTTCTATACGCATTCAGGAAATTTCTGAATCACTGACTGAAAGAAAAGAATAGCGCAAAAATACAGTTCCACACTTTGAATATCTCTAACTTTGTCCCACTTTTATTCCCTTGGACTCGACAGAGCAGAAACAGTCCAAGAAACACAGCCTGTATCCCGAAAACAGACATACTTGGGTCACGAGCACGTATATTATAATATATTAATTATTGTGACTCCAACATGTAATATTAAATATCAAACACGTTGTATTCGGACACAAGTATACGATACTTGCTACAAGCTCCAAGCACACCTTGTATTTGCATCCAAACAACAACAAAACTGATTTTTGATTAAAATCAAATATACGTTAAACTTGCCTAATTTTGGCGAAATCCTCCTCAGATTCTTGGAAAAAACCAAAGCAAATACTGAATGAATCATGGCACATTTTCGGGAACACATTGTGTTTTTTATAGGATGAAACAAATTCTAATTTTGAGAACTCCGCATTACCAAACGGCTTGAGATAGCTGAAAAATGTGGACAGTATATTCTTTACGATGGTGATTCCAATTTAGTGGTGTACACTTTACTGTGTTTTAATATGTTTGAGCGGAGTGGACTGTACTGATTTTTCTCCCAAAGGGTTGCTGCTGGAACACACGGAATGCAACCTGGGAGGAAATGAGTTAGCGGGGTGTCCTTCACTAATTTCTCCCAATGAGAAAGTGTGAGTTAGAAAAGTAGAGAAAAACAAAGAGTTTTGCGGTTAAACCAAAGTGGTGTTTTATTGCGGGGAAAAGAGCTGATGCTCACCTTAAGAATGCAGCTGAGAAAGTAAAAGTTTAACAATATTCATGATCGAATGTAACTTCATTCTAGCAGTTATAGATTTTGACGTTATTTCACCATAATGTGGTAACTTTAAGTTCAATTCTTTTTGTTTAATAGTTTAGAAAAATTCAATGATGGCATTTTAAGTACAATTTAAAGTAAAATTCATTAAATAATGACAATTTATATTCTTATTTCAAAACAATTATGTGTGTCTAAATGTTAGTTTAGACAAGTGGTATTTCAATACGCCTTTCTCTCAAATAGCTGAGGTATAAAACAAAACTTACAAAACGTCATAGAAAAAACTTTGATACCCTGAAACACCAGCAGTGTGGACACAGAGTACCTCTAAATGCAATATTCTGAAAGCCTGACTCCTTCTCTATAAATGTGTGGTACATTCCACGATGATCAGAATAATATATGCTTTAAAAAATCTGATATTATTACCGCGGTTTTTCCAATCGGTCCCACTGTGCAAAGCAGAGTGATAATCGTGTTTTACAGTGTTGTAGCGTTTGTTGAATTTGAAACCCTCTGAACACAAAAACGTGAGTGACAACAAAGAAAGGAGGAACAAAAGGGCAGCAGATTCTCATTTCATGGAAAAATAACAAATACTGCATTCAATGCAAGTAAATGTAAAAAGGGTCGGCTCAAATCTTAAATTTTTTTTATTAATTGTAAAAAGATATGCCATTTTTGGTCCTTTTTCAGAAAGAACCATACAATACCTACTTTAACGAACCATAGAACAAAAACTACTTTGAATTTTGACTCAATTCTGGTGTCATAGAATTCGTATTGACGAGGGGAAACTTCTGTCCAAATTTAATACAATTCAATAAGCGTTGGGTCCTGGACGGTGTCCAAATATTTTGGAATTACCCTATAAAAGAATATATATTTGTCAGCAACGCTAATATTTGCGTTTAGTGAGTTTGGGACCTGCACGCATGTGAATGTTTCGAGGGCGTTCCAAGCATATACATGGCTCCTTCAGAATAAGTTTGGGGAATATGTTACAGAGAACATGTTATGCATTTGGAATAACCATATACTTACGTTAGAGCATTGTTTTCATGAATTAAAGCTATGCTGTCTGTTTGTAGTCTGAAATATTTATGGTTTCGGCAAACCAATCCGTATTTAGGTCAAAAAACATATGCTATAGTATTTTAATCATTGTGAATACAACATGTGATATTGAATAGCTAACACAATGTATTTGGCCTCCAGAATGGTATATTTGCGATAATCTACAAACACCTTATATTTGGATCCAAACAACAAAATGACAGGTTTTTCATAGTGTGTGTACTTGTGTTGAGTTCAAAGTTAATCAAGAATTTGTATAATCACGCAAGTACTCAACAGGTGTAAGAAGTTAATTTAATATTTTGTTCCAATTACACGCAGTTTAATTACATGCGATTATAATGTTAATTGAAATTGAATTAAAAATTCTTGGTAATTGGATTATTCTGCTTGGTGATTGGGTAAGTAACTACTTCGATGCCCACAAAGAAATGGCATCAGCTAGTTTCTCCAAATGTATTTGAGTATTTCATCACTTATATGGATACGAATACTCGAGCTAGTGAGAATTATTTTAACAAATATGTACTAGGACGAATATATCCAAATCAACTCTATCCTTCTACGTTTGATTTAAACTCTACTGAATTGAGCATTGTGAAATTATGACTTAATGTTAACTTAAAATGTTCATAGTGCGAGTGTAACATTTCTTACACAGCCCGAAATTTGATATGAATATACAATAATTTATAATTTGTAATAATAACTTGTCACAAATCACAAGGGATCGATAAGAAATTCTACACTGAAACACAAAACAGCTGTAAAATCTATAAGTTGCAAAGTTTAATAAATGCATGATAAAAGTCGAGCAGAATAGCTTGTTAAGAGTTTGATTTATATTTTAGCACTCACTTTTGGAATATTGCTTTTTAAAATTGCCTTGTAAAGTGATTAACTGCCTTTATGATAAAACTTCTTAACTTACGGGTTTTCCAATAGGTACTTGACAACTTTGAATTTAATTTGTGAACGCACTATTTTTTAAAACAAATTATCAAGTCCTTATTGGAAAACCCTATATATTTTATCTTTATGTTATTGTTTATTATCTCCCTTTTTTTAAATTAACTCAAGGAACAATTTGCTTTACGATGCAAAGACCTGCACCTTAATTATATGACTGTGTCGGGCTGTATGTTTGTAAATATTAGGGTGGTTTCATGGGCTGAGTACATGACTTTTGCACATAAGGTCACGGGTTCAATGGATGCATTCATCACATTTACTTTCTTTTGACGACGTTTACCGTCTCAAGTGGTGCTGACACTATAGGGTAATCACCCTTGAAGCGGTGTAAAATATGAAAATATTATAATACCCCGTTGGAAATTTCCCATAGACGTCATCACTGACTAAGAACTAACATCCCAGTTGGATATTTACTAAAGACATCATCAGTGACTAAGAAGTAGACATGTCAGAGTCCGTGCTGACTTTCCGATCAGCTCCCATAAAAAACTTCAGGACAACCCCTGACATTTTCATACATTTTATGACATGTATATACATAAGTGGTCATGAAGTCACTATTCATCAGTGGGTCAGTTAGCTAAGACTTCTCCAAATGTGGTGACATTGAGTCATTTCCTATATAATTCTTATTTTTGAGATGGATGACCTCTAATTTAAAAAAAGCTTAAATAAATATTGTTATTATAATAAAAAATGGACACATGCATTTATATACATACCCAGTTGGAAATTTCCTATAGATATCATCAATGACAATGAAGTGCTATGTCAGAGTCACTACTGACTTTCTGATCCGTTCCGTTCCAATACACCCCCTCACATTTTCATACATTTGCTCAAAAGTCAGCAGGAATTTTCCGCAGTTTGTAAGCAGTGGTGATCATCTTATGGTATGTACACCAGTCATCCTTGAGTAACAATTCATCAGTGGTTCAGTTGCTTAAGACGTTTAAATGTTGTGTCTCTGGTCAACTTATAGATACTTATTTATTGGATTGTATGTGTACGTATGTATCTGATCTGCTCCTCGACATTAAATAAAATCTGAAAGATAACATACATACATACATAATTATAATGCTCAGAAAATTTCCATATTCTTTTAACAGATTTGAAATGTTTTGAAATAAATTCTAAAATATGCATTTTTCGGTTGAAGTTATGAAAAATTTGAGAATCCACACACACGACATGCAGTTGACAAATAATGAAGACTTCCTCTATCGACATTCAGCATTGTTCTAAGTAAGACTCAGCCATGACATAGTGCTTAAAAATCAATGGTACGGTATTACATAGATTGTCCGCCCATTCGCAATTTTTGTCCCCTAAGTCAAAACTAGTGACATGGACAAGAAGTTGTCTTATATAAATTGTCATACATTTGGTAGAAAGTGAGCAAGATCCGCAATTGTTTAATAGTGGTGATCAGCTGATGCCATGTACACAAGACGTCCTTATGTCACAATTCATCAGTGGGTCAGTTCGACAAGACGTCACTAAATGTGGCAACCATGTGTCATCTACTGTGCACATACGTACTTATTATATTTAAATCTTTGTGATGACGTCTAATTTAATCGCATGTATGTATCATAGAATAATACATACATAGATAAACTTATTCTCTCATCTGACGTTTCATTTCACACTCTTCATCGTAGGTTTGTCGAAATGAGAGCAATTAAATTTAAAATTACCTTACACCAGGTGGAGTTACAAAATATGTTCACTTAACTTTTTCCGGTCGTTTTGGTGTGGAACTGAAAAATTTCAATATATTGTGCACTTTTTTGTTGACTTTAATCGTTGGTATACATTTGTATTGAAGTTAACACAACTAGTTTGCCACAGAAACACGAAATTCGGTTGTTGATCCTTTGTTGATCGTTGTATACTATTGCCACTATCTGGTATTTTTGAACCCATATTTTCCACCATCCAATGTTTACTTTCCATCGTACCTATGACGTTTAATTTATTGAGCGAATAAAAGTTTCTATGGTATGTATTATTCTATTGTATGTATGTTCAGCCATATGTAAATATGTATACATACATGATTCCTTGAAATACGAATATTCTGTTATTATATTAGTTTTCAAATTAATTCTAAAAATATGCGACAAACAATTCAAATATAAATTATTCAGTTTTAATTTTTTTTGAATATCTTGAAAATCTACGCACATGCCTCGCCGTTGACAAATAATAAGGATGTCTCCTATCGTCATTCAGCATTGGCTTTAGTAATAGTCAGTCATGACATAATGCTGACAAATCAATAGGTCGGTCTCAACCAGAGTGTTAGCCTCTTCATAATTTATGTCACGTAAGTCATAACTCGTGACATGCCAGGAAGAATCTTATATTAATTATCATTACCTACTGACATCGTCCCAAGGACATTCTAGTGACAATGTCTTTAAGACAAACTTTCCAACTGCGTACTAATTTGAAGACTGAATATATTTTCAACGGATTTAAAATCAATTAAATATTTACATTCAATTTTTAATATAAACTAGGGCATGGGATCAGAGGGCTTTCTGGGTATTATATTTTTTCGAAATATTAATAGGTCGATGTAGTCGCACAGGTAAACCTATGCTTACATCATAAACTGGAGCGAAGTATGAAAACATACATTTAACGTTTAAAATTTTGATGTGTTAACATCTATACGCGCGCCTCTAGGGCAGTAAACTATAAATTTAATACATACGCCAGTGTTAGGTTCGTAAGAGTAAATCATCGTTTGTTTGTTCGTTGCTTGGCAGTCGGTATTGAAAGTGATTATTGGGCGATTTTCATATACTTTTCCCACGCGATTTTCTCCGGAAATTCATAGCCGATTTTATTAATTTTTGGATTAAAAAGCTAGTGCGGGTTTCGGCGAAGAGTTTAAGCCAAAAATTAAGGCGATCCGATATCGGCGAGCCGAGATTTAAGTGTTTTAATTTGGAGTATTAATTTGGAGTAATATTAAAAAAGTGTTTTGTTGATCTTCGGTTTTGTCTTATCATCGTTTGTTTGTTCGTTGCTTGGCAGTCTGTATTGAAAGTGATTATTGGACGATTTTCATATAATTTTCCCACGCGATTTTCTCCGGAAATTCATAGCCGATTTTATTAATTTTTGGATTAAAAAGCTAGTGCGGGTTTCGACGAAGAGTTTAGGCCAAAAATTAAGGCGATCCGATATCGGCGAGCCGAGATTGAAGTGTTTTAATTTGGAGTAATATTAAAAAAGTCTTTTATGTTGATCTTCGGTTATATCGTACGAATATAACAATGTATGTATGTATGTACTAGTGTCTGTTGCTTTGCATTCTTTGACTTTTGTGGGAATAAAACAAAAAGTATTGAGCAAGAAAATAATGACACATGTGCTTGCACTGGGTCTTTAAATAATTTTAAGTATTAATATTATTTAACTGTAAAGTCATCATATGATTGAACGCTGTTTTTTATTTTCCAATGTAACATTTACGAATGTGTTCATAGAAATCGAACAGGTACCGTGTAGCAAAAAGGTGTTAACACATCGCCCGTGAGTTCGAACACTCATTGGATTTTTTTCTAAAGTAAATTATGTTTATTTTGTAAAAAAATAGATTAACAATTGTTATATGCGAATGATATGATATACATAATTAAATGAGAGCTTCGAGACGTTGCAATTCTAGTCGCTTTTCTGTCAAACCTTTTTTGTCATTAATTTTCTTCAGCCTTTCAAAAGAGAACGGTTCTAAAAATAACCCTTGAATCGACCGTACTCGTGAGAGGGCAACGTATGTCATGCCCAATGCAAACTCAGTATTTCCTAGATCAATCACAGCTTTATCCAACGTTATTCCCTGAGATCTGTGTATGCTTATAGCATACGCCGGCTGTAGTGGAAACTGCTTACGGGTATATGTCTGTGCACCTTTTTGAAACGATGCTGTTATTGGCACAATGGGTAGAATTTTGCTATTGTTGTACATTGGACCTGAATAAGAGTCAAATTGTACCATAACACATTTTGAAAATTCATCAACGTATGTGCTATCTCCTGTAGATGTGTATAGAATGTCCGTAACATGTCCGATGGTTCCGTTACATAAACCTGCAGCAGTAAACAGATTTTGCCTCAGAATAACCTGTGCTCCCTTACAAAGATGCAGCTTGCAACATAAACCTTTTGCTTCATCATTAGATGTTAAAGCGCCTCTTGGATCATTGTGAATTGCTTGAATTATAGCTATTGGTTTTCCGAGAGCTCTAAGTTTTTCCTCATTGTATTCTTCAATTTGTGCATTTGTAGTGATAAGTCGTAGCACATTTGCAGTAGCTGAAATAGTGGCTTCGTTATTCAACATAAATCTGGATAGCAGAAGTTCATAGTCATGCAAAAAAATTTCACCCATTGCAATGCGTGATAAGCAATCTCTAAAACTCTCCTGTTCAAACCCAATCTGACGCATAATTTGGGTTAGTTTGAATACTTTTTTGATGTGCCTGTATACTATTTTCCCTTGAATAGCGATCAGGTTATTGCTTTTAGGCACACCATATAATGGAATATCGCCAACAGTTGATTGAAATCACCGAAGAAAAGCACAATAAACCCTCCCATTATTTCATTAAGCGGCTTAGCTAATCTCAATTTCTGGTCCACTTTCCCTAATAATTTCAATCCGATCATTGAAAATTCATCGATAATGATAATTTTTATAGCAGACATATCATCTTGAAACTGTCGCAGTTTCTCTGATGATAATTCACGACCGTTGTATGTTGAAATTCGTAATGCACTGTGTAGAGTGTGACCATTTATGTTATTTGCAGCAACTCCTGAAGGTGCCATCAACAATACTTTGTCAACTCCTATCTGATTTACAATTTCATTGATAATGCATGACTTTCCAGTTCCAGCAGAGCCCATGACCAATGCTAATCGCTCTGATACCTCATTATTCAATGCAGAATGCACAAAATTCACAACATCAGACTGCTCGAAAGTCAACGTAACTGTTGTTCTTGAAGCAATACTGCAACGAGTAAATGAATCTTTGGCAGATTTAATGAAGTTTAAGTTACTAAATATATTGGGATATTCTTCCAATCCTTCATTCCAGTTCATTGCTCGATCAATCTCCCGATAACCTAGCTCTGTTTGTTGAGGGACTGCTGCAGGCATCACAGCCGCAAGCACCATCCATTCATGTGGATCATGTTCGTTCTCAGGAACATCTACATCTTCTTCTTCAGTAACAGAAATTGGTGGCAATTCCCATATGTCAATTGGCATCGCTTCAAAACTTTCCTTCCACGTCTGATGTGTTTTCAGTTGACTCATATTTCTCCAAGGTATGTAACACAGAAGCTTTTGCTTGCAGAATATTTCGTCTGTTTCTTCGGACTTTCCAAAAGAAACTTTGGGTATTACTTGGACAACTCTTTCTGTTCGATAGCAACTGCCAGATGGTGAATAGTTCTTAGCGAATTGAATCAGCGTTAGGCTGCTGATCTTGCGTTTGTGCAGCGCACAATGTGCCCAAGAGGGATGAGTGGTTTCTCTTGCTCCCCCCCCCCCACCCTCCACCTACCACTCTTTACCAATGGAAAAGAAGTCTTTATAAATCATTGTGCATTGACAGGTTTAGTTGTTGTTGTGGTTTTTGTTTTTATATTCATAATGATGAAGTTTGTGAAGTTATAATGAATTTTATAGGGTAAGGAGTGCTTCTACGGTTTATTTGTTTTGCGCTATAACCACCTTTGTATCAATAAGAATTTATTGCAAAAAAAAATTTTTTAATCGCACATATGGTCAACCCGTGATGCTGTTACGAACATTTCACATATCAAGTCGTATTATAAGGAGCTACGCTCCAATAAAAGGACTTCGATGTTTTATATTCGTTCTTATCCATAACATTTTTTGTCACCAGAAGACATTTCCCAATAAGGACCAATCAAAAATCTAACTTGTTATCTGTTGGCATCTTAATTAATATTAAATAACTTTTATTTTGGGTAAAAGAATGTGTTTCAAATGGCAAAATGGCACATGAAAAGTTAAGAGGTCATTATTTTGCGCGCATTATTTGTCGAGTCCCATGTTAAAAATGTCCAAAAAGCAGCAAAAGAGGGACTATTCTTGCGTACGTTATGGTAGGGATCTTCCAACAAAAGACCCAATAAGATTAAGGAAAAAGATAAAAGTTTAAATGGAGTGCTTTCATGAGAATAAACGTAGCAAAAGATAATTCATCGTAATTAGATTTCATTTATTTGAACAAAAGGTTTATAAGTAGTATATGTATGTAAGTCCCAAACAAAGCCCACTGGTAATTCGTTGAATAACAAATAAAATAATAACAAACTCGTTGAAAAATGATTACACTAGGTGAGTGAGTGTAACCATAATGCAGAGCGTTGTTTGTTGTTTTTATGGGTGGGAAAAATTGTGGGTTTTTCGCAAATATTTAAATATTTCAAAAGTAAATTTTATTCACCAAATTTTGTTTAGGCTCGTTAAGGTTATTTTTAGGGATAAAGATGGAGGTAGAGATACACTGGTTTTAAGTTTAAATTTAAAAAATATCAATTCTATATTTCTCTCCATATTACTTTGGTGGTGCAATGGTTAGTGTGCGCGGCTCTTGTACATGCTATGACCACCTTCAAAATTTCTTTCGGCGGCGGTCACCTCGCATAGTGACGGCGACACTATCGAGTATATAGCCATGAAAAAGCTTCTCAAAAAACTGTAGGTCCCAATCAGTGAGTGAAAACTGGAAAGCGCACAGCTCAGTTATTGTGAGAAGTTCTCCCCGGTCCCTTCATGGGATGTAATGGGAAACCATTTATTTATGTATTTATTTACATTACTTTACTTTACATTACAAACTTTATACTTCGAAAATAGGTCTTTACTCCCTAACATTATTATTCGACGATGAATACTTTAAATCATTTGAAATCAAACTGACTCGATATGCGCTACCAATCGGCTATATTCCAGTTGGAGATTTTGTTTTGAAGACATTTTCAGTAGAATTTTGTTGGAACATCGTCAGTAGGTAACGGCAACTTATAAAAGACATCTTCTTGAAATGTCACTATTTTTGAAATAGGCGACTTAAATTTAAAGGGACTGACGACAATCTATGTAATCTTGATTTGTGAACATAACGTCATGGCTGACTGTTACTAAAGCCATGCTGAATCAGACATGGGGCAAATTAATTACACTTATAATATAAGTATGTACATAGTTTAATTTGAATTACCTTTTGAAATGGAAATTCCAAAAAATTTCAATACTATTGACAATTGTACTTATTTCCACAGAATTTCCTTCATATCTGGCTCTTTTGGTTTTCAAATATTTTGTACAGTACAGGTTTATGAATTTGATAGTACTATGTAGCAATACCTATCAAAGCCACAAACCTCTACATATAAAATACTATAAAAACAGAATTGCCAGCAGTCAAACAAATTCAAAACAATTAAAAGCATTCCCATATTTCACTACAATTGACATCCTAATCCACGACCTGCATTTGCATTGCCTGACCAAATGCAAATTGTAAATTTTTTAATTGCCACTGCCAACAATGGTAATTCTTTTGCATTTGCATTAGATAAAGTAATGCAAATTAAAATCCAATGCAAATTAAAAAAACCCATGTATATGCTGAATGTATATAGAGGAAGTCTATATCTCTTGGCTAGTTAAGAACAGATCCAAGTTGAAATTTAGAAAGAAACTGGCGTGAATTATTTTTGAACTTCTTGGACATTATATTAGTTAATGCAATTACTATTGGTATGTTTTGTTAACAAAGTTGTATTTCCTATTGGATCACTTCAGTGTTGATTTCAACTTAGTGCAGAAATAAGCCATGACCGTGGTTGTCACTTGAATGACTTTTTATTTAGAGTAATCTAAGTATTCAAAGATCAATACTCTAAGACAGTTTTTATTTCTCTTTTCATTAGTCTAAGAAGCAAATTAAAAAAAAAAAATAATTTGTACACTTTTAGAGTATCTTCAATATAACTTTGTTCTCTTGATTAAAATAAGGTTGGTAACACTGGTTTGAATTTAAAAGCTGATTTGATGAATTAATATCGATTATTTGAATTCGTGCTATTGATTCTTTTAACACCAAAACGCGTTGTCAATTGTAGAATGTTTTCACGGTCAAAACATGTCCAAAACCGAAACCGAAAAAAAAGTGAAACCGGTTAATCGGTTCTTTTGCTATTGACCGTGTGCCGTTTTTTTTTTTTTTAAAAACGTAATTTTCGAACAAACCGGAAAAAGGTTATTGTCGTCGGTTAACCGGGTTTTTCTCAATTTGTGTTAATATCCTTAAAAAATTAATAACAATTGATATGATTTTCGAATTTTAATGAAATTTTGGAATTAAGAAACATGATTTCTATTTGGATATTTCCAAGCATTTTTTGATTTAAATCAGAGTGTGTTAAGCTTTTTAATCTTTTTTAATTTTTATTCTGTTGTTCGACCTTTTCCTTATCAATAAATAATCAATATTCTTCGAGCTTGAGGTCAGATTTGCTGTTGTTATATTTATTTTCCTCGATATTTCGCTACTCCTTTGTGTAGCATCATCAGGAGATATAAACAATATTTAACAATTAAAACAAAACAAAATTAACAATTGTGAAAAAATTATGTCAATTTAAAAATGTTCAAACAAATTTTCCCGCCTTTTTTCAAAATTTTCTGAAGTTACACAAACAAAAATAATGTTCGTAAAAAGTTCATATAAATTAACCCAAAGAAAAATATTAGATTGATATGATAAATAATTCTTGCTTAAATGGTTCTACTTTTTACTAATTAAATGTCTGTAAATTTGGGCTACATTATCTGTATCTGTTTTATAGTTAATTCTTTTCAATGTTGGTGTATTAATTATCTGTAGCATTTCTAACATATAACGACGTTTATAATTGTTTTCTTTATTTAAAACCGCTGTATCCTGAAAGTTTGGGTAATGATTTAATCTAGCACAATGGGATGTTAATGCTGTTTTCTGTGTAGAAATGTGCCTATATTTCTGATCTGATTTGTGTCCTGCAATTCGTGTCTTTAGTTTATTTTTTGTAGTCCCTACATATACTTTGTTACAAACCTCGTTGTCATTTCCTTTACATGGTATTTTATATACTATATTACTCATATCAAATTTGTCCAAACTATCCTTTGTTTTACTAAATATTCTGCCTATTGTGTTATATGTTTTGTGTGCTATCCTATAATTCTTGTCGTCAAATATTTTTGACTTCGCCAACCTATCTGTTATTCCAGGTATGTACGTTATTGACTTGTGCTCATAGAACATGTCCCTGGTGTCATCGTCTTTTTCTTCCATCGGGGCATGTTTACAAATTAGCGATCTGTTAAAATATATCCTTTTTATGTAGCATACGATCACCCACGTACCAGATGTCACAGTCTTTGGTAAACTACACTGAAAGAAAAACGCTTCGTCGCATGGATGAAACATTTTCGTTAATGTTTTTACGCTGGTATAGTGAAAAGGGTCGTATATCAGATAATTTGGTAGTCACTGCAACGAAAAATTGCATACATGTTTTCTTTGAAAATTTTTCATTTCGTTACTACAACAACTTACTTTTCGTTCCTGCAACAATTTTATTTAATTTGAATTTTGTAGAAAAATGGGTTAACAATTAAAAAAACAGTAAAGGCACGATATTTAAATTACTGATATTTGGTTTATCTCTTACTTTTTATAGTTTATTTTTATTATTTATTTGTTATGGGGGTTTGCCTACATTTATAGTTGACGAAAAAATTTCCACATTGCATAGGCGAGTAGAGCTTATGTTCATGGTAAGTACAGATATCGATGTAAGTATCTTAATTATAAATTTTAATAATAAATTCCTCATATTAGTTTTTAATTGGAGCAACTGAATTAGACAGTCACAATAACACTCAACCCGTCAATTACCACAATCTTCTCCAGACGAAAAATGGTAGAGATTTAATATATTTATATAATTGACACCATTTTCGAAACAAAAATTCAAATTTTTTTATCAAAACACCTGCAATGTAATTCTAACAGTGTATTAATGTACAATTGTCAATATATAATTTCAAACATACTTCAAAACATTCATTGCAGCAATGAAACTGAATCATTGTAGTAATGAAACAAATTCATTGCAACAATGAAACAAATCCATTGCACCAATGAAGCAAATTCATTGCTGTAATGAAACAAATTCATTGCAGCAATGAAATAAATTCATCGCAAGTACGGTACGTATTCGTTGCAATAATGAAATAAATTCCTTGCAGCAATGAAACCAATTCGTTGCAATAATGAAGCAAATTCATTGCAGCAACAACCATACTTTCATCACAGTAACGAACAATTTGCAGTTGATGAACACATTTTCATAGTGGGAATGAAACTGTACGTTAGCTCACTTTCGAAGACAAAAGTTGTTGGGATGATGAACATTTTCATCCCTGTGAAGATGAATTTCCGTTCAGTGTACAAATCCGCAAACATATTTATGATTTTTCTCACAGAAGCTGTAGTATGGGTCACAGTTAGAGTGTCCAAAAAGCCGGCATTTTTTAGAAACTGGGTTTCGGTTGGTTCGAAAAATCTGTTTTCCATAAAACCGGTTTTCGGGTTGTTCGAAAAAGCAATTTTTCAAGAAACCAGTTTTCGGGTTTTAATTTTGCCAAAAACCGGTGTAATCGGTTTTTTTCGGTGTTTTACTTCAAACTAAATTACACATGTATAACTTACAATACATTTGTTCAGCGACCATTTAATATTTCACAACAGTATTTAATTAACTACGTTTTAATTTTAAGTCAAAACTATATATTTAAAATTAAAATGTTCCTGCGTTAGGTCTATTTTATTCTTCAATATTTCTCTACCTATTGGGAAGCATTTTCATTACTTTTAATTTTTAATTAATAATTGTCTTTATCTTCCTGACGATGCTACCCAATGGGTAGCGAAATATTGAAGAATAAAATAATTTAAAATAGACCTAACGGTCCAACATTTCAATGTGAAATATAATACGGAAGGGCGAATAAATCATCACATTTTAAAAAATATATATCATATTCCAATTTGGAATGCGTGTTTAATATAAAAAGTTTTATTCAAATTCGCATTAAACTGATTTAAAATCGAAAATCATAGTCAAATTTGAAAATGATTTCCATATTTGAAAATCTTATTAAGTTTAAAACATTTAATTATCAAATAATTTTAATTTTTAAATTCGATAAAAAATTTTTTCTAAATAATTTTTAGTTAATTCTAATTCAAGTCATAAAATCATTGTAAAAAAACTGTTTGGATATGTCGTTTATAACTTATTGAAGCATAGGATCATATTTCACAATAGAAATCATGTTTCTTAATTCCAAAATTTCTCTATAATTTGAAATTCATATCATTTATTATTAATTTTTTTAAGGATATAAACACAAATTACGTAAAATCCGATGAACCGGTTAACCGACGTCGAATAACCCGTTAACTGCAAAAACCGGATAACCGGTTTCCCCGGTTTCGGTTTTGGACACTAGTCACAGTCCTTCTTCCTTGAACAGCCATGACCTGTCCATTGCATCTCCTGGATAGCAGTAATGTCAGCCTTTTAATTTTCGTGGACATCTGCCAGGTGGAGAGTGGCACTAGATATGTATAGTGTTTTAATATTCTAAGTGCATATCCGTAAATCGTTGGCCTTTTTGCGTTTGTGGGGGTCCCCAGTAAATAGGGGGTTTTACGTTTCCCATACCGATTTTGTATCTTTATTGCCAATATAATGGTGGCAGAAGGCAAGCCCAGCCCACCGTGAGTTTGCATTTGGATGATTTTGTTTAAGTCACGCATAATGGATCAGACGCTGACCAGAATGCAATGTGTCGAGACTGGACTTTTCGTTTGCGATAACTGTAAGTAGCCATTTTTCTAAAGAGAGCACAGACTACGAAGAACGTACATTTCACAACATTTCGACTGTATACAAGTGATCACACACTCTAATGCTTCTACCTTGACAATATATCTTGGATGGACAATTGACGCATTGTAGTTTGCTGCGCTTTTAGTTGTTATTTGAATGCAAGGTGACAGACGTGTAAGTAGACAGTGAAAAAGTAGACAAAAATTCCAACTTTTTCCAATCCAATCCAAAATAAAATTTAAACAAAAAAGAGCTTATGGAAGTTTTCGTTTCTCGCAAACGTTTCTTCAGCTCTAATTTTTCACAACTCGTTTACTGCAAACGTTTTTCTGTTCTCGCAAACGTTTTTTAGTTTAGAGAATCTACAATTCGGTTGCTGTAACCGAAGGCTTATATTTTTCATAACTCGTTTGCGTGCAAGCATTTTTCGGTTCTCCCAAACGAAATGACATGTATGGATTAACAGAAGTTCGTTACTCCCAACTACAGTCCGCTAACGTATGTCGGTTATCGAGCATTTCGTTTGGGAGGAACTAGTTTTTCTTTGCGTTTATACGACCAGAAGTTGTGCGAAATTTGGCAACCCTGACAAAAGAGAACCAAAAAGTCGACACGATTCACTCAAACGCATTTCTCTCTAGCGTCATATCTTGATTATTTCGAACTTTATGTAATTTTAGCTAAACATGTGTGGAATTTATATAGTTATATACAATAACATAATAAAAAAACTGCTCGTATATTGAAATATGCAATGAAGAGAGTAAGAGAGAGAACAGAGAGTCGTAACGCTTCAGCCGTTTTGTATGTTGGCATTTGAGTCAACAGAAATTTTGCCTGTCTACTTTAGTACATAGTTTTTGTTTATATTTGATATTTGTGTCCTTATGTTTTATATTACTTTAAGTATGTATTTTAATAAAATATACGATTTTTTGTTTTCACAAATCTCCACATTCAATTTACCAGTTCAGATCAGGCAGGCAGGCAATGCGAGAAAGTTTGCCGACCTGTGAATTAACAGTGAGATTACTTAATCGGATTTGTCATTAAAGACACAAATATTTACGAGATAAAACAAATATTTATATGATTGATATTTTGAAACCCGTGTTGACATTCATCACACTTCATTGATATAGTATATACATATATAATGTTACACAGTGGTTCACGAAGCCTACATTATTGATACATTTACAAAGACCCTTTTCCTGTGTTTCATTTCTGTTGTAACATTTTTTCAGATACTGTTAAAAAAGATACTGTAAAAATCGCCTAAGAATCTAAATGTTGTAAATCCATAATAATGCCAGATAATAGGAAAAAAAATATTTTTTCCTCTTTTATGAATTACTTACGGGTTATATGATGATATTTCTTCTGTGAAGGTGAATATGTTGGCATAAGGTAGAATTGTATCCTACATGTTGCAGCATGCTTTCGTCTGAACAAGTTTTATCAAGACCTAAGAATACGGTGGATATTTGGATTCTTAATCATTTTGCAGATTTAGAGTACTATTCTAAAAGCCCCGAAAGTGAACGTAAACGCAAAAGCCAACGCGAACGCCAAAGCGTTTGTTTACCAAAGCTGTCACTGGACATATGCGGTTTATAGAGTAGTTAGTTTTGTTGCAACGCATTATTTATTTGAATGTCCCACTTCTAATTTTATCATTGTAAATAAGAATTTCAGTGCGTAGACAGCATAATTTTGAATTATTTAAAAAAAAGTTTGAGCTCTATCCGTCGAATGCATTTCAGCTAAAAGTAGCAACTACTTCCATCTGCCTATCCTCGATCGACATTTTTCTTTAAATTTGTAATTTCTTCAACTAACGCGAAGAACTGTGGCGTGTTCAATTTGACACCTGAAGTGATCAAAAACGTTGCGCTGCGTTTTATAAACTACCCATTAAATAACACAGGTAGTCACCGAACAGCTGTAACGTTTTACAAACTACCAAAACGACAAAAGTAACGCGAAGTGACTGATTCACGACTTTAGAATACCACCCTTAATCAGTCTATTACATTGTCAGTCGGTTAATTTTACTGGAAATCTTATTTCCCATTGCTATGTAAGTCAGACACAAATGATATGATGACTCTTCGGACTTGAGTTCATACCAATTGAAAATAAAATAGATTTTTTAGATTTACACCACAAGTGCATTTGTACTTACATACATTAGGTGAGTTTAGGGTACCGAGAGAAGGCGTGGTAATTAAAAGCCTAAGCCCAATCCTCATGCAAAGTATTACTATGACTATGATTTTGATATTTTACTTTAAAATAGAATAAAATAAAATAAATAGAAAAAAACTAATTGAAAAAAAATCCAAAATCTCTTATGAATGTCTATCAATAGGAGTTTAAACTTTTTTAATTCTGCTATTATAATCAGGAGTGTTAGACCTTATTTTGACGCATACTTCCCTGATTGTTTCAGAGCCTACAAAATAATATGTTGTTGCATGAGAAGTTCATACTACAAGCTGACAAGGTCCTAAGTGAAACATGATTGGTTTATTGAAATTATTAACATTTAGGAAAGGACATTATCAAAGGCTCCCTTCGAGTATTGTGTCTGAATTAATAACATTGGCAAATTGCACTACTTTAGAGCGACTATTTTCATATATTATATTGTGGCCTTCTGAACTAGAAAAATGTAATAAAAAATTGCTTATGGACACATGTTTGTTAAATTTTCATTTTTTAAACTTTACACTTCACTTCATACGTTATAGTTTTACTAATTTCATCATCGATTTAGTCTCAATTTTAAGAAAACTATGAACACTACAAATGTTTTAACATATTTTTTAAATCGGTACAGTAGTGTAAGTGCAGCAGACAAAGAGTTAGAAAAATAGTTTAAAAAACCACATGAGGTGTCAGGGAAAACCTGGTTGAAACGAAGTTCCTTTATATTATGTACTCGTTAGTTACAACACGCCTAAGGCTCCCGTTGAAAATACGATAATTTAAATGGATCTTTAAGAAAAGAACTTTTTGTAAAATGATAAACTTTTTTAAGATTTTTTTTTAAAAGAATGTATTTTTGTTAGAAGAAAAGTATATTTTTAGGTCCTTTTCGTAAGAATATGTAGTATATTTTCCCGAAAAGGCCAATTATTAAAGAGAGGTACTTTTTTTTATTAAAGCCTAAGGTTTTTTTAGAAAATGTGCTATTTTTAAGAAGAAGTACTTTCTGTAAGAAAAAGTCATTAGAATATGAATTTTTTTTACAAGGAAGGACTTTTTTTTAGGAACAGGTACTTTTTAAAGAAGTGGTACTATTTTTAGGAAAAGTTTATTTTCTTAAGAAAACGTACGTATTTTCTGAAAGTCTACTTATCTCTAGAAAATAAATGGTATTTTTTATTTTTAAGATAAGGAACTTTTAAATATAAGGATTTTTTGTAAGAAAATGTTTTTTTTTTAAGAGAAGGTATTTTTTGAAGAAAATTTTGATTTTTTTTGGAATTGGTCCTTTTTTTAGAATTGGTCCCTTTTTCAAGAATAGGTACATTTTTAAGAGTTGGCACTTATCTCAGGAAAAGTTATTTTGATTCTAAAAAAGGGAATTTTTAAACAAAAGGAAAATTTTTTGCAAGAAAATTTACTTTTTTAAGAAAAGGTACTTTTTGTATGAAAATTTACTTTTTTAAGCAAGGCTACTTCTTTAATATACGATATTTTTTTTAAGAAAAGGTACTTTGTTTAAGAATATGAATAGGTATTTTCTTGAGAAAATTTACTTTTTTTTAAGAAAATGCACTTATTTTAGAATATATAATTTTTTTAAACTTCTTTTACTTTGGCTTTTCTAAATTTACTTTTTGTTGGGTACAAAACTCCAATATATACTAAATATTGTTTACAGGCTCCACCTAGAAAACTTCCCATTAAACAAGAAATTTTCCAACATATTTGAGACAACTTTATCCTTCCTCTACGAGGACAGTCTAGACACAAACCTGAGCAAAACATCAAGTAATGAAAAATTTTTTTAAGTTGGAAGTACTTATGCTTTTAGTATATGTTTTTAATTAATCAATTAAAGGTATCAAAACTTTCAATATTGTAAATACATAGGAATTTGCTGGTTTTTGTTTGTTTTATTTAACTTATTTGGTTAGTAAATGGGCACACTGCAGTATATATATACTGCATTAAAAATTACAGTAAGCAGTAAATTTACTGATTACTGAAAAAATTCAGTAAATTTTTACTGATAATGAAATTTAATTTGCATTACCAGTCAAATCATAGGGCCGTATTCATAATAATCAGTAATCGGGCATTACTGATTACTGAAAATTCAATGCACCTCATCATAATCAAGTAGGCACTATATAAAAATGGCTGAAATCATTAAAAATGTACAAGTTAAAGAATTATATTTACTGATATTTTAGTAGTACTGCAAAGCGCCCATCTATGGGAAATGCCTTAAGTACAAATAGTTAATATTGGCTTATGGTAACTAAAATAAGATACATATTTAAATTTTTGACTCGATTGTATTTAAAAATCTATGGAAAACTGCATCTATAGTAGTGGAATTGTTAGTTGTGGGGGTTTGTGGAGAATTGCTCATATGCAAGTGGAAAACGTCAAATAAAAATTTTGATAAAGCCACCCATAATAATTGGCATGAGATGGAGATTGTTACCCATTTGTCGTGCACCAGTTTCAGTGTAAGGCAACAGTACGTAATGAAGATATGTTATAATCTTAATTTATATTGGAATCTAATAGAAATTTTATTAGAATTAGCATTACCTCCATTCAGCTTTGATACACTTTGTGTTGTTTTATGTTCCGAGTTATAATTTTTTTGGTGTTTTGTAAAATATTTTATTATATTGTATTTGTTGCGGTTGACCAGTTATTAATCAGCTGTTTACTGAAATGTAATGCATGTAGTTATTTTACAGCAATAGTTTTCGAAAATTAGTAGCTACTATTGCACACTAGATGGTGCTTATATGCAGCTGTTAAGTATGAATGACAATCTCAAAGACGAAGAAAACTTTTAGTTTTTAGTTTTCCTTATATTTGACAAGTTTAGTTTTTAGTTTTCCTTATTTTGCTTTGTTTTAGTAAATTTCTTATTAAATGGTCAAAAAATCTTTTTAAAAGTTATTAAAATTAAATGTTTTTGTATTCATTTTATTTATTTGTTTTCATTTGCCTACGATAACATAATGTACGACAATTAGTGAAAATTAGTCGCTACTGTTGCACACTAGATGGTGTTGAGTATATTGTATGCAGCGTATGATTACACTAATACACTCATACATAGCTCACACGGATTTGATAACGCTTTACGATTGGTTAACGATTACATCGCACATCTTACTCTAAATTTGTGATTGTATTGTGAAAAAGATTTTTACCCCCAGCATATAGATGTTTACACATCAAAAAATACTTTTTTTAAGAAAAGGTACTTTTTGTATGAAAATTTACTTTTTTTAAGCAAGGCTACTTCTTTTAAGAAAAGGTACTTTGTTTAAGAATATTTCCTAAGAAAATTTACTTTTTTTTAAGAAAAGTCATTTATTTAAGAACATATAATTTTTTTAAACTTCTTTTACTTTGGCTTTTCTAAATTTACTTTTGGCGCAGAATACGTCTTACCTTACGGTATAGGGAGTCATGTCAGATTGTTATTGTTGTAATCTTTATTTCATTGATTATGAGGAAACGGCGAGATAAATTTTTAAAAAATATTTTTGTAGGTAAATGAAGATGTTCTCTTTCGTTTGATATACATTTCATATTGGTTGATATCTTCCTAATATTTAAATTTCTCAAATGAAAATTGTTTAAACACATACACTCAAACATATGTGTGGTGTTTGGTTGAGTGTTTGAGTTTGTAGCGTGAACACAAACTATGCTGCTGTTTCAGTGTGGACACAAACCTTCGGCTGTTGTTTTGATTGATGAAATATTGAAATTTCGTATATTTACTTATGTATTTAAGTGAAACAAAATGTTAAATGTGAATTTGAATTTAACATAGATATATAATTATAAAAAATATATGAAAAAATTAATTCATACATTTTTATGTTAAATTACTAGGGCATGGGATCAGAGGGCTTTCTGGGTATTATATTTTTTCGAAATATTAATAGGTCGATGTAGTCGCACAGGTAAACCTATACTTACATCATAAACTGGAGCGAAGTATGAAAACATACATTTAACGTTTAAAATTTTTCTAAAGTAAATTATGTTTATTTTGTAAAAAAATAGATTAACAATTGTTATATGCGAATGATATGATATACATAATCAAATGAGAGCTTCGAGACGTTGCAATTCTAGTCGCTTTTCTGTCAAACCTTTTTTGTCATTAATTTTCTTCAGCCTTTCAAAAGAGAACGGTTCTAAAAATAAGCCTTGAATCGACCGTACTCGTGAGAGGGCAACGTATGTCATGCCCAATGCAAACTCAGTATTTCCTAGATCAATCACAGCTTTATCCAACGTTATTCCCTGAGATCTGTGTATGCTTATAGCATACGCCGGCTGTAGTGGAAACTGCTTACGGGTATATGTCTGTGCACCTTTTTGAAACGATGCTGTTATTGGCACAATGGGTAGAATTTTGCTATTGTTGTACATTGGACCTGAATAAGAGTCAAATTGTACCATAACACATTTTGGAAATTCATCAACGTATGTGCTATCTCCTGTAGGTGTGTATAGAATGTCCGTAACATGTCCGATGGTTCCGTTACATAAACCTGCAGCAGTAAACAGATTTTGCCTCAGAATAACCTGTGCTCCCTTACAAAGATGCAGCTTGCAACATAAACCTTTTGCTTCATCATTAGAAGCTAAAGCGCCTCTTGGATCATTGTGAATTGCTTGAATTATAGCTATAGGTTTTCCGAGAGCTCTAAGTTTTTCCTCATTGTATTCTTCAATTTGTGCATTTGTAGAGATAAGTCGTAGCACATTTGCAGTAGCTGAAATAGTGGCTTCGTTATTCAACATAAATCTGGATTGCAGAAGTTCATAGTCATGCAAAGAAATTTCACCCATTGCAATGCGTGATAAGCAATCTCTAAAACTCTCCTGTTCAAACCCAATCTGACGCATAATTTGGGTTAGTTTGAATACTTTTTTGATGTACCTGTATACTATTTTCCCTTGAATAGCGATCAGGTTATTGCTTTTAGGCACACCATATAATGGAATATCGCCAACTGGTTGGAGTTGATTGAAATCACCGAAGAAAAGCACAATAAACCCTCCCATTATTTCATTAAGCGGCTTAGCTAATCTCAATTTCTGGTCCACTTTCCCTAATAATTTCAATCCGATCATTGAAAATTCATCGATAATGATAATTTTTATAGCAGACATATCATCTTGAAACTGTCGCAGTTTCTCTGATGATAATTCACGACCGTTGTATGTAGAAATTCGTAATGCACTGTGTAGAGTGTGACCATTTATGTTATTTGCAGCAACTCCTGTAGGTGCCATCAACAATACTTTGTCAACTCCTATCTGATTTACAATTTCATTGATAATGCATGACTTTCCAGTTCCAGCAGAGCCCATGACCAATGCTAATCGCTCTGATACCTCATTATTCAATGCAGAATGCACAAAATTCACAACATCAGACTGCTCGAAAGTCAACGTAACTGTTGTTCTTGAAGCAATACTGCAGCGAGTAAATGAATCTTTGGCAGATTTAATGAAGTTTAAGTTACTAAATATATTGAGATATTCTTCCAATCCTTCATTCCAGTTCATTGCTCGATCAATCTCCCGATAACCTAGCTCTGTTTGTTGAGGGACTGCTGCAGGCATCACAGCCGCAAGCACCATCCATTCATGTGGATCATGTTCGTTCTCAGGAACATCTACATCTTCTCCTTCAGTAACAGAAATTGGTGGCAATTCCCATATGTCAATTGGCATCGCTTCAAAACTTTCCTTCCACGTCTGATGTGTTTTCAGTTGACTCATATTTCTCCAAGGTATGTAACACAGAAGCTTTTGCTTGCAGAATATTTCGTCTGTTTCTTCGGACTTTCCAAAAGAAACTTTGGGTATTACTTGGACAACTCTTTCTGTTCGATAGCAACTGCCAGATGGTGAATAGTTCTTAGCGAATTGAATCAGCGTTAGGCTGCTGATCTTGCGTTTGTGCAGCGCACAATGTGCCCAAGAGGGATGAGTGGTTTCTCTTGCTAACCCCCCCCCCACCCTCCACCTACCACTCTTTACCAATGAAAAAGAAGTCTTTATAAATCATTGTGCATCGACAGGTTTAGTTGTTGTTGTGGTTTTTGTTTTTATATTCATAATGATGATTACATTTTTATGATGATGAAGTTTGTGAAGTTATAATGAATTTTATAGGGTAAGGAGTGCTTCTACGGTTTATTTGTTTTGCGCTATAACCACCTTTGTATCAATAAGAATTTATTGCAAAAAAAAATTTTTTAATCGCACATATGGTCAACCCGTGATGCTGTTACGAACATTTCACATATCAAGTCGTATTATAAGGAGCTACGCTCCAAAAAATAAAAAAGTTTTCTTTAAATTTATTTTATTTAATTTTAAGCTTATGTATATTACCAAAACTAAGTATCAAATAAATAAATTCATTTGCTTATGTTATTTATCATTTATTGTTATATATGTTTTCTGTCTTATCGGATGTCGTATTCTACGTTAAACTTAATGGCCGTGTCTCTGACACAGCCTGCAGGGACAGTCCGTGGCCGAAGTCCTCGGACAACTGTCTGCTGTTTTTTTTTGTTGTGGTCTGCCTATTTCTGATATTTCAAAAATTATATTTTTGCTTTTACGCATGTCAAAATGTGGGTCCCAAACAATTGTTTTATCACAAATTGACATCACATATGTTAGCAGTTTCTATTGAATATTTGATATACGGAAGTTAGAAATATTTGAATAAAACCTAATTATACTTCAATTATTTGAAGGGTGTTGTATAAGTATACCAGTTACGTGAACATGACAAGTATGTGTAAGTTGCACGTACGTTATTGACATATGGCGATATGATATTACAATATAAGTTCTCGTATAGAGGTAGTAATAGTTGCATTGAGCGCAACCTCTTCAAACAAGTGTGTGGAGGCCGTAAAATGTGATATTATTCCACAAGATTCCGATAAATGTGCTGAAAAAATTGATTTCTCAGATAAATTTCAGTACGAAAAATTGTGCCGTTTGCAAAAAAATTATATTAAATAATTACACTAAAATTAAAAAAAAATTTTAAAATATTGAAAAAATTGTGGTAAACAGCACTTGGCACAATTTTTCACAAAACAAGTGACAAAACCAACAAACTTATGCCAAATTATGCCAACATGGTAAGACTGTATTTAGCCCTCATCCCGCAACGTGTGATAAGGGACATCGTTAATTCTACGTTAATTCTGACACGTATTAAATAAGAAAAATTAAAAAAAATAATTGACAAAATTAGTTTTCAATATTTTGTTACATAATTTGTATTTTAGTAAAGAAAACAAGTCAACATTGTAGAAGTACTACAATGTCAACTTTTTTGGTTTATGAATTTTTGTCTTCATTTTACAATGTTTATTCATTTTATTGATATTCTTTATTAATGCTGTCGTATGTGGCTTTACTACGATCGGTGTATCTTAGAGTGACTTATAACGGGTTTTTCAATAAAAGCGCTACAAAAGTTTTTTTTTTAAATAAAACAAAACCGGTTTTAGATACCAATGAAATTCTTTATTCCTGTGAAAGTACGTTCGATGCCATTATGTATGAAACTCGATTTCTTTTGCATGGCCACCACGGGCACGTTTGCAGAAGACCAGACGCTGAACCCAATTTTCGACGGTTTTCAAGCATAATTCGGCCGATACTGCTGCAATTTCACATTCGATATTCGTACGAAGTTCATCAATCGTCGCTGGCTTGTTGGCATAGACCATAGACTTGACGTAGCCCCACAGGAAATAATCTAACGGCGTCAAATCGCACGACCGAGGCGGCCAATCGACTGGGCCATTTCGTGTGATAACACGTTCACCAAACTTGGTATCCAATAAATTGATTGTGGCATTCGTTGTGTGGTTTGTGGCGCCGTCCTGTTGGAAACACATGTCCTTCAAGTCCATATTATCTAATTGGGGCCAAAAATATTCGGTTATTATTGAACGGTAGCGAGTCGCATTCACAGTAATGTGCCGGTCTTGATTATCACGTAAGAAGTACGGCCCAATGACGCCGCCGGCCCATAAACCGCACCAAACAGTAATTTGTTCCGGATGCAATGATGACTCATGGATTACGTGTGGATTGCTGTCTGACCAATAATGCATATTTTGCTTATTGACGTAGCCATTCAGCCAGAAATGAGCCTCATCGCTGAAGATGATTTTCCGATGACAATCCGAATCATTTTTAAGTTGTTGCTCAGCCCAATTCACGAACATACGACGCTTATGGTGGTCAAGCGGCTTCAGTTATTGCGTCAATTTGATCTTGTAAGGATGTAGGCCAAGATCTTTATGCAAACGCTTGAGAACGACGTGTGAGAGACACATTTGGGCTTTCTTGAACTGAAGCCTCAGCGGCAGCAATATTCTCGACACTACGGGCACTTCTTTGTCTCACTGGCACGGGAACATTTTGTACTGTGACTGTGGATTCAAATTTTTTCACTAGACGCTCAATTGTTGATGTGGTAGGACGATTATGACGACCATAAATTGGACGTAGCGCTCTTAAAGTTGAGGCCACTGACTCCAAATTTCGGTAGTACATTTTAATAATTTCGACTCGTTGTTGGCTCGACTCGTATATCTTTCCATGATGAAATGGCAAACCTTACTGAAGAGAAATTTCAAAAGAGCGGGAAAAAATATGGCGTCGTTTGCTGTCCCTATCGATTTACTTTTGTAGCGTCTTTATTCCGTAGTCTCATCTGATGATAAATATCTGATGTTAAAATTGGTCGCCATAGATTTACGAATTCGTGTACGTTTATTTACACAAAATGTAAACTTTATATGCATTACTGCAATGTTGTATACGTATACCCTAATAATTTAAGGCGTACAAATTTTCAATTAAGGTAGGTGCCTGTGATTGCAAAGTAGGATGTGTTGAAACAAAGATGATTCCCCCTGACAACAAATCACACCAAAACCTAACTTTTTGTGGATGTAGTGGTTGGTCTAAGATATCTCATGGATTCTCTTCACCCCAAATGCGGCAGTTCTGCTTGTAGACGTTGCCATTGATCTGGAAAAGGGCTTCGTCGTAGAAGATTATTTTGTTAAAAATTTCGTAATTACAGCTTGAAAATTTTTCCCAATTTCAAAAAATGTGGTAATAAAACACACGTTGTTCCTTCGTGTAACGTTCCATATTAACTTACCGGAATGTATTTAGAATCTGAAAATAAAGATTTGGAATAACATTCAAGTTAGAAAAAAAAAAATTACAGCAAAATCAAAATGATACCTCAATTTTGGACACCCTTTATATACTCGTATTATTTTTGTAGTTCGTTGTTTACTTTTGTTGTGGGTGCGGTGAATTTGATAGAAGCCAAGTGTGTAAAACCAAAATGCATGTTGTTGTTGCCCACAATTACAACAAAACCTATTGCTACTACCATGATCTTTGTATAACGAGAGCATCATATCATATCAGCACAATTAAAAATCGTTTTACCCTTTTACGCAAGACCATATTTTAAACTGCGAAACTAAAAACATCGCAGAGTTAATTTTTAACTAATTTTTCAATGGAAATTCAATCATCCTAGTTATTGGTAACCATACTCAACAATTTCTTAAATACGAGGTGTAAAATTAAATCGAATTAAAAAGTACAAGGATTTAATATTTCTGATTTTGGAAAGAGATTTCAACAATAACAAATGGGCAAAACGAATTTATTCTTTTAAAAGGGGAATGTTAGCCATTCCATACTCTTCAACATCTCTTGAATAAGGTTTTCAATTATAACTGTTGCTGCCGAATTTGGGGTACCGAAAATCCTACTGAAGTGCATCAGCGACAATTACACCTCGTCAGATGCACGGTTTGGTGTGGAATTATGGCTGATAAAGTTCGGTAGTTTTCAAAAATCCTGACATATGGTTGTACTTCGATGGATCTACAGCTCATACCAAGAGGCACAATGTTATAAGCATTTCAAGTCAGTCAGTCGAAGTTGACCCACCACCCTATACTATACGGATAGAGATTAGATATGCTTTCTCAAGGGCATACCTGGATTGTTCGAGGAGCTTAAAGAAACATGCAATTCAAAAGAATGGCGGTTATTGGTTAACAATAGCAAAGAGAGTTTGAAAGCAGTACTTTTACATAACGGAAATAATAAACCATCCCACATGTCGCCAATACTGAGAAATCCAGCTAACCAATGGTAACAGTGCTGAAGAATATTAAGTATACAAAATATGGATGTAGAATTTACTGCGAATCCTGTCTTCTATATCGGTGGCCGCGCTCGCGAGGATCATTATATAAGAAAGTAATGCCCAAATATTTCTACCAAGGTTAAAATAGTTTACATGTAGTTATTCGAAATAAATATAACAATTCAGTGCACTACAATAAATAAATAAATACAAAAACGGAGAAGGTTGAATTGCGGTAACTTCTATATTCATTAACGGGTTTATGCCATTGGTTTGGAAATAGATTTCAACACATGTTGTAATTTTTTCTCCAATTTTCCTAATATTTTATGCTCGGACATTTTATATTGCTGAACACTAAAAATTGCTGACTTTTTTGTGAACTCTACTTAAACTACTATATCAATTTAAACACAACGTTCAATATATTTATAGACCACATAGATGTCTTGAAACAGAGATAATATGGGGATTCCTTGGATATGTTTATCTCAAAATGTAGTTAAGATCGTGGTATTACCTACCAATGAATTCATCCAAATTTTGTTGATACCAGAGAATAGTATGCCTTAATATAGACAAAAAAAAATATTTAGCAGATATTCATTTCATAGCGTTTTGTAAACTAGTGTAATTAGCTAATAAAGGGTCCGCCAAATAACTTTTTTTTTGAAAATGTTGTAAAAAAAACTACTGAATATTTTCTCAAATTTCTTTTTTTATTTGAAAGTACAATCCTTCCGGTTAAGAATGGAAAATAATTTTATTCAAATGGCTGCCTCTGCTGGCCATGCAGTAGCCTATACGATCGGTCCAATTTTTAAGCACATTATCGATTGTGTGCAGCTGTATTTCACCAATGGCTTCACGAATATTGTCCTTTAAAGCGTCAATTGTCTCTTGCTTGTCGGAGTAACACTTATCTTTGAGGGCATTCCACAAATAATAGTCCAACGGTGTCAAATCGCAGCTATGAGGTGGCCAAACGACATCAGCTCTGCGGCTGATAATGCGATCTTCAAAAACAGGGCGCAAAACATCGAGTGTAGCTTAGGTTGTGTGGCACGTAGCGCCGTCCTGTTGAAACCAGAAGTTGCCAATATCCTCCTCTTCAATTTTTGTGAACAAAAATGCGTTCAACATGTCGCGATAACGATCGCCATTGACTGTAAAGGCCACTCCTTGCTCATTTTCGAAGAAAAATGGCCCAATTATGCCTCTGGACCAAAATCCGCACCAAACAGTGACTCGTTTTGGGTGCATCGGCTTTTGAATGTATGCGTGCGGGTTTTCTGTGCCCCAAATGCGACAATTTTGCTTGTTTACATACCCGCCAAGATCAAAAATGAGCTTCATCTGAAAAGATGATTTTTTTGGCAAAATCGGCATCTGCAACATTACCATGATTTTCAAAGTAATGTCGCAATATTTCCCAGCGTTGTTCAAGCGTATATCCAGCCATATTCGTTCAGCGGAAGGATAAAACTAATTATCTGTCAAGTCAGACATGAGGTAAGTGTTACCATTCACGAAATAAGCACTAGTTGAAAAAAAAAACGTTAGATGGCGGACCCTTTATATTGTTTTGCGTTTGCTTCGGTTTGTGTCTAATTAGCTGTTTCACGTATGTTCTTGTTTAATGAGAAGTTTTCTGGGTGGAGCCTGTAACCAATACTTAGTATATATTGTAGTTTTGAACCCAATAAAAACTAAATTTAGAAAAGCTAAAGTGAAAGATGTTAAAAAAACATTTTCTGAAATAAGTGCCTTTTTTAAAAAAAGTTAAATTTTCTCAAAAAAATTACATTTACTTAAAAAAAAATACCTTATCTTAAAGAAGTACCTTTGCTTAAAAAACGTAAATGTTCTACAAAAAGTAAATTTTCTTAAAAAAATTTTTTTTTAAAATAAGTACCTTTTCTTAAAAAATAACATTTTCTTACAACAAATTGCCTTTTATTAAAAAACTATGTTTTCTTTATAACATAACTTTTCTTGAGATAAGTACTTACTCTTACAAATGTACCTATTCTTGAAAAAAATACCAATTCTAAAAAAAATCTCATTCCTTAGAAAAGCATTTTCTTCAAAAAATACCTTCTCTTAAAAAAACCTAAAAATATACTTTTTTTTTTAAAATACATTCTATCTAAAAAAGAAATTTTCTTAAAAAAAGATCATCATTTTACAAAAAGAATATTTTCTTAAATATACATTTGATTTATCGTATTTTTCAACGGGCGCCTTAGGCGTGTTGGAACTAACTAGTACATAATCACCCTTATTCTATTTGGCGTAGTCAACAGAAGACAACACCGTTTTTTGTGTTTTGCTTCAATTTCGTATTCCCGTTGGCGATATTGCCGTATTTCGATGACTGTTAACTTACGTTTTGTATTCTGTAAGAAAAATTGGCGACGTCGTTGTCTTTAATTGCCTTTGATTTTGGCGACGGCCATTTTAGTGTTGCCTTGCGTTGCTTTGTGTTGTGTTAAATGTATTGTTGACTTTAATTTTGAATACTTTTTTAAAATGTTTTTATTTTTTATAAAATATAAAGAAAATGCATAATATTACAAATATACTAACATGGCATTTAAGCTAAAATATCCCCAGCGGTTAAAGTAGAAATGCTGGTCTTCTTTTTTTTTTGCCAAAATTCTGATGTCGGTTCCGTCCACACACCGAATCACACCTGAAAATCCTGTTTTAGCCGAATTTCTTCAGCATTCGTCGTATCGAACTTTTTATCCATTGTGGACAAACTTCCCTCTCCATGACGTCCACAGTCTCGGACAAAATCCTCGAAACTACTGGCTGTGGCAGTCCCTGGTTGAAATCATTTCCAACGTTCAGCTGGTAAGATCCCTGGACTAAAAAACGCAATGTTGCTTCCAATTTTATTGTGTTTGGAACAAGCGTTGATCTCGTAATTTTTTTTAAATGAGGCTCTATTATTTCAAACACATTTAAAAGGTTACTTAGGAAATTATGACTTTAAATATGACTCATCGGCAAATTGAAAATGCAAGATTTTTGTCTAAGTAGTCTTCTTTCCAATATTAATTTTTTTTGTTTTCTTCGTCACTCGACGAGTCCGAATCAGTAAGAATAAATATTTTTTTTTAAATTTCTTTTTTTTTCACAAAAAATAGCACAGAACAAGAAACAAATTGAATCAGCTGACTGTAACATTAGATATTTGTGCTCTATTTTATTAACATTGTCGATAAACAGGCCACGGCGACGTAATACTCTTACATAATACCAAATTAACATAGAATTGATGTTGCGTTTTAGTTGAGTTGCTGTTGCCTTAAAATTGCCGTTGTTGTTGCTTACGCCAAACAGAATAAGGATGAATATATAGCGAGAGGAACTTCGTTCAAATCGGGTGTCCCTTGACACAACATTTTTTCAATGTTAAACAATAAAGAATTTGTTTTACTAAAAAACTGCGTTTAAAGCAAATACATAATGTGTGAAATTGCTCCTATGTTATTCCATTTTCTGTATAGTATTGTATTACTTCTCCTGATCAAGTCGGGACAAATGCCGTCATTTTTATATTAAGCCATCGATATATTTTAATTAACCAATAAGAGTATTTTATAAACCATTGAGAAGAATTCTCTGCAAGTATACACCTTTCGGTAGTTATCACTAGCCACTCCGCCCGAAAGACGGATAATGGTTAATCGTATTCAAAGATCACTAAAAGTTATGTGCCTAAAAAATAACTGTGAAATATTGTAGCTCATTATGTACAGAAGAGCATTATTCCCGAATCAAATGATCAACTTCTAAATCATTGTTTTCGTTTTGAATTGCGTTCAACTTGCTATTGAAATTTTTAATACTGCTTGACTTTGGCACCACGGTTTTGTTTTCACAGTATTGGTCTGTGTAGGTATCAAATATACTGAAATTATATTAATATTTTTTTTTTAAATCTCTTAAATACCTTTTTTCAACGCTCCGAATATCTAAGACATCTTAGCGGGGGTGATTGTAATGAAATATTTCTTTGCCATCACTGAACCACAAAAACCGCAGAAATGGGATAAGTGAAGAAAACCCCAATGAATGATGACAACCAGTTTAACTTAAATTCAATCATTCGAAAACAGCTGAGACCAAAAGTAATCATGAACATCATTATGATCGTCGGATGAAGAATACACAAATGTCCGTCTGTACATGTGAAATTGCATAATATCTGATGAATATTATTTACATTTTTACAGCGATGAGGGCCATCAATAGTAGGAGATTGTGTGTGTGCGCTTTATAAGTGCGTTCGTTGTATTCCCAACTTTGGTGAGTCATATTTGTCACGAACGGGAAATCAATCAATACAGCCACTTGTATTACGCTACATGATTTAAAGAAAAGTGTCTTTAATATTTTCTTTTTTTGAAGGTAGTCATTGTTGCTTGGCATTTTGAAATACTTTGTATATATTTGACATACGCTCGACTGGGAAATTGGGGCAAAACCCAAACTACTCGAATTAGAGGCCTAAGTAAGTGATTAAAACAGTTTCCCGAACTCCACCAATTATTTCCAGGCACACCATTTTTTGGAGCTAATTTGCTTGGCTTACATCAAATACAATGTATTTGGACACATGTATACTGTATTTGCGACAAGCTCCTATTACACATTACATTTGCATCCAAACTAGAAAAGTACGGATTTCCAGGGTGCAGCTATTGCCAAAAGCTATTCCAGTCAGCGCAAGGTTCCATGGTAGTGGTGACAATATCCCTGTTTGAGGTGTGCCTTAGCATAGCTGGTAGACTTCGAGCTGTTCAGTTCGGCCGTAATACGTCCAATTGATATACAAGCTCCACGTTCCCCTTAAGCGATTATAACGCCAATTCGCAGTGAAGGTAGGCAAAGATCTTACCGAATCACCAGACGGCGACTCAGATAATCCAGCACCGTATCTTGTGACCTCCTTCAACATATTAAATGCTGTCATAATGAGAAAAGCTGCAGTTAACTCAATAAAAACATTCTGATGTCGTATACGGATGGGTTATATGGGTTTGGCAGTAAATGAGGAAAAGACAAAGTTAATGGTGCCAACGAATAGAGCCTCCATTTGGAGTAGAGCGTGAAAGTTTATGACCGTTATAAATCCGGGGTAGTGACCGATTTTATTTGCCCAGGATCTGTTATCTTCATCGTTATCCATATATTATCTTCATCGTGAGAGCAAGCGGAGAAATGTTCTGGCTAATGGGCGACCTTTCTGGCCAAGCAATCATTTCAGAGAGATAGCTCTCTCTCTCTCTCTGGTCAAAATGCTATAAGGCAGTCATTCATATCGCAAGCGGATGAAACAGCACTCGGAGTTTTCAGAGAAAATTTCTGCGGTAAATGTATCGGATCAATGTGAATAATCAGATGCGGAATAAACGGCAGTTAACTTCAGTTCGGTTGAAATGATTTCTGTTGTCTGGATTCTAGGCCCAGTTAAATCAAAATCCGGCCTTGCTCCCACATCTTAGTCCCTTGAGCAGCATTATACCGTTTCTTCATTTAGTACTGTGACAACTTTTTATAAAATGTCGTGCATTAACAATAAAACTTTTGTAATTTAATGCAAAAGACATTGTTCAACTTTCAGCTTGTGATGTTCTCAAATCATTTTGTTTCACCAAATATCAGGTTATTGTTGCTTCAGTTTCGAAAATTGTTATTTCGGGAGCTCGATGTAAAAAGGAACACAGAAATAATAGTGAAACAAAATGAAAACGTCTTGTTGACGATAATTGATAATTTCAATATTGATAGATTTTCTTCGAAATGAAAACTTTTTTATAAGTTTAATTAAAGCAAGTTAATATTTCATGAAGTAATATAAATAAAACCTTAGGGTTGATTTGTTTCAAGAAAATAATGTTTCCCTTGTATGAGGTTCCCTTGCATGATAACAGACGAAGAATTGTAGAATTTTCTAAAAGCTTTCTTCTTTTGTTTGTGTTTTAGTTAACCCGCAAAACAAAATTTTTTCGACCACTTTGTATGGGACCCTAAGTGATTTTAGGCGCATCTCCGTACAATCTGGTCGAAGAACCACAAGCCGAAACATGTTACGAGGTTGAATTTTATGTTTTTGGATTAGAGAACAAAAACAAATATTAATCATCGAAAATCACTTTATTGTTTTTCAATATATTCCCCATGAAGATGTATACACTTTTGCATGCGTTTGAACCAATTGTCGAAAAACTTTTGCCACTCTGATTGAGGTATCTCCAAAACATGCATTCTGAATGCAGCTACCGCTTCTTCAGGTGTCGAAAAACGTTGACCTCTCAGTTTTTTTTCTTTACGTACGGGAATAAAAAGAAGTCATAAGGACTATACGGCGGATGACAACCCATCAAATCGATGTTTTGGGTGTTCAAAAATGCAGTTGTTTCAGCCGATGTGTGAGAGCTCGCATTGTCATTTTGAAGAGTGATCCGTCTTCGGCGGTTGGTTTTCCTGATTTCTTGGAATACAACTGGCAAACAAATAGTTGTGTACCACTCAGAATTCACTGTTCTGCGTTGTTCTAGTGGTACGGTTGCGATATGTCCAGTTTTTCCGAAAAAACAGGCGACCATTTGCTTGGAAGGTCTTCGGGCGCGAACAACGTTTGTTGGATTTGGCTCATCTTGAAACACCCATACAGTTGACTGTTGTTTACTTTCAGGCTCATATGCGTAAATCCAGGATTCATCACCTGTCATGATATCATAGACGTGTTTCTAAGCACCGCGATCGTGTTTTTGGAGCATTTCTTTCGACCAATCGACACGAGCCTTTTCTTGAGCGATTGACAAATTGTGTCGGATCCAACGCGAACAAATTTTTTTGACAGTCAAATGTTTATGCAATATTGAATGTATGACGGGTGCCACTAATGCCTAAGGTTGTCTCAATCTCACGATAGGTCACATGACGATCTTGCAAAATCAGTTCGCGCACAGCATCAATGGTTTTCGGAACAACAGCTGATTTTGGACGACCTTCACGAAATTCGTCTTGGAGTGAACTACGACCACGATTGAATTCACCTTACCATCGATAAACACTGGTCCTTGATGGATCTTCATCGCCAAAAATTGAATTTAGTTCATCCATGCACTGTTGCTGAGTTAATCCACGTCGAAAGTTGTAAAAAATAATCGCACCTAAATGTTCACGATTTAGTTCCATTTTTTGGGCCGAGATGAATCTTGTAAGTTACTGTAAACAACACAAATAGCGCTCGTATGTCAAAACGTTCTGAGTACGCATTACCTCAAAAATGTCCAACTTTACGATAGAGCTGTCAGTTTCCATATTGCAACACTAAGGTTGCCAAATCCCGAAACATAAAATTCAACCCTCGATTCCCGCTAAACTAACTTTCGATCAGTTTTTATTGGGAACAATCAAATGGGTTTAGAGGGACAACGAAAAAAAAAAGCGTTTCCCATTAGATCCGGTGAAGAGATTGGGGAGAGCTTCTCACACACTGTGCTGTGCGCTTTCTAATTTTTCACCTACAGTTTTACACCGGTTCCGAACGATATTTTGAGATGCTTTTTCATGGCTAAGTACTCGATAGCGTCGTCATTAATAATCGAGCTTGTCTTGTCTGGCAGAAATTAAAGTTCGTCATAGCGCACTGAAAGAAAATCTTCACAGCAAATCGATGATAAATTTTCACCAATTGTTCTTCATTGAATTAATGCCAAATTTCATCAATTCAATGAAAAAGTTCTTCAATTCGAAGATTGTGCGTTTCTTCAACTTTTTCAGAGTAATTGAATTGACGATCTTGTTTACATCAACCTTCATCATTTGAATTTGGAAATAATTAGTGGGATCCATTCAAAATTTGGACGTAGTATTGAAAAAATAAAGAGTAAGAGAAAAAATTATAAGAAAAGTGAAAATATATACGTAATATCAAATAGTACAATGGACAGAAAACATTATCCACGCTATGAGCACTTTTTATGTGGTCTTTTATAGCCTGTTCACACTAGCGTACATTTTGGGGGAAAGCATGGCAGATGTTGGAAAAATTAAACATGCGTTCACACTTGCAGCGTCTTCCATTTGCCATTTTCTAATATTCATTTGTGAACGTGCCACATCGCTGTAGCCAAATTTTTGTGATCAAAAATAAACGACACTAAAATGGTTTAGGAAATATAATTATGCATGCAATTGTAGTCTATTCGGACCCCGGAAACAAAAAATGGAGAATGGCATTCATCAAACGTTTATTTTTTAACATTCCATATTTATAACAATTGTGTTTTTCCTACATTTATTTCATCAAGATGTATTTATATCAGGGGGTGTTATTGCGACTAGACAATATCTATTTTATATACATATGTTTGGTTTCATTCCACTGCCAAATTCAAAGCAAATTTGTTATACAATTGCAATACAAGAAAACAAAAAAAGTATAAAAACAAGATATACATATATGAATTTAAAAGTCAATTGAGGCAAAGATTTGAAAATATTTAAATCAGCTCTACCAGCGCTACCACGTGATATACTTAAATATTATATCTTGGTTTTGTGTTTGATTTTCTGTCATTTAATATATAAAATAATCGAGTGATGTGGGGTGAAACGAAATGAGATATGGAAATTTTTCACAGATGTTGAGCTCACACAGTGACAAATTTGTATGGGAAAATGTTAACATCTTTGGCAAATTGATTGAAGATGTAATATGTGGCCTAGTGTGAAAAGGCTATTAGCCTGTTTTTGTCGACTTTTTAGGATGAAAAATAGTCAAAAGAGTTTGGCTACTCATCAAACAATTTGCATAAAATTGATGACCAATTTACACCAAATTGATGTCAAACCTACACCAAATTGATGAGAACCTTACATATAACTGATGAAAAATGTACTGCAAATTGGTGAACAATTCACATCAAAATGGTGGAATATTTACTTCACCTTGTTGACAAACTAACATCAAACTGATGAAAAATTTACACCTACTTGATGTAGATTGTCATTGAATCAACGTAAACTATTGATGAAAGATTGATGAAATCTTCTTCCTCAATTCAATAAAATATGTCGTAGGTTGGATATGAGGAATTTCGTTCCTAAATTTGATGAAGCTTTTTCTTTCAGTGCGGGCATAGAACCAGCGCTAACTTGTACAAGAGCAGCACAAAATAACCCATTGCAGAAAGCTTTCCAATAAAGCTAAGTGCATAAGAGCGGAGCAAGGTAAGAATGTGTACAAATTACAACTTGAAGAATATGAGAAATTGATAAAATCTTCAAAATGTATGCCATTGAATCATTTCTGCGTCGGAATTGACAACGCATAATATATACATATAAACGAACAAACCGGGCGGCGGTCACCATCGAGTGTTGAATCTTTAGACCTTCTGCTTAGCACACACTTTACAGGCAACTAACCCGATAAATGTATGGTCACACTCACCGATAAACCACTTCATGTCGCGTGTCGCACGAAATGTCTTGACTAATGGTACACTACACTGATTAATTGGAAGTAAGTAACCCCTACAAATCACCTGGCCCTGCCGGTATAGCACCAGTGGCGTTACAAAGTGGGCTAGCAATATTGACCCCCTGACTCCGGTATCTTTATGCAAGCTGTATTAGGCTACCTTATATTACAGTTGGTTGTAGAGAATCTAAGGTGGCATTCATTCCGCAAGCGGGAAAACCATCAAATGATAGTGTAAAAGATCAAACAATCTCTCATATTTGTTTCTGTATAAATCTATATATCTGAGAGAGTACAGTTTTGTTCATAGAGTAATGACGTATAGAGACGCCAACTCTCTCAGTAAATTGATGACACTTGGTGTGTTCCAGATGGGCGGTTGGATGTTGGGAAGTATTGTTTTAATAACACCAGATACAGACAAAGTTTAAACCATCCAATAAGAAAGCAGCAATGGCAAATCTACATTTCGATTTGAGAGCTACAATATATATACCACAAATATATACTACCAACAATGAAATATAACAAAAAAGTCCAAAATACACCTAGTGTAAGCCAATTTACGTCAAATAACTCTCTATCGCACCGACCGTACTACGAATAATGTTAAAGAAAATGTCAGATGAGAACAACGGCAGCCCTATACGTCATTACTCTATGGTTTTGTCGCTCATATTCTTGCTTTAATAAAGTTTAAATAAAATTTAGTTGGACAGTATTGTTTTGGAAATATCCGTACTAATATGTATTGAAACAATTCTCATTAAATTGAGTTTTGTTTATACCTATAAGGTGTGGTGATATACACAAATAATTGAGGGTGAGGCAGTTGATAAGATTTTTTTGGGCACCGAAAGAGCGAAATAAATATTGAATTGGAATTAACATCGAAATCGTATTGATTAAGAAATTAAGAAAGTATTAATGATAATTGACTTCATACTCCAACTGATTACGGTATAACTGAAAAAATATATTCTCGGTTTTTTACTCAATACTAGTACCCACTTAATCAAAAATATTCGAAAGTATTGATTAAATTTATACTCATGCTGATAGTAAATTTAATTGGGATGTATTCAATTCCGTCCTATAATTTGAGTACTTGAGTTAACAAGTTTCTTCATTATCTAAAATCCACATATAAAAGTAATTGAGTTGACAAATTTCGTGGTTGATTTGAGTATTAATTTTTACCAGTGTATTTACATATCATTACCTTAATTTAGAAGGGACGTATCTCACCATTTTTTTTTTATTCGTAATGAAAAATATAAAATACATTGTTATTGAAAAAATGAGAGTACTATGAACGCATAATCTTTCTCCCCTTTTTAATTCAAACTGCATTAAAAATTTTTGAAAATTTCTGAAATTATCACATTTACTAAGTTTTTTCGTCCTCCTGTAAAATTTTTGAAATGTGAAAATTTCTAAATTAAACTAAAGATATGTACATTAGACCGGCTCACAAAAATAAATTCATTTTGTCCACTTCTCAAAACGTACCCTGGTTTGTTTTATGATGACTCCCGTGAGCTGAACCATTTTTAAAAAAGGAATATTTTTAGTTTTTCAAAGAATTTTGTACTGTCACTAAAGACAATGTGTGCAATATAAGTATCATATAAATGGTTTTTTAAGGCTTGTCCAACGGTGTATAAAAGATGTCAAAGCATATCCTTACACATCCCTTTTTCAGGGATATTCTGCAAAACGGAGCAATTTTAAGTTTTTAGTGTAGAGATTTTTCTGATTTAAATGTCAGATTGATATATTTTAGTCAATTTAAGTAAATAAGTGTTTCGCTGTTGTATGGATATACCTTTCTATTGTTAATACATTTGCTGAGGTGCTCTGGACCAAATTTTTAATATTTGGAATTACTCGAATCTGACATTTAAATCAGAAAAATCTGGGTACTAAAACTTAAAAAGACGTGTTTGACAGAATATCTCTAAAAAATGATGTGCCAGGAAATGTTTTATATTCCTTTGGACACCAATTTCTTTAAAAAACTAAAATAATTAATTTTTTAAAAACGGTCCAGCTCACGGGATCTTAATGCTAGACTCGGAATATTTTCGAAATCACCACAAAACGAACCAAGGTACATTTCGCGGGGCGGACAGAAAACACTTTTTTCCCCACCATACAATATGAGTCGGTCTAATGTTCTAACGTACTGCGTACTTACGAGACTATAACTTCGTCCTTCACCTTAACCAGAAATGCGAATAGAAGGTCCCCTCAAGAGAATTTAACTCTGGATTTTTATGGATCTTGCTAGATTTTGGGGCTCAGGTTGCAAAGTCGTAGTAATTACAGGTATACAAATACCTCTCCCCATGCAGATATGAGCTTAGCAAACTCTCTAAGTAGGTAACGTAGAATTGGTTAGAAGTAAATCCAGAGAGATCGGTGTACGCGTGTGCAGGAACCAGAGGGTGCCAAATATTCAACGATTGTCTTTAGGTGGTATGGAAATTTGCCTGAATGAGAAACCAAAATGCAGAAGTTTGATTCTGAACTGAATACTCAGCTTTAAACCTAACACTATAGATAGGATAAAGAAAGTCAAAGTGGCTTTATAGTTGAGCAAACCGGCAGTTGGGGCTCGATTGGGTCTATCTCAGAAAACAGTTACTGGATACACAGAGGTGTTGTCCGACCGATTTGTGGCCTAAGATTGTGGAAAGGGGTCCAGAGAATGGCAATGGTTTGCAGAATGGTTGACCGAGACCTTTGGAGGTTATTTTTCACCTGATACCATTAGATTTCTTGGGCAGTCAAATAGATGTACCTTCAGCTATCTGCCAAGGACTTTCTTCACCACGAATACGATTTTAATGATTTTGCGGCAATCCACTTTACGAGAGGATAACATGGCACCAACGCCTACATTTGAAAAGGAACTTCTTAACTCATATCACAGACATACAGGAGTCCGACATACTGGAAAGAACGCATACCAGGTAAAATAAACAATTTATAATTCTACATTGAGTTCTATAAACAAGATGGAAATGAAGGTTTTGGTGTAAATTTTAAAGAGGTTCCTCTAGACCTTGCATGAAGGCAACCATACCATTGTAGTGATGATCAGACGGAAGCTACGGCAATCGGGGAAGTCGAAAACTCATCATCGCTACAGGTATCAACCTTTACTTTGGAAGTCAGGCTGCAATAAAATATCTTCTATATGTAATCCAGCCATCAAATATTGTCCATAACTGCCGTGAATCTCTAAATGAAATGACCCAGCATTTTGATGCCCTAATTCTATGAGTGTCAGTACACAGGAACATTCCAGGGAGCGATAGAGCGGTTATGCTGGCGAGATTAGAGACAACCTTGTTTGGTCCTACCTTATATGGTCGACTGGATATGGAGCATGTGAGGGTGCCACATTCTACATGTTAATTTATTGGGGTTACAATGAAATGTATAGAATAATTTTTTTATAGAATTTTAATGTCCCCCATAGGATCTCAGAAGTTTCAAAAAGAATTTTGAATTTGAGTTATTGACTTGCGATTTGCACTTAAAAAAGCTTTTCCTTGAATTGAATGTTTGTGCATTTAATCCAAAAGCAAAATGGAGCGTTTCATTTCCGGGATCCTTTGGAACCTGGAAGTGTGGGGTTGTGGTGATAGGAGATCTTTTTGATTAGGACCTACAGTTTTACACCGACTCCGAATGGTATTTTGAGAGGCTTATTCATGCCTAAATACTCGATAGCGTCGTCGTCACTAAGCGAGGTGACCGGCGTTGAAAGAAATGTAAGGTGGCCAGAGCAAGAATCGAACCCAGGTTATCATGCACAAGAGCCGCACACACTAGCCATTGCACCACCGATGGCCACAAAGAGATGTAGACCTGAGAGTATACCGTTAAGCTTAATTTTTTGGCCGCATTAGATTTGCAACATCGTTAGGGTGCCTGCCAAGTTTCAGTGAAATCAGTAAATTTTTAATAGATATAGATTCAATTATATGTATTAGGGGTGTCGGGGCCCACCCGAGGTACAAGTATTCTAAAAATTTCAAGTCCCTGAAGTTTATCTACACTATAAACACAGTTCATTTAAAAACTTTAATACCTTAAGAGCGGAAATTTTTGAACAAAAAGTGCCATGCGCGCTTTATTCGTATTCTGCAACACTGTGGCGGCGATAAACACCAGCTCTACACCTTTTCCAATTGTAATTTGAAACTATCAATTAAAAATCTGAAAATATTAATTTAATTTAAGAATTTGTAATTTAAATTCAGAATATATCAATTAAAAATCTGAATTTCTATTTAGAAAATCAGAAAATATCAATTGAAAATCAGAAAATTTCAAAAGAAAATCAGAAAGTATCAATTGAAATTTAGAAAACATCAATTAAAGTTCTGAAGTTATCAATTGAAATTCAGAAATTGCTAACTAAAATTCAGAAAAGTAAAATTCAGAAAATATCAATTGATATTCCCAAAATATCACGAAATATGAACTGAAATTGAGACAACTGTATATAACGAGATGAAAAATTCATTAGTTGATATTTTCCAAATTTCAATTGATATTTTCCGAATTTCATTTGACTTTTTCTGGTTTCAGTTGATATTTTCCGAATTTCATTTGACATTTTTGGAATTTCAAATGATTTGATTCTGAACTTTAATCGATATTTTCTGAATTTTAATTTGAGTTTGCTCAATTTCAATTGTTTTTTTTTCACAATTTCAATTGATTTTTCCTGAATTTCAAATAAAAATTTCAAATTTCAATTGGTATTTTCTGAATTTCCACTGGAAATTCTGCATTCCATTTGATCTTTCTGGGAATTTCCGAATTTCAACTGATATTTCCTGAATTAGTATTGCAAAACGTGCAGTTCTTCTCCCATTAGAATGAATGTACAAATTTGCAACGCCTACATTAGTTATCGCTCCGATTGTGTTCGTACACATATTTGTAATTTGTTAGCATAGACAAACTCCATTAATATTTTTATTTACACTTTACATAAATGGGTTCTTTAATTTGCATTGGATTTTAATTTGCATTACTTTATCTAATGCAAATGCAAAATAATTACCATAGTTCGCAATGACAATTAAATACTTTTGAATTTGCATTTGCTCAGGCAATGGAGGTTGTGGAATCTGATGTCAATTGTAATGAAATTTGTAAGTGCTTTTAATTGCCTTCAAGTTGTTTGACTGCTGGCAATTCTGTTTCTATAGTATTTTCTATGTAGAGGATTGTGGCTTTAATAGGTATTGCCTCATAGTATTTTCAAATTCATAAACCTGTACTGTATAAAATATTTGAAAACCAAAATTGCCAGATATGAAGGAAATGCTTTGAAAATAAGTACAATTGCCAATGGTATTGAAAGTTTTTTGAATTTGCATTTGGACAGGAAATTCAAATTAAACAACAAATTATAATTGTCATACAATTAATTTGCCCGATGTATGACATTTTCCAATAAAATATATTTATCTTGTTGGCGGGGTAAAGGTAATCACCCTATTGGAAACCCCTATATCTTTTACAAATGGCACCAAATCTAAATGCGGCTTTGACATTTGTGAAGCAAACAAACGCCGAATACAAATCGACAAGACATTAATCGGTTTATTGGGCAAGAACGATTTTCGGCACAGCAGCATATCGCTGCTGTTGCCCAAGATGTTGAAAAGGGGACCGGAATTTCGACCAGACGACGTGCCACGCAATTGGGCATTAGATGGCGGTCCCTACGCAGAATTTTGGTGAAAGGTTTGAAGATGTTCCCTTATAAAGTGCAAACAGTACATCAGCTGTTAGCTGTTGACCGCCAAACGCGTGTAACCTACGCTCAAGCCGATCGTAATTTCAAAGAAGGGGTGAACGACTTTTCATCGAAAATTATCATGAGCGATGAGGTTCATTTCCATCTTAGCGGTTACGTGAATAAACTAAAAAATCGTTTATGGGGCCCCGAAAATCCGTGTATCATACACGAAGATCAATTACACCCGCTCAAAGTTACTGCGTGGTGTGCTGTTTACGTTGGAGGAGTCATCGGACCATTTTTTTTTCGAAAGCCGCGGGCCAAATGACGACTCCGGACGACGTGCGCTATAGATCCAAGATTACCGAATTTTTTCTTCCTCAATTGGATGAATTGGGACTGAAGAACATGCGGTTCATGACTTACTTTTATTGACTATATTACAACCTCATGAGGTCAGACGTCTCACGCATATTAATTAAACAAACACATTAAACAAATTTCAACATATTCTTCCAACTGGCTCTATCCTTCGCCTTTTCTCGCCAGTTGGTAACACCAAGGATACGGAGGGATTCTTCTGCCTGGTCTTTCCAGCGGAGTCTTGGTCGTCCTCTTTTTCTGCTTCCATCGGGTACGTTATCAAAAATCTTTCGCGCTGGCTCATCTTCATCCATTCTGATAACATGGCCTAGTCAACGCAATTGACACACTTTGATTCGTCTAGCTATGTCCACGTCAGAATAGAGATTATATAGCTCTGCGTTCCAGCAACGTCGGTACTCGCCGCTTTCCCTAACAGAACCATATATTTTACGGAGAATTTTTCTCTCGAAAACTCCCAGGTGTTTTTCATCCGCTTGCGATATGACCCAAGTTTCAGTGCCATATGTCAAGACAGGTAAAATGAGAGTCTGATATAGCTGGACTTTTGTCCATCGAGAGAGGGCTTTGTTCCTAAACTGCTTGCTGAGCCCAAAATAACATATATTTGCACGCACAATTCTCCTATCTATCTCCAGGCTGACGTTGTTGTCCTTGTTCACGGCGGATCCAAGATAGACAAATTCATCTACAACTTCAAAATTAAATCGGTTGTCAAGGTTCAAGTGCGGACCAAGTCGAGAGGTTTCTCTAGTCGTTGACACCATCAATTTTGTCTTGCCCTCATTAACAGCAAGACCCACCTTCGCTGATTCCTTTTCGATTCTTGAAAATACTGCAGTAACCTCTCGCAAATTTCGCCCAATGATGTCTGTGTCGTCAGCATACGCCAGCAACATATGGCTTTTCGTGTTAATGGTCTTGTTCGTATTTACTGCAGCCTTTCTCATTATTATCTCCATTAAAATGTTGAAGAGATTGCACGAAAGTGTGTCGCCTTGTCTAAGTCCTCGCTTGGTACAGAATGGTTCAGTGAGGTCTTTCCCCACTTTCACTGCTGATTTGGTGTTGGCCAGAGTCATTCTACAGAGGCGGATCAGTTTTGCCGGATTACCAAGTTCAGACATAGCTTCGTACAGTTTTCCCCGTATGGGGCTATCGAAAGCAGCTTTGTAATCGATAAAAAGGTGGTATGTATCGATTTGCTTTTCATGGGTCTTTTCCAGGATCTGGCGTAGCGTGAATATTTGGTCAGTTGTGGACTTGCCTGGTCTAAAACCACACTGATAAGGTCCAATCAGGTTTTCAATAATTGGCTTTAGTCTTTCACATAATACTCTCGACAAGACCTTATACGCGATGGATAAAAGACTGATACCGCGATAGTTGGAACAGACACACGGATCACCCTTTTTGAATACAGGGCATAATACACTGATACTCCACTCATCGGGCATAGTTTCCCCCAGCCATATACTGCATATCAGTTGATGCATGTGGGCTATCAGTCCTTCGCCACCTGCCTTAAAAAGTTCATAAAATGTTTCTTTGACCTCATCATCTTTATCCTCTGTCGGTGCGTGCACACAAATTAACGAGATGTTGAAATATTTCGCTTTGATGCGAATTGTGGCTATGCGGTCACTCACTGGGTTGAACCTTGAAACTAGGTGTCGCAGTCTCTTGCCTACTATAAATCCGCACCCAAATTCGTGCTTACGCTCATGGCAGCTGTAGTAAATATCGAAGTTTTTCTTTCTGGTGCAACCATATCCTGTCCATCGCATTTCCTGGATCGCTGTGATGTCAGCTTTATATTTTCCGAGGACATCCGCCAGTTGGAAAGTGGCACCAGTCCTGTATAACGTTCGAACATTCCAGGTACATATCCTTAAATCATGGTCCTTATAACGTTTGCGAGGGTCGTCAACAGTTGGGGGGTTTCTTTGTTCATTATATTTTCTGTGTATTTTCATTGCTGATATAACGGTGGCGGGAGGCAAACCCAGCCCACCGTGGTTTGCATTTTACCTACTGCCAGGATGATTATGTTTCAGCCGCCCATTATGGATCAGACGCTGACCAGAATGCAGTGTGTCGAAACTGGATTTGTGTTTCTTCAATTTTGATCCGCCGTTGGCCAGGGGTGTTGGCTCATCCGCCTTCAATGGACAGAAGAATATGTCTACTACTTCGAAGAGCTTCAGTGACAGGGTCACCTAATAATCCTGAGACGTATCAGTGATCGCATTACCACTCAGGTTGCTCATTCGTTTCGCCTTCTCACTTTAGCTAGCTAATGGAGGTTTCCGATAAGCCATTGCCCAGGACATACTGCGTGGAAGCAGTGAGCTGCTTGGACTGCCCAATGAAGGAATCATTTCTGGCCACTCCCAAGTGAATGGCTATCAGAAACTTTCCATCTCCAAGGACATGCGGTTCATGAGAGACTGTGCAATTCCGGGTCGCTTAATCTCTCGTTTTGGTGATTTGCACTGGCCGGCCAGATTACCCGATTTAACCGTACCAGACTTCTTTTTGTGGGTTATTTTGAAGTCGTGGGCTTACGTCGAGAATCCTCAGACTCTTGAAGCCATAAAGGAGAATTTTCGCCATGAATGCGAGAATATGCAAGAATTATCACCCGAAGTTCTGGCAAGAGTGATGGAAAATGCCATAAAACGAGCCCGTGTGGTCATCAACTCTAGCGGCGCCCACTTGGCCGATATCATTTTCTCAAGATGATGGAATGAATTATAATGGATTGAATAAACAAATTTCACAAGCAGCACAACGATTTTCATTAACAAAAAAATATAGTGATTACTTTTACCTCACTTTGTATATAACATATTCGGTGGTTGAGAATTTCAAAAATGCTTCTGTAAAAATTCGAAACATTACAGAATTAATATAGCGAAGTTAATATGTTTCACCAGTTCACTCGTCTTAATGTAGGGTACACTAATATACAAATTATTTTTAGTCTTTTATTTTGAGTTTTCAAGGGCGTCAAAAACGTCACTTAGGACGTGATTTTGGGTTTTTTGAGCGCTCAACTGAAGAGCTCTTCTTCAAAACCAATAAAACTCTTGGCCACGCGTCTTCCTAATTCTCATGAATTGTGTTTTTCGTTTTTCTTCAGTTTGAGTCGTGAACATGCAAATAAACTAATGATTGAACTCTGCTACCATGGGGGTTTTCATGGTTCCCAACCTACCACAATGTGAATGTGGTTACTGTTGTCTCTTATACATGCATCGTTACAATATGGGTTTGTATTTCAGAGCCACAAATATATGTACATACGGATTTCTTTGTATGTTTATGTATTTCAGTATTTGTTTAATACTGTGGAGTTTTGTAGGAAATTGTATGTGGAGTATTTACTCTTTATATTTTTTTTTGGTTTTTTCCCCGTCTTTACCTGAACCATAATACGTTCGGCTTTTTTTATTTTGGGTTTTACCAATATTATTATCTGTCTTTAACGAAGTCATGATGTGATTTTGATTGTTGTGTTTCTCAGTTTCGTACGTTTTTGTATAAAACCATTAATGCCGGCAATTGGTGGCAGCAGTTTAAAATTATACATCACCAGAAGTAGATTCGGGTCGTTTGCCAGCCGGATACAAATTTTGTCATAAGGACTCTACACAATTCACCAAGCAGCAGAGAGCAGCATCAGACAGTAAGTTCAGCAAAGAAAAGTTTATGTAAAAGCAAATACAAAGTTAAAGAAACGTAAAAAAAAGCAAACAAACATTACATTTTTAAATAAGTGTCGACATAGAGTGTAAATTACAAATTGAAACTTTAAGTTATGGTGCATGAGATTTCAAAGTGGATAAGTTACAAATTGTAATTGCGCATTGTCTGCAACGTTAAGTGAGATTGTTATCGTGTGGTAACTTTTGTTAGCCTGTTTGAAAATCGTTTATATTCAGTAACGGAATAAAGCTTATGGTGTGTTTACATTTAAGTGCCAATCTAAAATTGTGAAATATCGGAAATAAATTAAGGTGTTTAAATTTATACCGAAAAGTTACAGGATTCAGACATATGTCGAATGTAACAATATCGTTACATATGAAGTGGAACATTGCATTTTCTACTTCGGTGATTTTTTTTATGCAGAAGAGAAATAAACTCATTAAAATACTATCGTCTGTCAAAACGACTCTATTTTTAGAAACAATGAAATTAATTAATTTTAGTGTAATAAGTGGAAGTGGCAACACTATTTTAATTAACGGCGAAATACAGAACAGACAAATTTAAACATGAGGCAATAGAATATCGGAACACAACGCCTCAAAGTTAAAGAAATTCGTATTATAAAATTATTAAACAAAATCAATGAGGGTTCGAACTCACGGGCGATGTGTTACCACCTTTTTGTTACACGATACCTGTTAGATTTCTATGAACACATTAGCAAATGTTACATTGGAATATAAAAAACAAAATAGTTTTTGTGCTCAAGGCTCTTTTGCTATTGAACTTTCTTTTGGCTTACATCTATCTGCTTTAATATTAGATGTAATGTTGTCAAAATAAATAAAGCAATATTTAGCTCACTGAAATAATTGTTTTTGTTTTGTCAGAGCGACCCAAAAAGTATTGAAGAGTATAGAGAACTTATTGCACTCATGTAGAGAGTCTGAGTAAAAGAGCATAAACAAGTCTTATTCTCTTTATACAATATTTCAATATAAATGCACCATTTCGACAATGTTATTACAGAAAACAATACAAAAAGAATAAATGTTTCAAAAGGCATTACTGTTTCACATCAAAATTATGAATGGACCAAGTTATGACAAAGAAGGAGTAATACGTTTTGAATCATTCGCCAGATGTCGCCAGTGCTTTTGATTCGTACAATTCGTTCCATGAGCTCTCTATACTATTCAATACTTTTTGGCGACGACGACCTGTTTGTTTGTTCGCTGCCGCTACATCAACACCGTCAGACTTATTTTCAGGCAGAGACTATTGTTGTACAACAACCACGTATCCGATGCCAACGCTGTGTGTTCTTTGCATGTGTTCACTTTGATAGATTGCCCTACCCTTGCCTATAGATGTTAACACATCAAAAATGAGTATAACAGTTCCTGAATGTATTTTAAGTTTTTTAAGAAACACAAACCATAACTTTATTTATAAGTATTATATTTGCTTACAATATTTTAAACGCAGAGTGAATTTAAGGCTAATATTAAGATTTATAGCAACGGCGACTAAGGCTTTCGGCTATCATAGATTTTGGGTTGTTGGAACAATTGTGTTTTGTACCGTGGAGAAATTCTTATAATGGAACATTTCTTCTTCGTAACTGGTTTTAAACTTTTTAAATTACTAAGTTCATTTAAACACAAAAGACTTACAGCGTACATCTTTATCTTCCATCATTTGCTGGAACGTAAAGAATAGTACAAATTAAACAATGGCTTTCTCATTTTAAAGCCTTTAACCTTTTAACTTACAGAATAATCCATTCTAGTTTAATATAAAATACCCAATCATGCAATTGTATTGTCATCCAACAAAGTTTAACCTTGAGTTCTCGTACTTAATCTTAGCCAGCTACTACGTATTGCAAATCCTTGTGGCATGCAACATATGAACGCTAACCAAATATATCATATATCATTTACGTTTTCCATTATCATCCTTTATTATCTTACGCTTTCCCCTATCGGCCTAATACTGCTTATAATGGAATCTAAACATTGCCTCACGCGCAACATTTTTTTTATTGCCTTTCATGACAGTAATCCTCCCTGCTGACAGCATATGAAGAATATGGTTGCCACAGCATTTTACAGTCCCAGTGTACTGTTTTGTTTTCATTACCCTTTTACTTCATGGGAAGGAAATATCATTATTAATACGAACCCCTGGGGAAATTATGTGGATGTGGGTGGAAAAGGATTTTAAAGATTATGAATGTGGTTGCGAAATTGTTGGCTATATTTTATAATTCACCCACATATGCAGCGATTTATTTACGCGCGAATTGTTGACGTACAGTCACTGCAAAAAAAAATGAGTGCTTATCTCGCCTTTGAAATTTTTAATTTTTTGCTTTCAAACAATCACCCAGGACCATTTCTTACTTACTTATCCGGTCACTGATGACCCTGGGGGGTCAGGGACCTTGCAAAACAAAGATAACAGATTTCGCAAACCAGTTCGACCTTTTGCTTTATTTCTCCAGTTGGCAATACCAAGTGTGGGCAGGGATTCGTCAACCTGACCCTTCCAGCTTGATCTCAAGGGCTGACGTTGTTGTTTTTGTTTACGGCAGATCCGAGTTATATTAATTCGTCCACCACCTCGAAATTATAACGGCTATTAACGTTCATCCCTTGGTCTAATCGCGTGGAGGCCCTGTTCGATGAGACCATTAATTTTGGACCATTTCTATCTGCTGTAAAAATCTGGCGTCAGTTTCTCTTCCCTTTCGTCAAAAAATTATACAGTATCAGTATTAGAGAATTTTGAGAATTCAGAATTTTCATACATTTTTTGACTTTGTAAACCTAGATTTTTGCCTCTACTTAAAATTTGTAAATTTTGAGTTGTGACACTTTTGGATTTGCGGTGCAACATATTATAAGGATGTGTCATGTACAATTTAGAATTTAATTTGGCTTTCAAAAAAATACTAAAAGACGTTTTTTAAAAATTATGATTTTATTGCTACGACCGATCATTGACATTTACCAATGAAATATAATATCGATGAAATGGCTTCCACGACTTGCTTTGCAGTACCTCAATCTATCTACCCAATCTTGCAGTATATTTTCGACTGTTTGGGCCTCTATCTCGTGAACGACATCGTCGATTTCGTATTTTAAGGCCTCAAGGGACTCGGGATTGTTTGCGTAACACTTATGTTTCACGGTGCCCCCAGAGAAATTAGTCTAATGCGGTCAAATCAGCCAATGGACTTTCGAGTGTAGGCTGATTATTCGACTTTAAAACACAGTACGCAAAAGATCGATTTTAAAGTTGACTGTGTGGTTCCTACCACTGCCCTGCTGTAACCATACGTCGTTCATGTCATCCTCTTCAAGTTTTTGGAACTGAGTATGGCACGGTAATTCCCGCCATTGACGATTATGGCGGCTCCTTACTCATTTTCGAAGAAAAATTGACCTATGATTCAGAAATGCCAAAAATCCCAACAAACAGTCACTCGTTATGGATGCGTCGGCTTCCTCTCGACGCCATGTGCATTTTCCAAGCCTCTGTTGCCGCCGAGGTGAAAATGAGGTTCGTAGGAAACTAAGAGTTTTCGAGGTCATCATGCTCATCTTCAGCGAATCGATCTTCAGCCCATTCAGCGAAGCGAAAACGCATTGATTGGTCACAAGGCTTCACTTATTGGATTAATTTGACTTTATTAGCTTTCATACCGAGGTCTTAATGCAAAATTCTATGCAAAGAAATGCGAGAAATGTTCAGTTTCTGCGAGCTGTGGCGAGTTGACGTTGATGACTGTTCGAGCACACTTTCACCTACAGCGGCAAGATTTTCCGCTGAACGCACTGGAGGAGCACATGCACAAATGCACAACAATATAAAACGATTTTACTTTTCAACATAAAAAGCTTATCACCCATGAGCTGCATTCCGATTCGAATTTATTTCACAAAGCATTTTAAATTCACAAGTATTCGAGTTTGGTGTTCTCAGAGTTAACTTTTCGAACTCACTTCTTAATATATATACAGCTGAATTGCAAAACATATGTTTTGTTCTCAAAAATTAAAGAAACCAAAAACAAACAGGAGATTATAAATATCTCCTCTTGACATTTTGTCTTGTCATTAAATAGTCATTCATAACCATGCATTTCATTAAAATACTTAAATTGCTTCAAGTAACTTCCTTGCGCCAAAAACCAAGAAAACTAAATGACATATGAAAGAGTTGCCACCTTTACTCACTAAGACTTTGAGTTAATAATTATAAATTTTACTCATTTAAAAGCATAGAAGTTAGGAGAGATAAATATTTTCATTCTTGTCTCATATATGCCGTCGTGTTTATATTGACATCTTTTCGATATAACTCTAAAAATAATTAAACTGATTGTTGAGTATCTTAACTCTATGGCTCTGGCAACTTTGGATTTTCGAACATCCAATAGTCAGCTGATTTGCATATAATGGTATAAATGTGGAATGGAAACAGAATGGAAATTTGGGAATAAATGCTTGAGAAACTTTTAATTCAACATCCAAGTTAAGAAAAAACATATTCGGATTTCAAACTGTAATGTTCTTCTTTATATAATTTGCATTTTTGATACAGAATATGTTATTTATTTCTACTCTCACAACAACATTTGATTGTGAAACTCTTTCACAAAATGTCTTGTGAAAATAAAGTCAAGAACATAATTTTTGTAAAAATTTTCACTTTCACAAAAATTCGGAATGCAGAACATGGGCGTATATTATTGAATTGAAAATATAAAAGTTTAAAGTTCGATTTTTATTTTTATTATTGAAAATGTCTGGTACATAGAATAACACATACCATAGAAGGTTTTATTCGCTCAATAAATCAAACGTCATAGGTACGATGGAAAGTAAACATTGGATGGTAGAAATATGGGTTCAATAATACCAGATAGTGGCAATAGTATACAGCGATCAACATAGGAACAACAACCGAATTTCGTGATTTTGTGGCAAACTAGTTGTGTTAAATACAATACAAATGTATACCAACGATAAAAGTCAATAAAAAAGTGCAAAATATATTTAAATTTTTCAGTTCTACACCAAAACGACAGGAAAAAGTTAAGTGAACATATTTTGTAACTCCACCTGGTGTAAGATAATTTTAAATTTAATTGCTCTCATTTCCACAAACCTACGATGAGAGTGTGAAATGAAACGTCAGATGAGAGAATAAGTTTATCTAGGTATGTATTAGTCTATGGTCTGGTACTTCCGTTGTCAATTTACAAGTACAATTTACATGTGAGTTAGACAATTTTTTACGATACCAAGATTTTAACAATACATCGGCTTTATCGCGAATATGACCGCCGCTAACATAGCATTCATTCAGTGAGTGTATAAAGTATAAAGAACGCAGCCCAGTGGATGTGGGAAGCTCTCCACAATCTCTTAATGGGACAGATCGAGTTAGACCTTAGGCAAACTGATGTTGTCCAATGCGACTTAAAAATATATATTAACTGAAAAAACCGACAACAAATTATTCATTTCGAAAATTTTGACTTTTGGTGGAAATGCTAAACTTAGATTCGGAGTCGTCCAAATTTTCACGACTCCAACTCCGACTCCGGCTTTAGGCGAATATCCTAGAGTCCGACTCCGACTCCACAGCAGTAGTTTTGTAGCTGCAATATTGTAAACATTTCTAAATTATTTGCAGTTCTTTTTTTTAGTGAAATTCAAATACATACTATAAAAAATTAAAGATAAAATAATACATTTTGCTAAGATGAATGTATACGCAATAACAAGTGTATACATTTACATCACTGATTTTTTGGAATGACCGTATATTTATTTGTAGGTATGTACAAGGGAATTTAGATAACTTTTTAGTTAAATATATACGTTAACGCATGTAAACACTTCAATTTATATTCTTCAACTTAGCATTTATTTAAAAATTTTTAAAAAATATTTTCGTCAGCAACAACTGCTAATAAGTGATCAGAACTACATACCTATATAATTCTATGATTATTCTGTAATAATCATAGTTACCGCTAACAATTTCCTAACAACGACGACGTAGTTTCAATTGTTATTGTCATTCACATAGTAGCGGAAAATCCCATGACTACTGCGTAGTTGGTGTGAATAGGTAACTATGTTTTTAACGATACGTAATTGATGTTAACTAAACTGAGATTGAAATTAACAATATAACCAAGTTAGTGGTAGAAAATCACTTAAACAAATTTCAAAACATGGTCTGTTAGCCTAAATGGAATTAAAAATAACTCGGATCAATGTCAACTAAAATTGAGATATCATATGGCAGGGCCAAAACGATAACAAAACCTACAATAAGAATAGTTGCGTTCTATAAATATAACTTTCAAAACTTCGGCACCAGTGCGTGTAAGTAGCAAAATAAATGTGTAAGTAGCAGAGTTCGTATTTATCACCCATGTGTAACCCATACACATCGTCGTGGGGAATGTGTAATGAATTTTTACCCATTACCCACAGGGTATGGGGAAAATAATGGGTAGCTACCCACAAAAATGGAGAATTACCCATAGTGATTACCCACTACCCAAAGGGTAATGGGGAATATAATGGGTAGTTACCCACGACGATGGGGAATTACGCTTCACGATTACGCGTTGCTCTCAGGGTAATGGGAAAATAATGGGTAGTTACCCACGGGTTACCCAGGTTAGTAATGGGTTACCCAGGTTAACCCATCCCCATTTTTGATCGAAAATATGAAACAATTAGAAAAATTTCTATATCTCGGAAACGGACCGTCCAATCGGATAAATTATCAATTTTTGAGAGTTTCTAAGGGTTTTTCATAAAGTGGTCCAATTCGTATGGAAGAATTTGTTTTCAAAATATCGCCAACAAATAACGCCGACCACAAACGCTAACCGTCACTCGTCCGCCGGTTAGCGACAAGCGCGTACAGCTGATAATTAAAATGGTTTAATTCTTGACATTGATGAACAACAGAACATTTTAAAGTCATTCAATGGAAGAAGAAGAATTTGAAGAAAGCCAGTTTCGACAGTGTCTTTTTCTTCGATATTTGTCAAACTTTGAATTAATTCAACACTTATGCTCGAACTATAATATACTGAACAGCTTAGTATCCTACCGTGTTACCACTTATTTCTCAATAATGAACGTAGCCACATCAGCCACTTAATTTAAAAAGTACATAGAAAAAAATCAATCAAGAAAATCAAAGTGTTTAAAAACTAAATTGCCGGGTCGCTTTCTGGGTTTACACTTATTGATACACTCACAGTAATAGACCGGTTCCGAAAGGTATTATAAGAAGCGTTTTCACGAATAAATGCACGACAATGTCGCCTTAACTGCCATCGAATGAAATATACCTAAGGTGGTCAGACCATGGATCGAACCCACGTTCAGATGTTAGAGAGCCGGACAAACTGCCATTTTTTTAATGGCGGCCACCCAATTTATTGAAATTTTGTAATTTATCAAACTGATCTAGTATCAAAGAGTCTGTCTATACATATAAGGCGATTACATGTTCACTTGAAATCATAAAATAAATAATTAAATATTTTCCCATTACATCCCATTGATGGACTGGGGAGACCTTCCCACTATCGGTGAAATCATTTCAAACATAAATGAGTCACTACTCCATACCGTTCGATTTTGTAATACTTCAAATTTATGTATATGACTATAAAAAGATGTAGGTATAAGCAAATTGAGTAAATCATTTGGCCATTGGCCTTTATTAATATGCAATACATGTGTTGAGATTGATATACCCTACCCTCAAGTGTTTGAAATTATAAAATAGATAAAGACAAAGACACACTTAGGTTAGTTTATCATTAAATCTGTCTGTCATGCTCATTTTTAAATCCATAATCAGCAACCTGTACCAAAGTTTTCAAGCTAACCGCCCTTAAACGCCTTAAGTAGAGAAAAATAACAGTAGACCAGGGTATTGAAAAGTCGGTGCTTCCCTTCAGTGCATTGAAATTAATTATTCTTTAATTTACTAATTTACTTTTATTATTCCCAGGAGTTAATAAAAATATGCAAATTAATTTTGATCGCTGTTTGGTTTATTTAACTTTATGTAAATATCTGTTAAACTCATTAGCAGCTATGAATTTTCTATAAGTTGATGATTTGTTTGCTTTGTCAAAAATGAGCAGGTCATCAGTGATAACCTATTTAATCAAGGTTCAATATTGAAAGCGAATGTTGGTAAATAAGAGGAAACCCCATTTACATGTATTTTGTGTGTAAAAATGTAAAAACATTTTTAATTTAATAGTTGACGTTTGACCGCTAAATTTATACATTTTTCTCTTTCATATGTTTATTTGAACATCCAACTGCGTCATCGTGGTATTGGGCATTTTGGAGATTTAAGTTAAAGAAGTTTCGTGCTGTTATTTATCCCTATCCGACAGCGATTTATCTCACCTTGATTAGTGCCGGTGCACAGTGTGACGGATGGAAATTTTAGGAGGCAAACCGTTTGTATAGTTAACAAAATGAGGAACGAAAATACAGTTATATAATAAGTTTGAAGAGATAATGAAAGAATAAATAATGATTTTTGCCTTTTACTTTACTTTAGGTGTTGAGTAACCATTATTTAATTTAGCTTCAAGTTTTTGGCAGAGCTGGAAACAGCTCAAATCGTTCAAATTTATGATCCTTCTAGAAGATGGAAGATTCATAAATAAATACATATTTTCCCGTTACATCCCTTGTAGGGATTAGGGAGAGCTTCTCACAACCAGTGAGCTGTGCGCGTCATAGTTTTAAACTCACTGATTGGGACCTACAGTTTTACTCCGGTTCCGAACGGTATTTTGAGAAGCTTTTTCATGGCTAAATACTCGATAGTGTCGCCGTCACTAAGCGAGGTGACCGCCGTCGAAAAAATTTAAGGTGATCAGAGTAGGTATTGAACCCACGTTGCCATGCACAAATATTGCAAGAGCTGCGCACACCACCGACTGCCACAGGAAGATTCATACAGGATAGAATATACGGAAGAATTGGTGATATGCGAGTTGACCCAACTTTTGAACTTTGACTTTTAAAAAGTTCTGAAACAACGGTATATCGTTACCTTAATTTGGAAAGGACGTAACTAACATTTTAAACATTTTATTTTAAAGTTAATAAATATAACAATATTTTTAATGAAGTTTGAATTAAAAAGGCAAGACAAGTTTTGCGTGCACAACCCACTAAGTTTTCCAGTAACGATGTATTTTATATTTTTCTATACGAATATGTAAAAGGCGCTACTTCAAAAAAATGGATAGTTACGTCATTTCTAAATTAAGGTAACCATATGTCTGTTAAAAATTATTTTTGATATTTTCGAACCCTAAATTCTCTGGCATTTCTATTCGTAGTAGGTTAAAATTCTGCAATAAACTTAACGTTATCAAACTCCATTTAGCCCAGTGACTTTCCACGAGAATTGGGCGGGACTCAAACATTTAGGCCCACTCTATAAATATATTACTCTTTAGCGTCTCCTTAGCCAGAGCTAATCCTTGAATTTCGGATTATCTTAACTCATTTTTAAATTTTTTTTCCACTTTGAGTGATTTGTAAAACCTACCGGTACATCTTCATTATGTTTTGATTACACATTTAGGATCTCAATTATTTTTTTCATTTCACTCCAAAATTTCTAAAAAAGTCTAAAAAAATTTATTTGACAAACAAATCTCGTTCTAGGTTTGGTTGTCTTAGATCCAGTTATTTTTAAAATTGTAGTTTCCTTTAAGGCTGACTGATCATGTTTTCTCTGGTTGGTGAAAATAATGAAAATGCTACGGGTGGAAATCGAACTCACATTCGCTGGACGATCGTTTCGAAGTTTTGTGAAGCGTCATCTTCAGCAGCTGCGGGTGTATTCACACATGCCACTCATCGAAATCTAGTTTTTTCATACGTCAGTTTAGTCATACACCTCCCCAATCGAGACTACATGCTAAAAAAAACTGGTCACTCGGTCATGCAGGGATCTTTGGAACATACATACACATATATCCAAGCACTGTTTTCATGAATTTAAGATCTGCTGCTTTTCAGGTTCTTTATTATCTGTCACGTTTTTGTTTCCAGCAGTTTTCAATAAACAAAGCCACATTTGGGTCACAAAAACAAATATATTATATTATGACATAGTAATTATTGTGTTTACAACATATAATATTGTAGAACAAACACAAAGTGTTTGTACACAAGTATGCAGTGGTTCCGGCAAGCTACAAACATTTTATATTTCCATTCAAATAACAAAAAAAAGAAAGATTTTTCAGTGCATATAGTGACACAAAATAAATGTTGCTCAAATAGCAGTACACACAAAAAATCTGTTAAAGTCTACAATTTATAGCGCAAATATATCCAAACTAAATAGCACCCCTACTCAACCTCTTCTACTCAAACTAAAGTCGGGACAGGGGCATATTAGATGTTCGATGCTCTTATCCTTATTTCCCCCCTAGCAACAAATTTCAAAAACCATGTGTATGTTTGAACGCATTGTTTTCATGAATTTAAGATCTGTTCTTTTGTTGCCTTGTTTTCAGCAGTTTGCAATAACCAAAGCCACATTTGGGTAACAAATATATATATTATAACCGTTAATCGTGTTAGTCATTGTGCCACCAACATGTAATATTGTAAGCAAATATAATGTGTTTAGACACAAGTATACTACATTTGCGACAAGCTACAAACATGTTATATTTGCATCCAAACAACAAAGAGATCGAGTTTTCAGGGTGTAGTGATCCTTTAATTATTGCCCCGATACAATCTATCTTTCGCATGTGTTAAAGCTTTAGCATTAAGCATCATCGTTCATATATAAGTAGAAAGGCGCATGCCCACTAGATCCGAATACACACACTGGAAAATGTTTCTTTTTTATTGTTTGTATGCAAATATAAATATATATAACGGGTTTTTCAATCAGAGCGCTACAAAAGTTTTTCTAAATAAAACAAAACCCGTTTTAGATACCAATGAAATTCTTTATTCCTGTGAAAGTACGTTCGATGCCATTGTGTATGGAATTCGATTTCTTTGCATGGCCACCACGGGCACGCTTGTAGAAGACCAGACGCTCAACCCAATTTTCGACGGTTTTCAAGCATAAATCGGCCGATACTGCTGTAATTTCACGTTCGATATTCGTACGAAGTTCATCAATCGTCGCTGGCTTGTAGGCATAGACCATAGACTTGACGTAGCCATACACGAAGTAAGACTCATGGATTACGTGTGGATTGCTTCGATAACCAATAACGCATATTTTGCTTATTGACGAAGCCATTCAGCCAGAAATGAGCCACATCGCTGAAGGTGATTTTCCGATGAAAATCCGAATCTTTTTCAAGTTGTTGCTCAGCCCAATTCACGAACATACGACGCATATGGTGGTCAAGCGGCTTCAGTTCTTGCGTCAATTTGATCTTGTAAGGATGTAGGCCAAGATCTTTTCGCAAAATTCGCCACAACGACGTCACAGAGATGCCCAACGCTTGAGAACGACGTGTGAGACACACATTTGGGCTTTGTTGAACTGAAGCCTCAGCGGCAGCAATATTGTCGACACTACGGGCACTTCTTTGTCTCATTGGCACGGGAACATTTTGTACTGTGCCTGTGGATTCAAATTTTTCCCCTAGACGCCAATTGTTGATCTGGTAGGACGATTATGACGACCATAAATTGGACGTAGCGCTCATACAGTTGAGGCCACTGACTCCAAATTTCGGTAGTAAATTTTAATAATTTCGACTCGTTGTTAGCTCGTATATCTTCCCATGATGAAATGACAAAACTTACTGAAGAGAAATGTTAAAGAGCGGGAAAAAATATGGCGTCGTTTGCTGTCCCTATCGATTTACTTTTGAAGCGTCTCTGTTGAAAACCCCTTTATATACAGATATATAGCTTGCTGCAAATATAGTACACTTGTGTCCAAACATATTGTGGTTGCTGTTCAATATCACATGTTTGGGACACAATGATTAATAGGGTACAATATATGTATTTGTGACCCAAATATGGATTTGTTTGTTGAAAAATGTTGAAAACACTGGTGTCTGCAACAATAAAGAAACAAGAAGAAGCAGATCTTCAATTCACGAAAACATTGCTGGCAAACATATACATGGTTCGTTGCGTGAGGAATTTTCGATTCAGGCAGACTATAAATTCTATTATTGCCATGACTTCAGCCTAGAGCGTCCAAATAAACGGTCTTTTCAAAATAGGTTTCAGTTTCTTCTAAAAATCTATTTTACCCGAAACCGATTTAATTTTGGCAAAATCCGGTGGTACCGGTTTATTCGGTTTTTTGTTTCAAATTAAGTTACACCTGTATCACATACAATACATTTGTTTAGCGACCATTTCATTTACTTTTCTGTGTTTAAAAATCGAAATTTACCAGCTCTATTTAAATTTGACAATCGCGTTTCAAATTAATTTTTTAAATTACAATTTTAATCATAATCCAATTTGGAATGAGTGTTTATTATGAAATTAAAAACTTTTATTACAATTCACACTAAACTAATTTACTTTCGAAAATCATATTTAAATTTGAAAGATACATTAATGTATGAAAATCCCATAAAGTTCAAATCAAATTGAGTAAAAACCGGGTAACTGGATTACCGACTTCAAACAAAACCGCCTCACAGTTAATACCTAAATAACCGGTTTCCCGGCTTGTGGCACTCTACGCATTATGCAGTGAATTTGAGTGGAGGTAAATACTCGTCGTGAATAATTCGTAGATTCTGTGCGCCCCTGCAGAGTTAATTTTGTTTGTTTACGTTTCCGGTCAGATGAAAATGGGCCTCGACCCTCATGATTAATTCATATAGATTATAGGTTTCACCGGGTTATCAGTTTCAAACACTCTACTCTGCCTGAAAAATACAACAATGGTCTGGTAGCCTTTGTGCAAGGGTTGTTCAAATATGCTGCAAAAACCTACTTTGCCATCTAGTTTGGAGCTACCAGTGCAGAAATATTATCTATCCTGTTTATCTGGGATACTGTTAATGAATTTTCTCTCATATGGAGACATTGCTGTCTTGTAATGCACTTCTTATGCGGATTGCCGCAGAGTTCTTCAAATTCTACCCTGACTATAGGCGCTGTTGATCCATAGGGAAAAAATAATTTTTGTCGCTAATGTCATTAGCCTGTCAAGCAAATATAATAGCTGCGGGTAAAGGACCATCAGTAGTTTTTCTGCGATGGCAACACACACCATTGTCACTCAGATGACCTTTGCAAACAGACTTAGGTAAATGGATTTTTTCAGCTCTGGGCACCAACCAAGAATCCATTAAAGCAATATATCGCGTGAACTATTTTCCTGGCATTTTTGATCAAATATACTGAACTTGTGGCTTTCATTATCCCATCCATAGTGTTAAGTTTGAAGCTGTGTTTTCTGTTCAGTCTCACACTCAGTCGTTTTGTTTTATCCTTCTGGCAAATTTCCATATCACCTTAAGACAGTAACTCAACATAAGGAGCCGACTGGATCCTGGCAAAGATGAAGAGCTCCGATTTCTCTCGATTTACTAATATCTTTCGTTGCCTACTTCGTGAGGCTCATGATAAACCCCTACAGTCCATCTCTGCATGTGTAGGGTTATTTTCCTTGTATTGTAATTACCATGTCATTATCATGTGCTACGACTTTCCAACCACCAGCAAAATACTATTCAGTGTTAAATTCCAGAAGGGTGGTGATAAGACTCCCCCTTGAGGGGTTCACATTTGTAGTTACGGTAGTGTGACCCAAGGACGAAGTTATTTTCCAACGCGTGAGCAGTCCATAGATAAAATTAATGATAGACAGATAGTGCTGATATGGAAAATTTTATAGATCCCCTTAGAAAGTTACTAAAACCAGCCTTTATATCGACAAATGTGATAAGAGTGTACTCCCTCCGATATACAGATTTGTTTATGAAACACAGAAGAGCGTGTATATCGGTCTTCATTAATTTTTCCTTACTGTATTCGTGCTGGCTTGTGGACAGGTGAGAGACAGTTATGGTTATAAACGGGTAGGAGTTAGTCATACTTTCTACAGTCTTCACAAGGAATGATGATAGATTGATTGGTGTGAAGTCATTTGCACTAACATGTGATGGTTTCCCCACTTTCGGAAATACTATATTGGATTCCCGTCAACTAACTGGGCTACAGTTCAGGAGATAAGCTGCCAGGGAGACAACATGTGTAGTCCCTTGTGCAATTCCACTGGGGTTATTCCGACAAACCTAGGTGACCAGGTTTGAAGCTATTGACCAGTGTAGAGTACCATTACAAAATGCATAAAAATATATATTTACCCATTACGTGACATGAAGGGACAAGAAACATCTCACAATCTGATTGCTTTCAAGTTTTACACTCACTGATTCGAACCTACAGTTTTACACCGGCTCGAAATGGATTTCTAAATAGAGTGGCCGTCACTAAGTGAGCCGAAACTCGTCGTCAAAATGTAATGAGTTCTGAGACGAGAACGCCCTCACGTTCTCATATACACGCAGGCAAATTTTTGTTTTTTTGTTTTTGGGATGCAAATATAATGTGTTTGTAGCTTGTGGCAAATATAGTATACTTGAGTCCAAACACATTGTGCTTGCTATTCAATATAACATGTTTGCAACCAAATCATTTAAAGGTTATAATAAATGGTTTTGTGACCAAAATCTGGCTTTGATTTTGATAACTGCGGAAAACAAAAACCTGGCAAACAACAAAGGAACCCGAAAAAAAGCAGTTGTTAAATTTTTGAAAACAATGCTTGCAAACATATACATGATTCCTGCAATACGTTGATAGAGCCGATATTTTTCAGAATGTCTAGAAGTTGTGCCAAAGTATGTATAGAAAACAATTTTTTGAAGGTTGGCTGGGGGGTCTCCAGAGATGCGTATTGCAGGGGTTGATTACGGTAAGGTAACGTCAAACTTCTTTTTATACGTGGGCACTTCTAAGTTCTTACCAGCCGTTGAAATTTCGGCTCCTAGTGTGTTCTTGCAAAAAATAAAAAATAAAAAATACGACGTCTCATGACCGGCATAAATAGAAAAATATGTATACACGCTGAAAATATCGTCGTTGCAGGAAACATGTGCATGTTTGCAAACACTATTTTCGTGAATTGAAGATCTGCTGCTTTTTTGTTTCTTTGTTGTCTGTTTCGTATCTAATTTTAAAGGTTTTCAACAAGAAACCCACATTTTGGTCTCACAACATATATTATAACCTATAAATCAAATTGTCTCCAACACGTTATATTGAATAGTACACACAATGTATTTGGGCACAAGTATAATATTTGCGACAAGCTACGAACACTTTATATTAGCACCCGAACAACAAAAAAGACACATTTTTCAGGGTGTATATTTCCAAAATTTTTACAAATCATACTTTCTCTTCCCAATTGTTCAATTAGATTTTCAATTTACTTTATTTTGTATTTTACATGAAAATACTATGATATACGTATATTAAACAAATAATATGTATAAGTAAAAACGAGTTCGCAAAATACATTGAGACTTCAAAATCCCGTCGTGAAAATTCGCTCTGTCAAAATTTTTAAAATCTATTTTCTACTTACGCTCATTATGACATGTCGTTTGATAATGATATTTGTTTTTACAAAATAAGTTAGGAATCTAAACTCCGTAGGGGAAATATTTAAAAAACTTTTTCTTTGGCGGCTCAGCTCTTTCGTTTACTCTTTATGCTTTTATTTGTATACATCTAAATCTCGCTGAGGACTTTGCCGTATAGAAAACATGCAAGCATAGCAATGCTTTGTCAGAATATGCGGGTTCACCACGGAAGTTGCTTCGTACTTCGACAAGAGCCAGTGGTCAAGTGGTATATTAAGAGCTGAGGAGAAAGCATCGGTAAGGTCATCAATCTTAGCAGTACTAACTGATATAAAGAGAGAAATGGTTTCTAAAATACCTTTAAAATTCTATTTGTAGTTGGTTCAGTTTGTATTTCAAATACTTCTTGGCACCGACAAAGTGGTGATGTTCAGGGAGAATGAAACGTAAATGTAACGATGTTGGGAAAATTAACTTTCTTGTCGACTGAATTATTCATAAACTTTTAGGTAGATAAAGATCATAGACAGTTAGTAGTAATATTATCACAGTTATCCGTTATGAAAAACTCATTAGGAATCAATGTCCTTATACCAAACAGTTATGAAATTTATAACAACAAACCACAATTAATAATACCTCTGGCTAGACACAATTGGACATGTATGACTAAATCATCATACTTTAAATTCGCAAAATTCTAGTTTCTTTTTGCGTGTATACGGCAAAAATTTCTTATAAGTAATATTTCCATGATAAAGGAAAAACTGTAGATTTCTTTAAATAATTGTCTTAACCAATGTCATTTAAAAGTTATCTAAATGGTACCATTTATTTGTATCAATTTAATTAATTCTGATATATGTATGGAGTGTATTACCAACACCCACACACATCCGCTCACTTTCATTCAACAGCCATTTCCGTATCAAGTGTCTCTGGTGCTGACTTTTAGGCTGAAAGCTAATGTAATGTGTTTATAAATACACAACTTCATGGTGTATGCTCGCACATTTTGAAAGCATACATCAGGGGGCTAAACAATATACCATCATCCAACAAGTTGTTACATTATACAGAAATTAGTGGGGACTTATGCGGTATGAACCCATGTAAGTTCATTTATACGTACATTTGGTTATTATATCGTATTGCCAACTGATTTGAGCAGATGTAGGGAACCCCTAAGTTCACACTGTACGTTTTGAAAAATAATGAAGAGTACATACTTTATTTTTTAAAGGTGGAAGTTTAAGGTGGCAAACAAACTTTTACTTCATTATTATACGCAATTATTTACACTTAAGGATTTAAAATTCAGAAAATTTCGAAGTAATAATAACATTAAAAATTCGATTTCGAACAAAACGTCGAAACTACAAAAACACATTCTTAACAGTTAGCGGCAATAAACCCATGTGCAAGTGTAATTAGATTTATCAATTAATACTGATAGAGCAACGCGTTGAAGATACAACATACAAATATAACTACATATATATATTTCTAAAAACACCAAAAAATTAGAATAATATTTCATGTTCTTGAACACCATACATGGGTTTTCTTTAATTTGCATTGGATTCTAATTTGCATTATTTTATCTGATGCAAATGTAATAGAACAACCATTCTTCGCAATGGCAATTACAAAATTTTGAATTTGCATTTGCTCAGGGAATGCAAATGCAGGTTGTGGAATCGTATGCCAATTGTAATGAAATATGGAAATGCTTTCAATTGTTTTGAATTTGTTTGACTGCTGACAATACTGTTTTTAAAGAATTTTTTATGTAGAGGTTTGTGGCTTCGATAGGCATTGCCTCATAGTACTGTATAAAATATTTGAAAACCAAAAGCGCCAATGCGAAGGAAATGCTTTGAAAATTAGTACAATTGTCAATGGTATAAACATTTTTTGAATTTGAATTTCGAAAGGTAATTCAAATTAAACTACAAATTATAATTGTCATATAATTACTTCGAGCTATATACATATGTTGAACACAGATGGGGTCTAAGGTACACTTAGTAGTTCATCGCTCAATTATTTCATAGGTTGTGTGATAATTCCAGTGTGCTCGAATCGAAATTTTTTTTGTAACAAGGAGGATACCCAGTGGATAAACTTAAGTCGAGTACGCTGGATCGAGTGTTGCTAGCCGTTTTTCTAGATTGGCTTTTGTTTTCGAGATATTGAGATTGCAAATTATGGTTCCAAGTACCTAAAAATCTTAATTTTTTCACAAATTTTGCCCGAAAAAACATGCATGCCAAACATAAAAAAAATAAAAAATGTAAAATAATTAAAGAAGTTTTAGAATCTGACATTCATACTACAAGCTTACAAGGTCAGGTTGGTTTTTGTTGGAATAATAGACAATTTCACTAAGCACATGTTAGCACACTACTGGCATGGCTAGTTTCGAACTCCGTGACAAGGTCATCATCAGATGCTTAACTACTGTGCCTCAAGTGATACCATAGGTTGATCATAGAGTGTCCAAAACCGAAACTGAAAAACCGGTGAAACCGGTTAACCGTTTTTTTTTGTTTTCAAGAAACCGGTTTTCGGTTTGTTCGAAAACTCAAGTTTTCAAGAAACCGGGTTTCGGTTATTAATTTTGGCAAAAACCGGTGGAACCGGTTTTTCGGTTTTTTTACATTAAATTAAATTACACATGTAGTACATAATTTCATATACTTATTAGTGTTTAAAACTCAAAATTTCAAAACTCTATTTAAATATGACAATTACGTTTTATTGTTAAATAAAACAATTTCTAATTAATAATTGTGTTTATCTTCCTGACGATGCTACAATAAGGGTAGCGAAATATCGAAGAATAAAATTAATTAAAAATACGACCAAGCGCCCGAACAATTTAATTTTTGAATATAATACGAAAAGTCGGATAAATCATCACTTATACAATTATGTCATCTTCCAATTTGGAATGCGAGTTTATTATAAAATTTAAAAGTTTTGTTCAAATTTACATTAAACTGATTTAAATTCGAAAATTATATTCAAATTTGAAAGAGATTTCCATGTGTGAAAATCTTATTAAATTTAAAATATTTGTTTATAAAATAATTTTACTTTTTAATTTGAAAAAAAAATATGTTTGGAGAGTTAAATTAAATCTTAAATAATTTGAAGTTATTTCTTATTCACGTCGTAAAATCGTTTTGTCATTTGTCATTTAGAAATTCTTGGAACATAAAATGGCTCAGAAGTTAGCAACTTTACCCTCTACCCTCTGACCGCCAATCCGAAAATTTTGAACCCGCTCCCATTTCGCATCCTTGCATTTTCGGGCATGGTCCTAGTGGACTTTTCTTCATGAAATGAGCCAAGGAATACGCTGGAGAAATTTGTCCGGAACTTCCTGAATCACCTTGTATATACAAAATGAATTATGCAATTTACATATGCGAATTAGTATCGATCGAGGATCCCTTAAATCAAAACACACTGAAGGCCCCATAAGTCCAATACAAGAACAGACGCTTTTTTCTGAATTTTTTTAATTTTTGCAACTAGTTTCTTTTTAATGTAGTTAGGTAAAATGTTCAGTTTAACTATCGCAAAATTTAAAATTTTTTAAATTATATAATTTTTTATTTGTATTTTTTGATGATTTGTATTTATTCTTCCTAGTTATTGGTACGTTTTCATTCTATTATGCAAGCTCAAGCTCAAGAGCATACTATATCTCTATTAATAGAGATATAGTTTTTACAAAAGAAGTTTTGCAAATACTTTCTCATGATTCCTGGCAAACCCTATAGCTCAGTCAGATCTACCCACAGATCTTCATCAGCGGTTGATTCGTTGCAGCTTTTGAAAAATTCATCAAACTAAATGCAAACAAAAACTCATCTCAGTCGAGAATTTCCCACTATGCAAATGTTCGAAAAATGTCGCAAGGAAAACATACAAGAAAGCATTTGCAAGTCACTCCAGAGAAACATCGGTCGCCATTAGAAATGACTTTTGATGTTGCCTAACGGCAACACAATTCTTACAGGCAAAAACAATTGCCTGCACTTTTTTCTTTCACTATGCACTTCCAATCTTTGATACAGAATCGGTTTATTCCGAGTCAGGGAAGCCGTTATTGGAGGAGATATTTTTCAAAACCGGCCGCGTTTCCGAAAAATTTAATTTAGTTTCTCCCGACTATATTTTAGATTTGTATTGAAAACAACCAAAAGACAGGGAGTAATAATCAAATTTTAAATCTCGATAATTAACCTAGTTATCTAAAAATTTTTTTTTTTTTTATTTTTATATATTGTTATCCCATTATGTTTTATTATTCTATGAAAAACGAACAAACAATATCAACAGAATTTTTTTTTATCAAATTGATCGAATTTTTCCACAAATGTAATCCTCCGATAAATCGATAACTAATTGGATTATCTAAAACTGTTATATAATTTTTGGATTATCTTGAGGTGTTCTACAAAAAATATGTTAAAAGTAGGACTCCCTTCCTCGCGACACTTTTTTGGACAACGTTGTCATATTTTAAATTTTTCGAGCTCTGGTAGTTTAGACCAATTTTGGGGTCTAATTTTGAGCCTCTCCCGAATTTCGGCAATTTTTGCCCAATTGTGTTATACATAGGTTCATGGGTTGTCATTGACACATTTTCTTGAAGTATGCAGGAAAATATGAATTAAGAGAAACATTTTAATTTGCCATAAAAAATTCCATAATATGCATTAATAAGTCAATGTGATATGAATCCAAATTGTGCAATTCATTAAGATAATTAGTATATGTGAGCCTGCAATGAAACCCACCTAGTGTGTCAAAACAAGTTTTTGAGTGAAACGGAATTAAAGTTTCCCCGCAATTAACATTTCACACACTAAGTGGGTTTTATTGTTTCATATAATTGCTGTTTTACATTACTTTCCGCTCTTTTTGAGACTAGCGAGCGGTTTTTTACATACAAATCCAGAAGAAAGTGAATTTATGAAATTTTTCACACTAGGTGGGGTTTCCTTTGCAGGGACACTTATATATATTACTTCGTACTTTTGAAAAAAAAAAACATACATTTGCATGGAAATCCTATCCCTGGTTATAATATATGCTTTTGTGACCCACATGTGGCTGTAGTTGTTGCATTCTGTTGGAAACAAAAAGTAATTTTCAACAAGGGATCAAAAAATAGCAGATCTTCAATTCTTGAAAACAATGCTTGCAAACATATATGTATATGGTTCCGTGCATTAACGGCAATGTTGTGACCAGCATCGCTTTTGAAAACGTAGGAACCAATAACACTTTTTCATCTTTTTATGACTCCTCAACAATGACCTGTGAATTATATTCATACCTCCTGTGGCAATTTTTGCTTTTGAAAATCGGATTCAACAATGAGTCACATGCTGAAAAATTTTTATTTCCTTCCAAATACAAATATAACGTGTGTTTGGAGCTTGTGGCAAATATAGTATACTCGCGTCCAAACACATTGTGTTTGCTATTCAATATTACAGAACAATGAGCAATATATTATAATATATGTGTTTGTGATCCAAATATCGTCTTGTTTGTCATACAAATGCAGCTGTCGTTGGTGCACTGTTTACATCATTTTATTGTCGCTATGCTCTGCCGAGATCAAAATAATAAAAGAGCGATAAAGAGAGATCATTCTCAACGTAAGTTAATGTTATTCCAATTGTATAACTGTATTTTTGGATTAAACTTTCAGTCAATGATTCATACAAATTTCTTAATTCGCGTCAAAATTAATTGTTGACTGATCTGTTATGTGTTAGTTTCATGCATTCAGTCGTCAATCTTTCATTTGGGAGGAAATATACGAATGCTTCGATGTAAATATTTGGATGTTTGGGATGGAACAAGAATATGGCTCCACGTAAAAGTATGAATCTTTTTTTTTATCAAACCAACACTCAGGGGATGCGCCCTATAAATGCAGTGCATTGAGCTGGCGAAAGAAAATAGAGGTAGTGGAGGGTGGAAAGAGGGAGTAGGGTCTGTTGACATTTGCCTTGAATCTTTGTATGTCACATTTGGTGGGAAATACACCAGCCGGAAGTTGATTCCACCTACCTCTGACATAAGTCGACGGATGTCCGAGGAATCGATAGAACAGCGAGAGCCAACTCACATTACGGCGATGCTCCAGGGAGGCAATATAGTTGGATACCCTACTGTCCCATACCAACACCCTCTTGTTTACACTGGACATGGTCGAGAAGCTCCAAAGATGTCCTAGGCGCACCTGCCAACATATGGGAGTTATATTCCATCCTTGGCCAGATGTAGGTGCTGTGGATTTTAAGAACATCAGATAGAGTCAAGTATTTCTTGCACCGCTTTAAAAAGCCTGGATGCTTGAATGCATCTTTCCACACTTCAAATACCTATTTTGCCCAACGGACATCACATTGTATTTTCATGCCCAGAACATCAAGAGTGTCTGAGTCATCAATATTGACACCGTCCATAGACAATGACGACACACCTGGGTCAGCAATCCGCTTATGCGACAACAAACAACACTGGGTCTTACCCGCCTTAAAATCTACTCTATTCATACGACCCCAGAATGAAGATCCAGATCCCGGTCGAGTGTTTCATTCATCGTCCGGCGTTTGACTTCAATCGCTTGAAGACTTGGCCTACGGCTGAATGAATAAGAATGACAGAGATTACTGTCATCCGCAAAAGAGTAGAATGAATTCACAGTCTGACCCAGGAGATCGTCAATGGAAATAAGAAGAAGAGAATGAGAAAGATCAGAGCCCTGTGATACACCTGCAGTCAACTTATGCTCGTCGGATGACACCCCATCTACAACAACTCGTATAGTGCGCTCTCTGAGAAAACTCGATATAAATCGAGTGAAGTTATCACCAACACCAAATGCAGCGAGCTTTGTCAAGAGAGCATCGTGCCATACTCTGTTAAAGGCCTTGGAAATATGTAGTACCACTACCTAACTCTCACCAAGCCGGTGGTTTTCAAGCATAAATCGGCCGATACTGCTGCAATTTCACGTTCGATATTCGTACGAAGTTCATCAATCGTCGCTGGCTTGTTGGCATAGACCATAGACTTGACGTAGCCCCACAGGAAATAATCTAACGGCGTCAAATCGTTAGATAACACGTTCATCAAACTTGGTTTCCAATAAGTTGATTGTGGCATTCGCTGAGTGGCTTGTGGCGCCGTCCTGTTGGAACCACATGTCTTCCAAGTCCATAGTATCCAATTGGGGCCAAAAAAAGTCGGTTATCATTGAACGGTAGCGATTCGCATTCACAGTAATGTGCCGGTCTTGATCATCACGGAAGAAGAACGGCCCAATGACGCCGCCGGCCCATAAACCGCACCAAACCGTAATTTTTTCGGGATGCAATGATGACTCATGGATTACGTGTGGATTGCTGTCTGACCAATAACGCATATTTTGCTTATTGACGAAGCCATTCAGCCAGAAATGAGTCTCATCGCTGAAGATAATTTTCCGATGAAAATCCGAATCATTTTCAAGTTGTTGCTCAGCCCAATTCACGAACATACGACGCTTATGGTGGTCAAGCGGCTTGAGTTCTTGCGTCAATTTGATCTTGTAAGGATGTAGGCCAAGATCTTTTCGCAAAATTCGCCACAACGACGTCACAGAGATGCCCAACGCTTGAGAACGACGTGTGAGAGACACATTTGGGCTTTCTTGAACTGAAGCCTCAGCGGCAGCAATATTCTCGACACTACGGGCACTTCTTTGTCTCACTGGCACGGGAATATTTTGTACTGTGCCTGTGGATTCAAATTTTCCCACTAGACGCTCAATTGTTGATGTGGTAGGACGATTATGACGACCATAAATTGGACGTAGCGCTCTTAAAGTTGAGGCCACTGACTCCAAATTTCGGTAGTAAATTTTAATAATTTCGACTCGTTTTTGGCTCGTATATCTTTCCATGATGAAATGGCAAACCTTACTGAAGAGAAATGTCAAAAGAGCGGGAAAAAATATGGCGTCGTTTGCTGTCCCTATCGATTTACTTGTAGCGTCTGTGTTGAAAAACCCTTTATTAGTGAGTGTAGGACTTGGAAATATATGAACATTTAGGGTGTGTTCCATAGATATATATGGTTCCTGCAGAATGTGGTTGGAGAATATAATACAGAGGCGGTGTTTTCAGCGTGCACTTGCATTTTCTACGGCCGCTCACGAAGATTTTTCCGCAAAATTTTCCATAATGTGGATGGGCACAAATCCAATTGATATGCACGATGAAGGATGGACGTATTCGGGTATTCCTTTAGGCTACGTTCCACAACATCAGTAGTTTTTTCAGGATGCATTGTACAATGACTCGGATTATGTGTTTTACCATATAGAATAAACGTGGGTAGTACAATCTGTACAATTTTCAACGTTATTCAGGCGTCAGTATATTCATGATGAAATGGCAAACCAAACTAACCATAAATCGCGCTAGGCGTGTTTTGGTTACACTGCTTGTTTACTTTGTATGGAGCGCCAAGCTATATTAAGCGGCATTTGCAATTGCCGCTTTCATTTCTATCTTAAGTAGGCATAAAGTGGCCAGTCTGAAAAGTTCAGCAAAATTGTGTTAGTTATCGTTATCGTAGTGCAAAAATTATTTAACTATTTTTAATTTTGAGCCCACACATGACTGTTCGTAACTACAATCATTACACCGCCTACATTTTGCAAGTAGATCATTGTTAATATTTTAATATTATTAGTTTATAATTTACACAGTAACAATTATTATATTTCAATTTTTCAAAAATTTTCAATTATTATTCTATTAGTAGTTAGTAAATTTATATGTCAACGTAATACATCCTACTTAATTTTCTTTAATATTATATATTTTACATATTCTGTGGTACCATTTGGAATTCGTATTAAATTTCAATGAAAATTTGACCAATTCACCACAATGAATCTGCAATAATGCTTATTTCAATATATTTTTTTCAATTGTTGCGTGGGTTTATGCTTAAAAGTTAATATAATAACATTTTATTTTCTATTCGCCGTGATATTTAATGACTGCAAAAATTTCCAGCAATTCAAATGACGTTCATAGGATAAAACCCACCATATTTCTTTATAGCTTCCTTGTTCAGCCTAGATTCATTTAGATATCATTAGGTTAATTGTTATTGAATGTTCCCGGTTCAACAAAATCTGATTGCGATACTAAATAAGCATGAAGCTTAAAATCCAAAGCGAATAAGAGTGGCTATTTTAAAGATAATGGCTAGAAAAATATTTCAGTAACATCGTCGTCCTATTTACAACGATCAATTGAATGCTGTGCATAATAACAGTAACACGCAATAACACTGGATAATTGCTGAAAACAAAAGTATTACAATTGTATTTTTCAAAGGATAGCATATAAAAAATAATGAGCTTGTGAATTTATAGATTTCAAATCTTTAACTCCATTAAGATTTAACGAGCCGTTAGCAAAAAATTGATTTCAGGTTGTTAGAGTTAACTGACGTATGTTATAACAAATAATTCGTTGAACATAACTGGACGTTTTGTTCGAGTCACGCATTTAACTGACAGAACGCATTGCAAGATGATTGAAAATTATAAATATTAGACCAACTCACAAATAAAGTTAGTTTTGTTCACCCATCAAAATTTACCTTGATGTATTTCATAATGACACCCAAAATATTTCGTATGTAGCTTTAAGATGCGAGTACCGTAGGCTGAAGCATTATGTAAGAAAAGTATTTTTTTTAATCTTTTTAATGAATTTTGTACTTTAACTAAAGCCATTGTATACAATATTAGTATTAGTATATTACAATATAAGAAAATATGTTCTGGCACACCCTTTTTCAGGGATATTCTGGGGAAAAAGCATTGCTAACTAGAAACTAAATCCACTTACAGATTGGAGTAAATCTGAATTTTTAAAATTTGGTCCAGAGCACCGCGGAAAATGTATAAAAAAAATAAAATAAATAAATTACATGATGTGTCAGGGGACACCTTGGTGGAACGAAGTTCTTTTCGCAATATATTATGTACCAGTTGGTTCCAACACGCCTGAGGCGCCCGTTGAAAATACGACAATTTAAATATTTTTTTGTAATTGACTTTTTTTAAGAAAAATTTTTTTTATAGAATGTATTTTTTTTAAAAAAATAAAGTATATATTAGGTCATTTTTATTAGAATATGTATAATATTCTCCCTAAAAGGTTATTTTTTAAAGCGAAGTACTTCTTTTATTAAAAGATAATGTTTTTTTAAGAAAATGTACTATTTGTAAGAAGAAGTACTTTTTGTAAGAAAAAGCCATTAGAGTAGAAACTTTTATACAAAGAAGTACTTTTTTAAGAACAGGTACTTTTTAAAGAAGTGGTACTCTTTTAAGGTAAATTTATTATTTTTAGAAAATGTACTTAGTTTCGGAAAGGCTACTTATTTCAAGAATAGAAAAGATACGGTATTATTGTATTTTTAAGAAAAGGTACTTTTAAGAAAAAGAATTTACTTTTATGTATGTATGAAAGTGTATTTTTTTAAGAGAAGGTATTTTTTGAAGAACATTTTTTCTTTTAAGAAATGGGATTTTTTTAGAATAGGTACATTTTTAAGAGAAGGTAGTTGTTTAAGAAAGTGCAATGTGTTGTAACAAAATGTGCTTTTTAAGAAATGTACTTTTTGTTATAAAATGTACTTTTTAAGGTCATGACTTACAAGTCTGTGGATCGGTTAAACGACGTATTGTGACGAATATAAATACAAAAATAAGCTATTTTCAAAATTTTGATAGAGTATTTTTTTTCACTGCAACATTTTGGAATCTTGATAAAGTTAGGTTTTTCTAGTTTTTCGCATATTTTTCATTGTATTTCGCGAATTAGCATTTAATTATATATATTTGATAACATTTTCATTTAAAATACAACTTTAAGTAAATTGCAAATTTAATAGAAAAATGGAAAGAAAATATATGGATGATCTACATTTCAAACTGCTGCAGTGAAAAAAAATACTCTATCAAAATTTTGAAAATAGCATATTTTTGTGTTTATGTTCGCCATGATACGTCGTTTAAGTGAACCACAGACTTGTAATTCATGAGCATGAGCTTGGTCGATCACTTTTTCTCTGGCTGATGAATGTGAAAAAATATTATAATATTATATAAATAGTATTATTATAAATATTATTTTTTGAAAAAATACAAAATTTTGTTAACATGATAGTGACGCAGATAACTTCGATTAAATTTTTGTTTGTTATCAAGAATGGCGGAAAAACGATAATAAACATCAGCTATTTTAAGATACGAGTACCGTGGGCTGAAGCTTTTTGTAAAAAACGTATTTTTTTATCTATTCAATGAATTTTGTACTTTAACTACAGAAAATGTATACAATATTAGTATCGCTGATGTTCATGGTCATGAGTGACAAGCGTGTTGTTCGCTTTATGTTGAGAAAAAAAAATTTATTTTTCCCAAAATACAGTTGAAACTTGAAAACAAAACTTCAAGAGTCGGTGACTAAGAAAAGTTTGACATTCCCGTTATCAGCTTTTTAATACGCATCTTTTGAGATCGCCGCCAAAAAGAATTTTCAGTATATCCTAAGACGAATCGATTTTTCACCACTTTACTCTTAAAGTTAACAAGCATCCTCGGAGACGTTGTAGAGTTTGCTCTGAATAAACTATTGCCTTTGTATAACATTGCATCGAGGAAGACCCGAATGAGGTCATCCGTGATTGTGCACGATAATTGAATCTGTGTCCGTCTACGTTATGGAAAATTTGCAAGCTGACAAAATGTAAGTTGTGCAACAACTGAAGGCGCATAATGACTTGACATGGCTAATAATCGATGGTTCATAATCGATTTCAATCGGCCGAAATTCAATAATTTTTATAAACACGATTACCAAATGACATTTAACAAAAAAACCAATCAAAGTTCCATTGAAAATTTTAAATACATGAATTGAAATTTAAAAATACTATTTGAAGTACACCTATTGAAATTTCAAAAAAGATAAATAGAAATTTAAAACACACCAATTGATATTTATAGCATATTAATTGAAATTTAAAGAACATTGATTGAAATTTAAAACACATCAATTGAATTGTTAAATCAATAATTGAAGTTTAAAATAAAAATTTTAACTGGCGGGTTGTAAGTTTCAATTGATGTATTTTAAATTTCAATTGATGTACTTTAATTTCAATTGATATCTTTTGATATCTCAAAAGATATCAATTGATGTGCTTTAAATTTTAATTGATGTCTTTTTAATTTCAGTTGATGTTTCTTTTAAAATTTAATTGATGTATTTCAAATTTAAAATAGAAATTTTAAATTCCAATCGATGTATTTTAAATTTCAAATATAATTTTAAGATTTCAATTGACAATTCTCAAAATAAAATTGATATTTTTTAAATTTCAATTAGAAATGGTGTAGGTAACATTGGCAACCGATTGACTTTAAAAACCGATTCATTTGCAAAAATACTATTAAAAATTGGGTAATTGGGAATAGTTTAGAGTTTAACCCAAATTCGTCTATCATGGCTGAACTAGTAGATGTTCAGTTTAAATCTCCAAAAACAGGAGATCAGTCGGCCCGGAAATCCATCGTTGCTCGAGCTGTGAAAGTGGTTGCTCCGTCCTGCGGGAACCAAGAATTCTCGATACCAAATTCATCAACTTGCGGGAAGAAACTCGATTAACATCTGCTTGTAACGATCACCAGTTACGGAAACGGTGGTTTCATGGGCGTCTGCAAAATGTAATACCAAATGCAAACCCCAAACCAAATGTCACACCTATGTAACAGTCACTTTGAGGGGATGCAATGGCTCTTCTTTCATTTCATGTAGGTTCTCTGTGCCCTGGAAACGAATATTTTGTTTGTTGACATAACCTCTTTATATGGAAGTGGGCTTCGTCGCTTATTATGAATTTGGATGCGAAATCATCCTCTTCTTGCACCAAGTTTAGCAGAGCATGTGAATAAGTTGATCTCATTTGACGGTCTGCAGGCAGCAACTCGTGAATGGTTTGCACTTTGTACGGGAACATGTTCAAGTTTTTCACTAAAATTCGTTACAACGACCATCTGCTGATGCCAAATTTTGTGCATCGTCGTCTCGTCGATGTTTGTGGATTCTCTCTGGTGTCCTCGGCCACAGCAGCGTTGTTCCCGGTCGAACGTGCAATATGATACCGTCCACCTCCTGAGACATCTCTAGTGGACTTAGTTTAGCGCTCAACCAAATGCTTAATTGTACGCGCAAATGGTACACAACGACATGAAAAACGACAACGAAATTCACGATGCGATAAAACAACAGACCGAAAGTTGGTCAAATAAACAGTAACAATAATTCCACGTTCTTCCGGTGTGTATCCCTCCATTGATTATTTTTAAATAACTATAATATATATAATAACTATCTTTCTGCTACATAGATGGCAGAGCACAATAACATTTGAAGCCATTTAGAAAGATTAAACTACATTCACATTTTGCCATTATTTTTGCGACACCTTGTATAATAAAAGTACCAGTTAAATAAATTGAAAAAAAAGAAATTAAATTTTGCCAATTTTCAAAACTCGAAAAAACTGAAAATTTGCGTAATGAAAAAACTTAAAATTTTTAAATTTTTTTTTATTTAATTTTTTTTTAAATTTTTGTTTGTATATTTTTCAAACTATATCATAAAACATACGAAAAAATATTGGTTAATATATTTGAAACTTACATGGTCAGGAGCATTATTCAAATGTGAAATATGTTTTTTTTGTTGGAATTACAGACCATTCAGGAAAGGACACTCACCGGCATGACTTGTTTCGAACTCTGTTACAAGTTCATCATCAGATGCGTAACTAATGCTCCTGAATTGATACCATCGGTAGATCATATGTATATACAAAATCAAATACACAATTTACTCATACGACATAGTATAGATCGAAGATCCCTAAGTACACGGAAAAAACAGAATTGGTAAAATCAAATAATTACAATTCTATGAATAAAATTTCTGGAATTCAAATATTCATTTCTTTAAATTGAAGAAAAAATTCTTGAAATCAAAATACTTTTTTTTCAAGATTTTCAAATTCAAATTATTTGATTTTACAACAAAATATTTGTGATTAATCAGCTAAATGTTTCACAGTTAGTTCAAATAAAGAACTTCGTTAATGAATTAGTATAATCAATTCAAACTTTAGAATTTTTAACCCCGTCATATTTGTTGAAATTTTACCTCGAAATATATGATTTCTTTATGACGTCACAGCCAACTAGAGAATTTTGTTTTTGATGATACTGAGGGATCTTCGATCGATACTAATTCGCATATGTAAATTGCATAATTCAATTTGTATATATACGATTGATGATCAACCGATGGTATCAATTTGAGCACAGTAGTTAGGCGTCTGATGATGAACTTATCACGGAGTTCGAAACTCGTCATGCTTAACAGAATTGTCTATTATTCCAATTAGAGAAATGTTCCTGACCTTGTAAGCTTGTAGTATGAATTTTCTAATACATTAACTGAAAACTAACGCAATCGGTCATAAAATTCAATTTAAAAACGGCAATAGTTCCTCAAAAATATCATATAGCTATATAATATCATTCATTCCATGAGAAAACGCCACAAATCTGACCGAAGGTCTTCCGATTTTCTTCAAATTTTGCACGGAGAGACTCTATGGAGCCAAATATACATTTGCGTTTTTAGATTTTTAAAATTGTTAAAGATCGCGATTTTATTAGCGTTTTTCATTTTTCCAAAAAGTTAAAAAAATGGAAAAAGTAGTGAACTTTGAAGAGCCACATTTCCAGAAGCGGACCGAATTTTTCAAAGATTTAAAAAGTTTCTGAAAGCTGTTTTTGTCTATTTTATGATTTGCAGTTTACCACTATAAAAAAAAAAATTGTATGCAAATGCAGTTTTAAAGTGCATTTTGCAGCGCGTTTTCCCCCTTCGATTTTCAAAAAAAAAATTTTTGTAAAATTTAGAAAAGTATTTATTAAATAAATGTTCTCTTTTTCTGGGACAAAGAATTTTTGCTATTTTTAATGATTTTTTCTCTCGCTCCAACTAATAGCTTGATTCGATCTTTCCTACTTTTGCTTGTCACAGAATTGTACACACATATGTACAAATGTGTACATAGGTGTGTATACACGCTGAACACGATACATGATGAAATAGGGAAGAAGTATTTCATCATCCAATTCTAGTAGCATGTAGTTTCCTAGGAATAAGTATTTGGCATCAAAAAGTAAGCCTACTTACAAAAAAAATCAAAAGAAAAACAATTTTCTTTCTGTACATTAGAATTTGTTGCAAAGTGCATCCAAAAATAGCATTTATATTACAAGTAATTGCATTCGCATTATTCTCAATCAGCATTATTTTAGAAAAATACACTTTAAATGACAACAATACCTTACAGTAACTTTTTAAATAATAGTAATGCGACAAAAACTGTTTAAAATATAGCAATTCAAAGTTACATACCAAATAAATTTCTTTCATATTTTGTACAAACATTTTCAAAATCCTAAAAAAAATTAAATTTTATTTTTTTTTATATGAAAAATCAAGTAAGTCTTTTTTTAAAAAATCATTACAAATAGTAAGCTGCCTTGTCCCAAAAAAGATTACTTGTCTTTTTTATAAAAAATTCTGAATTTTGCAATGATGTTAAATTTTTTAAAATCATAGGGGGAGAAAGAAGTGGAAAATGCATTCAAAAAGTGCAGTTGGTATAAAAATGCATTTCTGAAATCAAGCCCTCATTTTAGAGTGCGTAATAGACAACCGTATCATTCAGAAACTTTTTAAATTTTTGAAATAGTCCATCTACTTAATAAAATATAGCTCTCCAAACTTCACAACTTTTTTCATTTTTTTAGGTTTTTCAAAAATGAAAAACGCGAATAAAATCGCGAGTTTTTTAAATTTCAAATATCTGATAATGGGATTCTCTTAATGGCTCCATAGAGTCTCTCTGTTGTCAATATAAACAAAATCGGAGGATGTGAATTCAGAAAATCACTTATTTTCAACTTTCTTTCCTGGAACGAATGATATATATGTATCAAATATATATGTATCCAACAAAATCACTTGAAAATTGTAGGAATTAATTGAACAACTTACCAATTTTTTCTTCAATACTGAGAAAAAGTTTTTCTAAAAGCCAGAAGTATTTCTTTAATTTGACTAATTTCAATATTGTTATTCGTTGAATTTTCAAAATTTATGAATTATATTTATAGTTGTAATTTGTTAATCCATACATAAAATTAATTAAACCAAGGAATGTTTTGTTGAATCAAAGATTGACAAATAGAATTCTTTGAAAATAAGAATTAAAGATTTGTAATATGTACAAATGTTTTGTTCAAACTAATGAATTAATTTTCAGTTTAAACAAACACCGTACGATGAAAAACAACAAATCTTGTTTTGTTACATCAGATGAACTATTTTCTATGACTGGACATTTTACAAAAAATTCATTGAAATCGGACGCGATATTGTCCGATACTTAGAATTTTTTTTTCTGTGTAAGTAGCTTTAAAATCGAAAAATAAGTAAAGTTGTCAATTTAATTTCTGAAATATACGCAATTGTGTTATGACTTCCCCTGATATTTTTACAAAATAAACGTTGACTCTCTACCTACAATACAAAACTCAAACATGTTTAATTGATTTTAAGCCGATGGACGATTCTGGCCATATCTCAGAAATCATATTGAAATAAATATGGCAAAAGATTATATTTCAAATGAAGCCATTTTATTTCATTTAGTACAATTCATCTGTAATGCATTTCATTCTATACCTCCTATAAAACACAATTTAGAATTTTGAAATACATTCGGTCTTTCGGCAAAGGATGCTTCTACTACTCGTGAATGCGACTAATTATGCTCAGTGTAATTTTCTTCACGCAATGAGAAATTTCGTATCCAGTTCGACTAGTGCAACGTCGTGACTATTGACTATGGAGCATTGTCTTAAATTATCGCACCTATAGAGTAATGTGTTATTAAAAGCAGCTCAAAGAGTTATATTCCATTCGCTATCGGAGATTTCTTACCTCATAACTCATTAATACTTCTCATAATGACAAAGTGGATTTTGCTGTAAGATAAATGTTTGTATGTCGTTTCTTGAAACATTAACATTACATCACCCCCCAAACATTTTAACCTGCCTTTACAAACAACATCAAATTCCTCTTGAAAATTGGTTTACAATATCACAAAAATTTCCACAGCAAATTGAACAAGTAAATTGAGAAAATTCCAAGTGAATTAATTAGCAACGTAATTATAATTTATTTAGCAGTTCCTTACTTATTTCCAATATCTTCCTTTTCTACAAAGTCAGTATTTTGTTTAATAAATATTTAAGAGGCGAGAGACACCTTGATAATTTCTAAAATAATGATATAAATGAGTGTACGGGAATGGCGTGAGGAATTCATAAAAATTTCCATCGACTTGAATGGTATGATCCTGGTGACCAATTCGGGTAATTATGCGTGGAGAATTATGCGCTCACCATACTTCTCCATCAATAAATTGATTGTGGCACGTGCTGTGTGTCATACTGCGACATCTTGTTAAAATCACAGTTCTCCAACAGCAAGGTGAATCAATTCATTAAAGAAAAAAATTATTGATCATTGCTCTATAGCAGCCACCCTTAACTCCTACGCTCCGGCGGCATGCTTTTTGAATTTCACCAGCCCATAAAGCACACCAGCCACTTTTTTGTAAATGTAATGGCGTCTCAATAATAGCTTGAGGATTATCTTCATTTCAACTGCGGCTGCTTTGCCCACAGACGTATGTTATTCAACCAAAATGAACTTCAGAAAGTTGCAATTCCTTTTTACGCCAACAAGTCAGTTGTATTCCGGTAAGTGAACAACATTTTAACAACCGTGGGTAGGACTCGAACTCACATTTGAAGGACGATGGTTTCCATGTTTATCACTAACAGAAGTTTTCGTGTAGAGTTATATTTTTCACTACCTACACGTTGCTTAGGTCCTTATATACACTGGTGCCGAAACTATTTAAAACTCTATTTATAGAACGCAACTATTCTACTGAAGTTTGTGTTCTGTTGTTGGTTTAACTTTACCACATGATTTTTCAGTTCTAGTTGTCTTTGATGCAAGTTATGTTTAGAAAGTTTTGATTCCTTTTTAAGCTAACATATCAGATATTTACCTTCATCGCTTAACAAAATTTGCTTGTGAGATGAGGAATCTAAGTACAGTAATATAATTTGGGAACGTTTGCTATAATTTTCAAGATAAATCTGTACAATTTCCAAGCGTTGTTCCGGTGTCAGCCCATTTATGATGAAATGGCAAACCAAATTAAACATAAACCACATCACAGCTTTTAAATGGTAGAGACTGAAAATACAATTTTCACTTCCAATGTATTTTGTATTTCTGTCAGGGTGGAGTTCAAATTGTACGAAAAGAACAACAGTATATGGGAACATCTCTGATTTGGCAAATATTATTTGTACAATAATTTGAAATTTTTATTCCGAGTATAAAAGTTCGTTTAGGTCTACATATCTGGGGCGATAAATAAAATGATACCTGAAATGTATAATGGGTGGTCCAAATGCAAGTATCTTTAAAAAAATTAAATAAAGTGAACTAATCTTAATTTCCTTTGGTATATTATGGCTTTATTAGAAATATCAAATATTCCCATTATTTATGCAAAACGATTTCATTCATGTGGGTGCAGCGACTGGCTTTGCTGTAGATCAGCCTTTCAGTCCAATACTTTCTTGAAGAACTCTGGTTCTATCTTACGAACTGCTCGAACTATTTTAGATTTAACGGAGTGCATCGTTTCTGAATTATTCGTATAACATCGGTCTTTAGAAGCACCCAACAAGAAAATGTCTGAAGAGATCACATCGCCAACACGGCTGATGAGACGATTTCCGAACTTAGTACGCAAACGGTCGATTATTTAATGAGATGTGTGACATGGGTGCAATCGTGCTGAAACCAAAGATTAAGCAAGTTCATATATTTAATTTCAGCCCATAAAAAGTAATCATGTTTCTGTAGCGGTCGCTGTTGACTGAAATTTTGTTTCAACAGCATTTTCGGTGAAAATGGGTCAGTGAGGCGTCCATTCCAAAATCCACACCAAACTGCCACTTTCTACGGATGCATTGGCTCCGAGAATGACGTGTGGGGTTTCCGATTCCCAGATGCGAGATGAAAAAGCGCCTCATCAGAAAGAAGATTTTTTGCCAAGTTCTATGTCCGATTAAAGCTTCTTTCTGTAAGGCCCAGAGTGAGAAGCCGGAAGTGGGTGGGCGTTTGCCATCAATTGCTGAATCAATTAGACCTTGTAAGCGAGTAATGCCAGATGTTTCAGCAAAATTCTCATCATGCTTTTGCGAGAAATGACTAGTTTTTGAGAGTGATGGCGAGTCGATGTTCTTGTAATCGTTTAGAAAACTCTTCTATGTTTGTGTTTGTCGCAACATTTGATTGGCGTACATAAAGTGTTGTGACCGGAGTTTGGTAGACTCCTTGATCGCTGACTATAATAGTGCATTAAATTAATAACGATAATTGGCTTAAATCTAGTGTACGTATTAAACTGTTAAAAACCCATTTATAAATATGATTTAAAACAGCAAAGCAGAACAGCTTATGGGATTAGTAGTTCTTTTTTGTTGTCGAAAATTTTCCTTAAACAAATAAGTAATTATATAGAACCGTGTGTAATGCATATTGCATGAATATTTATGGGGAGCAGTTAAATGCACCCCAACAACAAAAAACTGACAAACCCCATTTTTGCTTTAAGATGCTTTATAACAGCCTTTCGACATTTAGCCATTAAAAGTTTTTTTATAATCGCAAGCATCTAATCGGCTTATGTCCGTAACTTTATACTCGAACCTGAACTTAAAGCACTTGCAATTTTGAGGGGGCAAAAGAAATCACAAAACGCTAAGTTTGTCTGCTATATTCCATTTGGCTGTCTTGAGTAACTTGAACCATACGAAGATGAAAAGAAGACAAGGCCACTATGAAACTGAAATCAAAACAAATATGTGTCCAAAGAGGAGGAACAAAAATGAAAGTAAAAGCTGCAGTGTAATGTCTGTTCTCTCTAACATATACGAGATTGTGGCGTTGATTTGTTTGCTTACACACAGCTAAATATCGGCAGGCAATTGGGTCCGTTGTCACTTTGACAAATGCTGCATTGCTATCTATCAGCGGCGAGTTGGGCGTCGGGTATTACTGTCGGCCATTCGTATCTGTCAATAGATTCAAATGCCATTATCAAGATTTCTGGGAGCGTAATACTTAAGATAGAACTGTTTGGAATGAATGATAATAACATTTTCTTGTAAGGAGTTAAACTCTTGTAGTTAAAGGTTTTCTGTTCTCTGGTCTTGAGTGAGGGACATTTTATTTCGTTTTTTTTTTGTGCTTTCGCAATTGATTTGCTACGCCCCGAGCGAAGAAAAAAGAAGAGAAACATCCCCATAATATATGTATGTATCGAAAAGGGTCGACTGATATGAGAGGTTAAAGGTGGGGCGTAGGAAACGACAAATACAAATTTAACCAAATTTGTATGTTAATATAATAACATATAATGGTATTTGATGGGCATGTTATGTGGCTTATTTTTTGCCTGATTGGATACCCAAATATTATCATAGTTGGCATATAATCGCCCACTAGTCGTTGTCAAGTATCTTTTGTTATTTAGATTATTTGATTAGAAATAAATACTGAATTTATATATTGGGTATAAAAAGAAAAGGAATCCTGTAAAAAGGGTTCCACTGGCAATTTTCGGCTGTATGTACAGCTGAAAATAAACTCATGGAAACATGTTTAGAAGGAAAATAAATCCACATATGTATATATTTTTTTTTAGTTTAGTTTAAAATTTCAATTAATTTTACAGACAAAAATGTAAACGGCCTATTTTGAAATTCTAAGGGTGAGATTGACACCCAGCGTTCAAAAGCTCACTTTAAAACTAAAGAGAAAATTTCCATATTAAATGACAAATTGACCGTTTATATTCCATGTAAATGTAGAATGGGTGACTGTGAAACTGAGCATAAATGTATTACAAAATCCCCAAACCCATCACAGAATTTCTTGAATTTACATGTAGGTTTCCATGGTGAACTTAAACTGAAGTACGTAACTTTTCCAAGAACTTAAACCCTCGAAATAATATGTGAAATTTTAACGATTACAAAAGGGGACTCGTCAAGTAGATACTCGTACACAATACAAATATAAAAGAGATTTATAAAACTGAATTACAATATAATGTCTGTGACAGCAGAAACACTTGAAGTTTAATGCAGAATTCACAATTACGAATTCGTTAGAATTCGCATTTGCATCATACAAAACAGCTTATAATTGAAATTCTCTATACACAACTTTAACATGAAAAATATTTCGAAACTACTTTAGTTACATATGACGATCAACTATTTGCTAGATTCTAAGTTGGCATAATATAACACACTCAAACTATAAATTTTGCTGTTAACGGAAATCAAATTTATCACAATAAGAAACTGTTTGCAGGGATGATAAAGTACTAGGAGAAAATGTGTGCTAGAAGAACAAACCTATCGCAACCTAGCAACAAAAGCATCGTAATTAAAAATGTTCAAAATTTACATTAGAGCCAAAAAATAGTGTTTATATGTTAACCCATTAACGACGAATGCATAGAAAAATACCCAAGAATAGAGCTGCCTTAGAAATATAGCCGTCAGTGGTGTGCAATGGTTAGTATGTGCGCCATCGGTTTTTCGTACCTCCATGCACTTATAAGCCAGTAACTTACTTGATTATTAACCGATTTTCAGTTTCTCAACGGATTTGGTGAGAGAGACACAGATGTTGCTGAATTAAAAAGAAGACGGTCAAGCAAACATTTTTGACTGAAATAGCTAAAAGTTCTATTTGTGCAAAAATTTAGGTTTGATAAATAGTTGAATATATCAGTCAAATTTTAACGGATTTTTTTAAACAAAGTTACGTTTTACTCACAAATAAATATGTTTTTTGAATAAATTAAAAAATTTAGGGTTCCTTTATAAAATAATGCGAAAAAATATGGCCAAAGTTGAAAAATGTCGAAAAAAGTGTGGAAAAAAGGTGTTTGGTGGAGAAATAATACACAAAGAGCTTTTAAGCCAACCATAACAATATGTGACTTGCTCCACGAAAAGGGACCTCTGCGCCGAAAAGAAGTTATTGAGAAAAACGCGTTTAAAAAAGCGCGTCGTTAAAAGACATAGAAACTTGCGGTTTGCGGCATTTGAAAGAGCGTTCGTATAAGAATCACTCAAAAAGGCGCAGAGGTCCCTTTTCGTGGAGCAGGTCACATATACATACATATATACCATTTTAAAGGTACTAGTTTCTTCGTTGAGAAATCGGTTAATATCAAGTAAGTTACTGGGTTATAAGTGCAAAGAGGTACGAAAAACCGGTTTTTTACCCGTATCTCAAAATTCTGATGTGACTTGCAGATTTCAAATATAGGTTCTTATTGTACTCGACAATACCTATCAGAAAAATAGTATCCCTTCTCGGGTTTTTTTTTTGTCGCACCGTGTGATTGAATGTCCTCTAATTTTGAAATACAATTTACAGAGATACGCCAATCCTTTTTGACTACACATATGATTTAGTGGGACGGGTATTCAAATGCCCACTTGGGACAAAACATTTTGTTTATTTATTGCAATCGATTTTTAAATTTATTTATTAAATATTAAGCAATGTTCGCTGTTTTGATAAATGATCTAAATCCTGAATGTGTGAATTTGAATCAAAGTCGGTGATTTGGTGTTCAGGGATTATACAATTTTATGGAAAATACCAATCATAAACATATGGAATTTTTTTGGATGAAAGGGAAGGAAATGGATGCAGATTTTTACAGCGGATTGAAACGGATCAACGGTTTGATCAACGCTGTCGTCACCGTTGACCGCTCCGGTCAAGGCGTCACCATCGAGTAAATATTCATGAAAAGCTTCACAAAATACAGTTCTCTCTGATTGTAAGAAGCTCTGTCCAGTCCAGTCCCTTTATGGAAAAGAATTAGAAAAAACCTAAAAAAAATTTTTGAGATGTGACACTTTTGTTGCTTTCTTGTGTTTTGTTGCTTTTGTTGCTTTCTTGTGTTATGTTTGCTTTCCTCATTTAACAAGTTTTTTTTTTGCAGTGTATACAACAAATTTTTTGAATGCAGTAAAACACTGTGACAATTTTTGAAAAAACTTTTCATAGACAGGGCCGGAAAGGACGGTTTTACCCTAATTCGGGTATCAGGAATCGAACTGCATCACATGTTTTTTGGGCTGCAATTAAGGTTTCATACAATTTCTTTTCTCATTTTTACTAATGGAATGGACCTTTTATTGATTTTTCGATTTAGACTCACTTTGACAGTCACTAACTTATATTTGGTTGGTTGTACCGGTAAACTTTCTTTAACAAACTGGTTCCAAACGTTTTGGGCTTCAAGATTTGAGAACCAAGCCTATCTCTAACAGCAGGTTTTTGGGTGGTCTTTGATTCAGAACATCGTCAGAAAAGTAACTTTATGACTTTCTTTGAGTTTCCGTTCACAAATTGCCAATAATCAGATTTATTCTCCAAATATGACAAAGCATTTCTCTATAACTATATTATTTACTCATCTTTAGTTTAAATATCACCTTCCACTTAATTATCAATTTCACTTGATTTACATTTTTTCTACACTGAAAACACTTTTTGGATACAAGCCAAATTGTTTAATTGGGGTTTGAACCAAAGAAAAAAATACAAAAACGTACAATTGCTGAAAGAATGTACTCTCGCCTACATTTTATGGGTTAAGCACAAAAGAGTACAACGAACAAAAAAGTACGCGAGCTGTTGAAAACAGTACTTCTGGCAAGCCTACAAATATTCTCTATGAAATCGTAATTGTAACTCAAAAAATTTATGATGCGGTTCGACTCCTCCGACCTGAATTAGAATAAAACCATCCTCTCCCGCATTGTCTCATTTTTCGACTTCCGCAGTGTAATTATTTGAAGATTTGGAAATATTTCAAATTTGGGGGATATTTCATAAATGTATATGTCGAATGAAAACATACAGGATATTTTTCATGTTCCAGGCCGGTGTTTTTTGACCGTCATTTCTGTTTGGTTGAAATTTGTCTGTTTGTATTTGACAGTTGCGCAGAGCAGTCGAAAACAATTTTTTATGGAGCGTCTAACGCACAAACAACGTGTTGAAGTTAAAAATAATAATGCTTTCCCTTTACATCCCTCGAAGGGATTGGATTGATTTATACATACTTATGGGGACCTATAGTTTTACACCGATTTCAAACGGTATTTTGAGAAGCTTTTTCATGGCTAAGAACTCGATAGTGTGGCCAACTCTATGCGAGATGACCATCGCCGAAATTAATGTAAGGTGGTCTGAGCAATGATCGAACCCACGTTCTCATGGTCAGGTACCGCGCACACAACCATGGCCATGGCCAATTGTACTGTAAACAAGTTTATTCAAAAATAATAAAAAAAAGGTAAAGAGGTCTAAAACTAGGTGTGGGCATGTAGATAATATAAGTACTAATAATGTCGAGTAAATAGAATATTAAACCTGTGGATAGATGAAATTTCAACGTGTATTTTTATGTATAATAGAATGTAGGACTCAGTTTACGTATTCATCTGCAATCAAGTAATCGCTGCATCTAATTTAGATTGATTGCTGAATGCCGATATACAAAGTTGGCAAATATTAACAATTAAAACTTAGTAATGTAGGTTAATTTTAATAAGTGGTAATAATAAAATTGAATTTAAATATGAAAGAATTGGAATTGGATAGAGGTAACCAAAATTTTAAAATAATTTAAAGTTAAGTACGGTTATTGGATATTTAAAACATTTGTCTAAACGCCCTTATTCAAGTAAACCAACAAAAATAGCACATTTTTGGACTCTCTTTTATAAATTGCTCAAAAAAATTCTTTAGTTAAGAAACCACTACTGCCATGATTTTTTTTTTCTCAAGATGTCTAGATACCATTTCCATTTTAAAATTCTGCAATCGGTTACAAATTGCCAAAGGTACAGCGGCTGAATATGGAAAGTTTAGTGCCTTTAATTAAGTGAACCGGAGTGCACTTAGTAATTCATCTGATCAATAATAACTTAAATCTAACATTAATCGATCGATACTCTTATTTCTAACATTAAACAATATTTGTATAACTATCTTAATCTACTTTAATATCACTGTGTGTAATTTTTTAAGTCATGGCAAAATAACCATATACGGACACCACTACGTGATAAAAGACTAAAAAAAAAAGACCCGTGTTTCCCAATTTTTCCCAAAGTCATGCACTTTTTTTTTTATCGGCCGCCAAAGATTTGGGGCCTCGGTATCATTTTCGTAAAAATGTGATCATTTTCTCAGGCTCATATCTTGCAAATGGTTCAGAATTTCGATTTACTCTCTGAGTAGCTCTTGTCATAAAGAACAAAAATTGTGAACATATAAAATCAAAAAAACTTCACCTTCCAGATCAAAATCGCAAAAAACTTAAAAAAAATCGATTTTTTTTACCTTTTTTCCCGTGTTCAGGTCCATAGGTAGCAAACCGTTCAAAATTCAAGGAACAATCAACTACAAAAATTTAGTAGTTGATTGTTTCCTTGAAAATTTATGACAAGAGCTACAACTTTGCCTCAGAGAGTAAATCGAAATTCTGAACGGTTTCCAAGATATGAGCCTGAGAAAATGATCATATTTTTACGAAAATGATACCGAGGCCCCAAATCTTTGGCGGCCCATAAAAAAAAAGTGCATGACTTTGGGAAAAATTGGGAGACACGAGTCATTTTTTTTTTAGTCCTTTATCACGTAGTGGTGTCCGTATATGGTTATTTTTTTCGTGTTGCACTGTGTATGCTTACATACTGCAGCTTAGCTGCTCGCATATCTTTCATAGCATGAAAATCTATCCCACTGACAAGCAGTACGTCCAAAAAGTATAATTAAAAAGGGGTAGAATTGCCTTTCCAAGATATGATAATGTTCTACATATCTCTAAAAGGCGAACGTCGGCGTAGAAAATGGTTAAAAGTTTATACTTCTTGCATATTGCACAGTGAACACAAACGTGAGCTATTATTGTCCAATCTCGTGCCATTCAACTCAATGTGCTTATTTCAAAAGTCGTCATAATCTCTTCTGTGCTCCCAACAGTATGTTGCAGATATAAAGAAATGCTAGTACCACAAACTTGGGAATGAATACAAGTGTCTCGTTCTCCACGTACCGTGATTTAAAATACAATAGAGGTATTCATGCAAACAAGAAAACCTAGAACTTTTGCGCAGCGTAAGTTTGCCCCGAAGCGTTTCATGAGGCACCAAATAAAGTTGCTCAGTGTATCTATGCAGCAATTTTCAAAAAAAGGCTGATAAACTAAATAAACAAAGTATAATTAAAAGTATGTATATGCTTTACCTATTCCATTATTTTATTTTTTTCACAAAAATCAAAAACCCTCTCTGTTTTTCAATGCAAAAATATTGACATTGAAATGTCAAAAGTTTTCACGTTTCTTTTTCCAGGTTTGCTCAGCAAATTTGCCTCGCAAACTTTCCACTTTTGTGCAAGTCGCTTTGTATGGGAAATTGTTTGTTTTGACGTTTGCTGTACAAGTTTACGATGTTTTCGAGTTTACGAGGTTCTTTCGAGCTTTCATGAAGACCACTAATATCTTCACGGGAGCGTGTATCTCAACTGTACATTTAGGGATTATAACATATGTGTTAATTGACAGTTGCCTGATATTAACTGCTTAATCCAAATATGGGAATTTTGTAAAATTTTAGAAAAGTTGATAACTTGTTTTACAATTTACAATTTAAATACCCGTTATTGGACGGAGGGGTATTCTGGTCATATACAGGTTGTATTTGAATATAATATTTAACTTATGACAGAATATAAAGAAATTACAATATACTATGTTAAAGCATCATACATGGGTCAAATTAATTATATGACAATTATAATTTGTAGTTTAATTTGAATTACCTTTCGAAATGCAAATTCAAAAATATTTCAATACCATTGACAATTGTACTTATTTTCAAAGCATTTTCTTCATATTGGCACTTTTGGTTTTCATATATTTTGTACAGTACAGGTTTATGAATTTGAAAGTATTACGAGACAATACTTATCAAAGCCACAAACCTCTACACGTAAAATACTTTAAAAACAGAATTGCCAGCAGTCAAACAAATTCAAAACAATTAAATGCATTCCCATATTTCATTACAATTAGCATTCGATTCCACAACCTGCATTTGCATTGCCTGATCAAAGTCAAATTGAAATTTTTTTAATTGCCATTACGAACAATGGTAATTATTTTGCATTTGCATTAAATGACGTAATGCAATTTAAAATTCTCTGCAAATTAAAAAAAAAAACATGTATGTAAAGCATAATATCTAATAAAAATAAAAACAATATATTATGTATATCATCATTTGGGCACCTTGAAAATTCAAAGGGATGTATATTTTTTTAAATACTTTTTTGTTTACAAAAATTCCATTATGTTTTATAAAATTATCTATTTGTGAACAATCACACAGAAAATGACTCAAACAACGAAACGCCCCATTAAATTTCATCAAATTGTGTGAACTTTGCATCACATTGCCTTGAGCTTAACACATATCGTATCTTGTTTAAACACAATTATTCGAAGAAACAGTGTTTGACAGACAAAACAAAACACAGAAAAGCCAAGTTAACGAAGAAATTTCATAACCATGTTAAGCCAACCACCATAATATACCTTACGAGTGGTAATAGCCAGCAATACATAACTGGACTTTTTCGATACGCATGTATAAGCACGTAAGCTAAGCTGTGCAACCAAAGTCATCCATCCGATGCCCATACTTTTAGTAAACTAACTGAGTCGAACTGATGTAGAAAACCAAACTGAGGGCCTACATCGAAAAAAAAGCCATAAATGCTCTTTACTTCAGCTTCGTAATCAGCAGCAAATGATGCTGTTACTGGCTGCTGCTGCTGCGACGTTGGCGGCTGAAGCTTAATGAATCCCAAAATGCCAAGCAACTTGTAATATTCGTACCTATGGTTAAACATGCAAACTTGTATTGCGCTGAAAAGCAAAACAACCTCACAAAGTACAACAGAAAACAATGATGATGGCAAAATTCAGCGCACAATAATTCGATTTAGTCTGTCTCAAACATTGCTTAAGTGAAATTCTCTCACACACAATCAATGTGGTCTTTAGTTTTCAATTTAAACTTAACTGATTGACTGATATTAAGAAGAAGAAGAGGTAGAAAACGTGACTCGAGCAACAACAGCAACGATACCAAACAAGTGAAAGAGACATCTGTTTTATATCGATTGGTTATTACAGACAGAGTATGTACTCGAACAAATGTAGTATGTATGCATCTATCTAAGTGCCCACGAGTGTTTGTATGTAAGTAAGTGCAAGTGTTTTCTGTCGCAATCAATGAGCATTAGAAAACGAAATACAATTTCCAATGGTTTGAGATACGATACATAAGTATCTATCAGTAAGGGTATGCCAAGTTGTCATTTGCCATGAATTGTTTTGTGAAATATAACTTAAAGTTTTGTGGAATTTTTTATTGCATTTAATTTAATTTTCAACATAAGGACAATAAGAATACAATTATTTTATAGACCCAAAAAAAAGATTTTAGCATATTTGTCAATCATTTAGTTAAAAAAATATAAATTGTTATAGAAACAATAAAAAATTTACTTTATCTAAAATTTTTAATGAAATGTACATACATATATAAAGGGGTTTTCAACAGAGACGCTACAAAAGTAAATCGATAGGGACAGCAAACGACGCCATATATTTGCCCGCTCTTTTTACATTTCTCTTCAGTAAGGTTTGCCATTTCATCATGGAAAGATATACGAGCCAACAACGAGTCGAAATTATTAAAATTTACTACCGAAATTTGGAGTCAGTGGCCTCAACTTTAAGAGGCCTCAACAATCAGCGATGAGGCTCATTTCTGGCTGAATGACTTCGTCAATAAGCAAAATATGCGTTATTGGTCAGACAGCAATCCACAAGTAATCCATGAGTCATCATTGCATCCCGAAAAAATTACGGTTTGGTGCGGTTTATGGGCCGGCGGCGTCAATGGGCCGTACTTCTTCCGTGATGATCAAGACCGGCACATTACTGTGAATGCGAATCGCTACCATTCAATGATAACCGAATATTTTTGGCCCCAATTGGATAATATGGACTTGGAGGACATGTGGTTCCAACAGGACGGCGCCACAAGCCACACAGCGAATGCCACGATCAATTTATTGGATACCAAGTTTGGTGAACGTGTTATCACACGAAATGGCCCAGTTGGTTGGCCGCCTCGGGCGTGCGATTTGACGCCGTTAGATTATTTCCTGTGGGGCTACGTCAAGTCTATGGTCTATGCCAACAAGCCAGCGACGACTGATGAACTTCGTACGAATATCGAACGTGAAATTGCAGCAGTATCGGCCGGTTTATGCTTGAAAACCGTCGAAAATTGGGTTCAGCGTCTGGACTTCTGCAAGCGTGCCCGTGGTGGCCATACAAAAGAAATCGAGTTCAATACGTAATGGCATCGAACGTACTTTCACAGGAATAAAGAATTTCGTTGGTATCTAAAACCGGTTTTGTTTTATTTAAAAAAACTTTTGTAGCGCTCTCATTGAAAACACCTTTATAAAGACAAAACCAAATTAAAATTTAAACGATTATCTGCACCGAAATTCTGTAACTTTTTAACGATAAAAATCGGTAGTTAAATTGTCAAAATTCAAAAAATTTCTATACAAAATTTTCGAAATATTTGGAAAATTATAAAAAAAAATCAATACAAAATATTCGAGATTTGTCGATTTAACTACCTATTTTTATCGATAAAAAGTTACAGGATTCCGGTGCAGATGAGTGTTGGTATTAGAAGTCTTAAAGTAAGAAGTTAGAAAGAAAAAGGATAAGATAAAAGGATAAGATAAAAAAAAGGATAATAAAGGATGTCAGGAGATACCCGGTTGGAACGAAGTTCCTTTCGCTATATATGTGATGTTCCAGGGGATACCCGGTTGGAACGAAGTTCCTTTCGCTATATATGTGATTTTCCACAGGAAAAGGGCCCTTATCTTTCCAGATCAAATTTTATAGGAGGACTGAAAATAGACGTTTAGGTATATTTTATCGGTTTTCAAGTTTTGGTTGGTAACACTACCCAGACGCGTTCCGAGCATTTTACAATCGATTTAACGTCGATTATTATATCGGAACTACAAAAAAAAACATCCCCAACCTCTACCAACTTCAAGAAGGAAAGGGGAATATTTGAACCTCATAATCTAGAAACTTTAGATTCGCATACTAGAGTTTAAAATTGTTATAACTAATCTAATTTTTAAAATTTGTTGGTTATTGAGGTGTCTTTTTATTCAGAATAATGTGTAATTTTAGGAAATCCAAAAACATGGATTTTGGTTTTAGGAAGCTAAGGCCCCTTTTTCTATGGAACATCACATATTATGTGCTAGTTAGTTCCAACACGCCTAAGACGTCCGTTGAAAAATGCGACTATTTAAATGGATCTTTAAGAAGATATACTTTTTGTAAAATTATAGTTTTTTAAGAATTTTTTTTTACAGAATGTATTTTTTTTTTAATTATATTTTTAGCTCTTTTTGTAAGAATATGTACTACATTTTCCAGAAAAGGCCGTTTTTTAAAGAGAGGTAGTTCTTTTATTAAAAACTAATGTTTTTTTTAAGAAAAGCTACTAGTTTTAAGAAGAAATACTTTCTGTAAGAAAAAGCCATAAGAGTATGAATTTTTTTTTTACATAGAAGAAGTTGTTTAAGAACAGGTACTTTTTAAAAAAGTAGTACTCTTTTTAGGAAAAGGTAATTTTTTTAAGAAAATGTTCATATTCTCAGAAAGGCTACTTATCTCAAGAAAAGAAAATGTATTGTTTTACTTTATTTTTATTTTTAAGACAAAGAAAAGGAATTTGTATGAAAAGGTATTTTTTAAGAGAAGGTATTTTTTTGAAGAAAAGTTTTTTTTTTAAGAAATGGGAGTTTTTTAGAATTGGTCCTTTTCCAAGAATACGTACATTTTTAGGAGTAGGTACTTATCTCAAGAAAAGTTATTTTGTTTCTCAAAAAAGTTACTCTTTAAAGAAGAGGTGTTTTTTTTAGAAGCGACAATTTGTACTTGTTTAAGAAAAGATACTTTATGTAAGAAAATTTGCCTTTTGTAAGCAAAGGTACTTCGTTAAGATGAGGTATTTTTTAGAGTTGGGAATTTTAGATCATTCAAGTGGGCGCTCTTTTTAGTTCAGCTCAACAGAATGAACTAGTTCAAGCTTTTAATTCGTTGTATCATTGCAGCTTAACAGTTCATATGAGCTGTGAGCTGTATTGGTGTTCATGTAATCTTTTTATATTTAAGAATAAAAGTGGTGATTAGCGCTGTAGTTATTGTATAGAAGCCGGTTACATATCCTTTCCAGAAAGATTGCAACATTAGGCACCATTGTGCAAATTGAGTGAGACAAAGAGAGCATGAACTAGAAAATGGCGGAGAGAACTGCACAGCTGAAATACAAAAAACTACTGAAACAAGCGATCTAATGAAACAAAAGAGCGGAACAATGTGAATTAGTTCAGGTAGTTCACAAGAACTACACAACTCTAATTGCTTTAAGAAATGGTTCTTTATTTAAGAATATGAAAAGGTATTTTTTTAAGGATATTTACTTTTTTTAAGAAAAGGCATTTATTTACTAAAATTTTCTTTTTTTAAAATTCTTTCACTTTGGCTTTTCTAAATTTACTTTTTATTGGGCACAAAACTACAATATATACTGAATATTGGTTACAGGCTCCACCTAGAAAACTCCCCATTAAGCACGAAATTTCACATCGTATGTTAGTCTAGACACAAACCAAAGAAAAAGTACGCCATATAGTTGCAAACATAGATAAAGTAAACTAATAGATGAAGCACAAGTGTTGGGACAATTTTATTGTAATGGGTAATTTTCTAGATGTCGTTGAAAGCAATAAATGGGAATTATTTGTTCCCAGAAAAAATATGACATTAAAATTCTAAAATTTTATACCAAACGAAAAAATAATTTTCAACAAAAATATCACTTCGAAACGAGAATACAACAAGTTACTGAAAGTCGAATACCTGACGGCCATGGAATTGCACCGTCTATGTCCTAATAAATTGGTTCTTCCTCGGGTTCAGCTACCATTCCTTGTGGAGGGTCCTTCGGCACTCTAACGTTTTTGGCATCTGCGACCACAGAAGTTGCTACAGTTATTGTGCGGGAAAGTTTTTAGATTAAAAAGGCCTTCCTGCATGTTCATCTTTGGGCGGTCTTACGGCTTTTGTCCTATTGATGTCCCAACATCGGCCTCATGCCTTTGAAATACTAGTTTTTTATACAAGAAACAAATGCTATTGTATAAAATCAATGAAATTTTGGCATATTTTGCCTTTTTGAAATTACTTTCACAAAAGTTTCCCACAATTTTGAATAAACGTCAGTGAGAATTATGGGAAACGTCAGTGAAAGTGACACTAGTACAGGACAGCACCTAGTGAACAAAGTTGACAATGGCCGCGCTATATCTATTATTTCCTTTATCTATGGTTGATAATACTGGGTTGTAGCATAATAGAGTTAAAAAAGGTTGTTTAATTTTTATTTCGTTTAGTCCCCATCCCACAAGGTGCGATAAGGAACTTCGTTCCAAAAAATTTTGGATTGATTTTTAATAAGTTGAAAAATATATGTTTTAAAGCTGCTGGCGTTACTAAGTACTGATGTCCCAAATACAGGCGTATTTTAAATTCATATGTTATTTTGACACTGATAGATTTTTAAAAATTCGAAATTTTCGAACTATAGACAATCAGTCAGTATCATACCTCCGCGCACCAAAATGAACCGCTTTACGCTTGAACAACATTCTGGAAGATTGTAAAATTATTTGAAAGTGAGTGTTGAGTTGTCCAAACTATGAGTGTGTTGAAAATATGTTTTTGCCGAAATGAAGCACCCAACGCTCTTGCGTTACTCATGTTTGTAATGTTTCCTAATGGACAACACTCAAGATCCTCGCCGTCGTACTATGTGTACCGACGATAATGTGGCTGCTGTGACTGAAAGTGTGCAACTCAATGCAAGATCATCGACTCGCCATCGATCTCAACAACTCGGCATTTCACGCATGATGAGAATTTTGCACAGCGATCTCAGATTATTCGCGTAGAAGCTTCAATTGGCTCAGCAATTGAAGGCAAACGATCATCCACTTCGTTACGTATTCTTAGTTTGGTCCTTACAGAAGGTCCAATTGGACATTGAATGTGACCTAAAATTATCTATATTGACGAGGCGAAATGCTATGTCAACAAACAAACAAACAGTCTTTGCGGGAAAACGGGTAAGTGCCAGCGAGAAATTAGTTAAACCAACCAACAAAAACGATCAATACGAGCTTTCACACAAGTGGCTTTTTGAGAACTCAAAACATCGAAATAATGGATCATTCGCCATACAGTCCGAAGTTTTTTCTTTCCATTAGTAGGCTCACAATATAAATATTTACGCTCGTACTGCATAACGAACTTGCCGGCAAACCCGGAATGCATTCTCTACTTCATATAGCTATCCATGTGACATTGTGAGGCCAACTGAACCTTAAAGTAACATTTTACATTGCAACCGCCAACATCATCAATGCCACCGGCATCATTACCTTCAGAGTAACCGGGTGTTTTGGTGCCGGTTTCAGTTTTATTGTTTTGTATCGTATACGAGTATTTATGATCGATCTTATTTGTACGACTGAGCAAAGAAAGTGTGTCAGGTGTGTGAATGCAGTAGGTTTGTTTCCATTTCACACAAAACCAAAATCGCCTCCATTGAGCGCTCAGCTTGTTGTCAACTTTACTGAAATACTACTTGGAGTACACAAAAAACCAGCTTGACGCTGAAAATGTACAAACGCATATAATCCGTTCATGATATTGGGGTACAAAAAGAAACAGAAAAACTACAAAAAAATAAAATACACCGTCTTTGCTTGTAATTTATTTTGTTTTGATCGAAGTGAAAACCAGGCGTATCGTTACCATAGCAGGCGTTTAAACCGTTTTAAACGCAATCATTACCATCAGCGCACCGGTTTTGGCCAAAGTCATTGGAATTCAACTTTATTAGAAATCAATTAACTTTATGCATAAATTGTTGAAGTAACACTCTTGACCGGGAAAGTTTTGAGCTGTTTAAAAGAAAAACCAAATATCATACGACGGAGAGAGAGTGTTCATGAATAACGTACGAAAAATACCACTTTGTAAACCTGTCTAAATCCCAATACCCCCACACAGATTGAACATTTAAAATTGTGGACTAACAAAACTTGTTTGTTTTTCGCTTTTTCTTTTCAGAGATGGAATTGAAACATAAATCTGTTGGATTTTCTATACATATAACAATACTGATTTGTAACACCATCTTAATCGCTCAAATCTCAGCCGAAGGTTTGCGTCTACCGGACCAACAGAGCCCCGTGCAACAACAGCAGCAACCCATCAACAATGGGCAGCCAATATTCTCTAATCAACAACAACAGCAACAGCCGCCGGCTGGAATTGGTGTCGAACAGGGTCGCTCCTCCATTCTAAACTTATTCGGTTTGGGTAACGACAACGATCCCTATTTGGCCCGCACCAATGGAAATTGTTTGAGTGGCGATTTATCAGAATGTTTCAAGACTCAGGCTTTGAGTAGCTTTGATGAGATTTTCTATCGCAATCAATATCCGTAAGTTTAAAATTGATGGGGGAAATTTAAATTTTAAAGTTTTTTTTAATTTTAATTTTTCTATAGTCTTTCTGAATTCGCCCGCGTTGTTCGTATGCCAGAAACCCAACAACGTTCATTGCTACAAGAACCATTCGAATATTCAGAAGAACCACGTCAAGATGACGCTGACTGGGATCAGCTAGTAAAATACGCTTTGCGGAGAGCTGAAAGGTAAGTGTAAATAATTTGAGGACTTTCCATATTTTGAAAGAATGGGGAACAAAATTAGGAGCCTCTTAATTTTCTAAATTTTTTCCCAGTGACCATATTTTCGAGAAGGAAAGTACATTTTTGACGAGTTAACATCTATAGGCGCGGATAGGGATTAAACTCACAAAGTGAACACATCCAAACACAGTTTGTCTGACTGCGGTCACAAAGATTGTTTGGCGTTAAACTCCTCCGAAACGGGTGGACCGATGTGCATATCGGGTAGGTCTCAGAATCGGCCAACATCTATTTTTCATACCCCTAAATGATAAGCGTGACCCACCCCTATATAGAACACAGACTTATCCGACTGCGAAACACAGATTGTCTGACTGCGAAAAAAAAAACACACACACTGATGTAGCGGCAGTGAATAGTTGGCTTGTGTGGGTGCGGCGCACTCTCAGAGCAAAGAGAATAATAACGTGGTTATACGTGTATAAAAACGAGATAGCAAGAGAGCAACGAAAATTGTGTGAACTTGTGTAGCGTATGTACGAAAATAACAATGTATGTATGTACATTAGGGTGGCAATGAAATGTATGAGGGAAAATAAATTTACGAATTTTAATGTGGTCTAAACCGAGATTGTTATATAAACCGAGTTTTAATTGCGGGTCTTAAAACCGGTATTCAACTGGTTTTTGTATGCAACTCTCACATCAGATTTAAAAGAATCGGTTTGAGCACATAGCTTATGTTTCTAACTTACAATTTGAAATTTTTATAATGTGGTACCCTTATAAGGCCATCTTATAAGGGCCTTGCCGCGAGATAACACCATGCAACCGTTGCATGAGTATATCGTGTTATAGCTTATTGGAAGGCTCTAGACTTCTGCTAGAAGGCATTGGAATCCAAGTTAAATATGATTTTCCATTTAGTTACAATTTTTGGGAAAAAAACCGACAAACACAAATTTGAATTTTTGTTAAAAATTGCAAATTTTTTCAAATTAAAAATTGGAACCTTTAGAGTGGTCCGAATTTACTAAATCTTTATCCAATTTATATTAAGGTTAAACTAAATCAATGTGAACATTGTATTTTCAAATGCACCGAGGAGTGAAATCCGAAAACTTTGACTAAAATGCGGCACGGCTTAGAGTTGTCCGATTCGGCTCAATTTTTCACCAAGTCAGTTTTAGACCACAAGGAACAAGAATCCGCCTGGGGTTTATTAAAAACCCGAAGTTGCTTTTTCATTGCCACCCTAATGTACATTATGGTGATAACTTTTTTTAATGATAAAAAAAACTATTTCAGTTCAATTTGGTAAAAAAAAACCTTATGCACCCGACAGCGATTTCTAAAATGCCTTTAATATATTTTTTTTAAATTTTTTTTAATAACAATTTTTTTAAAATATGGTTTATAGATATGTAAATGTGTAAAGAAATAATAACAATAAATGATTAAAAGTATGTATTGTAAACTTTAAGTTCAAAGTACGCGATGTTTTACAAAGCGGATATATATCTTGTACTATTTTTATTCCACGTTTGATTCAAAACTTTAACGCGTTTGGTGCGTAACCTTTTTTAACGATAGCGAAAAACTAAAAACGCAGTTCTTAATATTTGTCCATGCCCTACAGGATTTTGTCTGGGGAGATTTGATATTTACAAAAAATGCAAAAAGTTATTACCCTAATGTACATGTGCCTGTTGCTTTGCATTCTCTTTCTTTTTTTTGGGAAGAATAAAACAAAAAGTATTAAGCAAGAAAATCTTTAAATAATTTTAAGTATTAATATTATTTAAATGTAATGTCATCATATGATTGAACACTGTTTTTTATTTTCCAATGTAACATTTACGAATGTGTTCATAGAAATCGAACAGGTACTGTGTAACAAAAACACATCGCCCGTGAGTTCGAGTTATCAGAATTGTCCCTTCAATAGTAAATGCGACACGATTTTTCACCTGCTAACAACAGCGGTTTCAAAAATTTGGAGTATTGAAAAATCTCCCAAACATATACGAAAAATGACCCAAATTCAAAACCGCAAAAATTGTTGAAAAATTACCCAAAATGAAACTAGAAATTTAGCCCACAAAATGAATTGAAAATCGCCCAAAAATTTGGGTAATTCTTCACATGAAAAATTACGCATTTCCTATGTAAAGAAAAAATAGATTATACTTACGGAAAATCCTTCACTTCTGTTGCCACAGAAACAGATTTCTTTTAGATTATCATCTTAGGACTCCTTTTCATTTTTTCAATAATTTTAATTTCAATAATTTTATTTCATAAACTCATCTCTACCAAATTCATATCACTGCTCGTTTCCTCATCGAAAACATCTTCGTTCGGTTATACTTCTCTACAAATGTAATCTTTGGGAAAACCCTTCTATTGACGAAGGTGATTGGTGTTAAAGAACCCTTCTCCACTCTGTTTGATTAAGCGCCGCAAGTGAAAAGTTTAAAACAATCCCTTATTATTTTTTAAATTCTCAAAGAATTTATTAGTAAATCATTTTTAAAAACAATAGCGAAATTTTTTTAACAAGATTTTCAATGTGTTTATTGTTTCTATATAAATTTTAGAGTGAAAGAGTAGAGTAAGCGCCACAAGCGAAAATTTAAAAATAATTATTAAAACAAAAGAAAACCCATGAAGGTATAGGGGAGAGTTTCTCACAACCAGTGAGCTTTACAGTTTTTCGGACCTACAGTTTTACACCGATTCCGAATGGTATTTTGAGAAGAAGCCTTTTCATCTCTAAGTACTCGATAGTGTCGCCATCACTAAGTCAGGTGACCGTGGTCGTTAGAAATGTAAGGTGATAAGAGCAGGGACCGAACCCACGTACTCATGTACAAGAGCCGTGTACACTAACCAATGCACCACAACATATTTATTAGTAAGGCATATAATGGTGAAATGTCACAGCCAACCGACAGAGGCCGCAAGGAGTTACGGTAGGACTCCCCACATGGTGTGCTAACGCTCCTAGGGTGGTTCCGAAAGGAGTCCCAAAGCAACATATCCGCCGGAGAAAATAGCACACTCAAAATTTATAAAAAAGTCCACCCTAGGGGCTCCTTAAATGAGTGTTTTCAGATAACCCGCAAAGACTCCGCACGGACTCCATTTTGCGCATCCAAAATGCAATCATACATATTCTCTACAATGACGTCTGTTTTCTTTAAAAAAAATTTTTTAGAAAATTAAGTATATGTATATTTTCATGAATGTTTTGTTTTTACAGAATTTTTTAGTCTGTATTTCTTACAGTAATTTTGTAGAAGTTTCTCATGATACAACGGTCGGACGCCCTTTATAAGTGCACTCCGCAAACTCTCCTTCGATGAGTGCTATGGTAGTCCCTGTACGTTCCTTTTTTGGAGCGCTCCGAATTTGGCTAGATGGGGTTTTTTTTTTAAATCTTTAATGTGTTGGTAATTGTTTTCATTTCATTTGCCACCTATCTTAGTAAGCGCTGCATACTGGGATAAATTTAAAAAATGACCGGACAAAATTAATAACGTCGAATTTGGATGTGTCAAACTCATTAGTCGGTAGGATTTTGTGGGTGCTGAGACCATATATGGCATACCTTTTACCTTTTCCCAAAAAATTTATTTTCTAAACAAGGTTTAACGTATTAAACTTTTCTACCAACTTTTTTAGGGATTATAAAATAAATAAAAAGTATGCGAAGTTTGTTTCGTAACTATACAAGATTTATATGGGACGACAAAAAAAAATCGTTTAAAAAAAATCTATATCATTACGTTCGACATTTTCATCATCGTCGTCTTCGGATCTTTCGAAATTTTAGTATGAAATTTCGAAATTTTAGTTTGACATTTTATGGTATTGTCTGACCTAAATTCCGACACAGTAATGTTTTTTTACTTTACACTGAAAAAAAATCAATTTTTACACAAGTATTTTATATTTAAATATGAAATCAGCAACTGGACCAAAGTTTAAAAAAAAATTTCTTCAGAAAATGGCAGTAAAGGGTAACGAAATAAAATCAGTGACTTCGGTTAGGGTCTAAGGTGTTCAGAAGTGAAAATGGCGGGCCGGTCCTAGATGGTCCTTATTTTTTTTGGTCCACAAAAGATTAAAAAATTTAATATCTTTAGTCAATTACTTTATTGCAATTGAACTAGAAACCTTATGTTAATTAAATTAACTTAATGAACAATTTTGTAGCTCTTATAACACAAAATAAATAAAATAAATAAACATCCCGAATTATAACGTTCATATAACACACATCTACTAAAAATATCCCAAAATTAGCCTGCATGCATGTATTGGAACAATGCTCAACTTTGGGCCCCTTGTCTGATTAACAACGTGCATGGAAACTTCAAAACAGTTAATTTTCGACCTCAGTGGTTTAAGTCACTTATTTTATGTGGAGTACTGCTTCGATTTTTGGAATTTTGTTCGGTTATTTTTTTAAATCTGTCCCAGTGTGCGCTATATGAAAACATTATTCAATATAAATATTTATTAGTAAGGCGTTTTTACTGTTTACGATATCACGGGATTTTTTCAAAATTTTTTTAATTTGTTGATTACCATTTTTAGTTTCGGAACCACCTCTACTCAATTACTCTAAAATAAAATAAACAGAATACATTTTCATAAATTTGGGTCAATTTTCATTGTGAAAAATCTCCCGGCGCAATGAAGAAGGGCTCCAGGAAATAACACCCCAATTGGAAAATGAAAATGGTCCACAAACCAATACACAGGTTACAAAAAGACGAAATTTTGGGGTGTTATTTCCTATATTTGGGGTCCATTTTGGGTTACACTTGGGGTGTTTTTTATTATGAATGTGGGATATTTTCATTTTACTTGGGGTCCGTCTTCATGTTCTGGGGTGTTTTTCATAACTAAATTTCTCGGGGTGCAATTTCGTATGGCTACTGTAAAATTTAATGAAAAAACACCACATGATAACAAATTAAATTAGTCCCCAAATATCTAAAAATGCAAATGAAACACTAAGGATATTGAGGTGCAATCATTTTATTAGGTGTAGACCTGCATTGTATCATGCACTACTGCACGAGAATAAGGACATTTATAAGATTAGTTTTTCTGTATGACATCAGCTTGTATTTTTAAATGACATTCGCTGCATATCGCGAAATGTTTGCAAGGTAACAATACATATAATATTTCAATGGTTTTCTTGGCATACTATGCAAGTGGGATCATAACTAAAATCATTCACTTCTTCTTCAACATTATGAGCATTGGTAACGATTTCGTCTTGGATTTCATTGTCGTCTTTAGGTACCATGTTTGTACACGTTCAACAAAAATTTTAATAAACTATATTTTGCTGTTTTCGAAAGAAATGAAAAAAAAATTTACAGAAAAAAAATCGCGCAATTTTTTTGGGCAACATTTTTTGCCTGCGGCTCTTGAACACACGATCTACAAAAATTTTAATAAAATATATTTTACTGTTATCATACATGGGGCAAATTAATTATATGACAATTATAATTTGTTGTTTAATTTGAATTTCCTGTCCAAATGCAAATTCAAAGAACTTTCGATACCATTGGCAATTGTTTCTTATTTTCAAAGCATTTCCTCCGCATCTGGCAACTTTGGTTTTCAAATATTTTATACAGTACAGGTTTATGACTTTGAAAGTACTATGAGGCAATACCTATCGAAACCGCAAACCTCTACATATAAAATACGTTAGAAACAAAATTGGCAGCATTCAAACAAATTCAAAACAATTAAAAGCATTCCCATATTTCATTACAATTGGCATCCGATTTGCATTGCCTGAGCAAATGGAAATTCAAAATTTTTTTATTTGCCATTGCAAACGATGGTAACTCTTTTGCATTTGCATTAGTTAATGTAATGCAAATTAAAATACAATGCAAATTAAAAAAAAACCCATGTATGACTGTTATACTCGTAGAAAGAAATGAAAAAAAAAATTCCAAAAACAATCGCTCGATTTTTGTGAAAAAAATTTTTGTTTGCGGCGCGTCGTCACACGATCTACCAAAATTTTAGTAAACTATATTTTTCCGTTTTAGAAAGAAATGAAAAAAATTTTTCAAAATTTTTTCACTGATATTGAAACAGAAAACAGAGACGTCGCAAAAAGGGGTAAAAAATATTTGAAATAACTATTCTATTCTATCTTATTTTGTTTAATGTTTCATGGAATATGTTTATGTGTGTATTGTATATTCGTTCTGAAATTAATTAAATCGACGGATAAAACAAAACCAATTATTTTCTATTGGGCCCGATTTTCCTGGGGTGCAATTTCTATTCTTTAAAATTACATTTCAAGAAAATACACCCCAGAGAGTCAATGAAATCTGACCCCAAATTTTATCAGTATACAACAAATAATTATTTTGGGGTCCTCTTGCGCTATTAGGGCCTTATTTTTAAACGGGTTAAAACAAAAAAATGAAAACCGCTCCCACAAAAATATTTGGGGTCGTGCTTCACAATTTTTTGGGACCCTTCATCATTGCTTGGGAGGCTATATCAATTTGAAATTTGGGGCCCACCTTCATAATAAAAACAAACAATAAATTTGGGGCCCATTTTCATTTTGCAATTGGGGTGTTATTTCCTGGGGCCCGTCTTCCGGCCGCCAAATCTCCCATACAAGTTGGGCTATTTTTCATGGTAATAGGAAGAATTTTAGTTTTTTAGTTTCCCTTTAATTTTTTGGCAATTTTTCATGATTAACAACGGCATAATAAAAATCAGAAATATGATCCACTTTTTTGGGCGCTCTTTCTAATGATATTTCCACCAAATTTATATGACAGATTTTATGGCCAGTTTACATTTATGTTTATGGACCATACTTCGTGCACCCCAAAATTTCAGTTGATTGACTGAAAGATAAAAGAAACTTCACAGAATTGAACTGTGTTCATTATTGATTTTATATTCATATATCAGACAATTTTGTCATTATTTAAATGAAGTATTTCCGAATTATGGCAGTTCCTGATCGCGATGCTGCAAGAACTCGATTTTATATATAGTTTTGAGAGTTACGATACTTTTATTTTATAATTACTTTAATTGATATTTACGGGTTTGCATTTATAATGGGATTTTGTCTGATATCTAACATTGACGAAATGAGTGCGTTGCTGCAATGTAGCAATCGCTTTAACTATGAAACTTTATTTTACGTAATTGTCGTATGTATAGTTGTTTCCTCACCTAAATGCTGTTAGTACAGTGTACTGGAACTACGTCGAAAGCATGGACAAACTGTAGGGAGTATTTCAAGCAATTACATTTCGAAAAAGAAAAGCGAGAAGAAAATATAAAATGGACAAAGAAAGCGGCCACATTTTTTTCAGTTTTCAAACCCTTTTTATAAAATGTGCTAGAAATCTATGGAAAATTAAAGACATTCGCGGAAACGCAACAACTTTCGTTGATTAAATCAAACTGTAGATTTTTTTTATCAGACATTAGCTGCACACATTTTCGTTGCGGCTATACATTTGTACGTTAGCCCAACTTCGGTGAAAATATACGTCGCCGTGATTAACAACTTCAATCGTATGACGAAACAGGAAAGAAAATATAATACTTTTACATTGATTTGAGCAAACACTCCAGAAGGAAACGGGCCGTCAAAACATAAAAATTGACTTGGGTGATATTTATTTATTCGGTCTGTTTTTTAGAACTGACAATTTTAGTGGCTATAAAAATTGTGTTGCCTTTTAAATAATATTTTAAAGTGAATCCTGGCTATTGAGACCCGATGGTCCCCTGGCCATTAAAAGAATTTTTGAGAATATTTTCTTGCAGGTTTGTGCTGGCGATATTTTTCGAATACTTCCTATGCATATACGAAGACGGTACACTCTAACGCCAATTCTCATGGCAATCGTTGTTTCTTTTTTGAAACAACAACACCTATACAATGGCTTTCGATGAAAGCATGCATAGGAAGGAAATGTTGTGACATTGATGGTTATGGTAAAGTATTTATTGTGGATGTTTTCGCACAAGTAGGAGTGTTGAGACAATTCTCGCTAAGACGAGTTTTGTTTATCCCTATAATGTGTGATGACATACCTAAATACTTGTGGAGAAGGAAGCTGATGATATGCCTTGGTGGGCATTGAAAATGCTATATTCCCAACCATCCACCATCATAATCAATTTCACATACATATTTCTTTTTAATATTTTCTATTAAAACGTACTTTTTCTATGAAAATTTGATCTTGAACCGAACAATTATTGAAGAACTTGAAAACGAAAAGATCGAGTAATATAATCTTAAACGAGAAAAAATTTACAATTATCAGTTCAGAAACAAAAATATTTATTCAAAATTAAGGTATTGGAGAACCATTTTGTTTACGAAATGTGCCCAACTATGACCAAAGTACCAAGAATTTCCATACAAAAATATGTATTTAAATCGAACTCATATCATATCATATAATTGCATCCATCCAAGGTTACAATTTGGGTGGCATTTGGATCAATTAGTGTCGCATATTGATAACTTCACCGCTAGTGTCATGACATCAGTCAATCCTTCGGATGGTGTATTTCTTGGATAATTTACGGAGTAAAAATTTTTTTATATAACAAATTGTGTGTTTGCCTGGAATTGAAATAATTTCCACAACAATACACCAGAAATGTCGGTTTTACATATTAACCCACCATTTACTGAAAAAAGTTAAAAAACGGAGTCGTATTAAACCCTAATGACCATTTTTTCAGTCAGTGATCTGCGTTTCTTAGTTAAATTGTGATTACACTTCGTATCTTGTTCTTCAGTCAATTGTTAACAATGATCTAACCACCCAATGTTGATTGGTTAACTTGTATTCAGAACCATATGATTTTGACAGTCACATTTCCAATTGTCAAAAGATTGTATAAAATACATGTTTTTGAGTTGAGTATTTGTTCATAAACTTTGAGCCTAGATCGGTAAATTAATGCGCCAACATAGTTTTTTACACAGTTTTGTTAAAAAAATTTTGTGCATTTATTTCATATTTCACATAATTAAATTTTGGTTGTTCCTCTTTGTTGATTTGGTATTTAGCCCAAAACAGATGTTTTTCCCAATAAGAATACAAGGGTTGCCAGAATCGTTTACAATGTGACAGCTGAAAAACTAAATAGAAAGTTAACTTCTAATTATCTCTCAAATACGATTAAGTAATCCAGAAGTATCTGTGCATCAAATTCTGTCGGTAGGGTAACTACCCTATATCTTTTGCAGTTATAATGAAAATTTGCCAGATATTCAACTTTAAACTCAGGTAGCCGATAATATTCTGTATTTACTTACCTTGCCACGTCGACTCTGGCACCTGCCTTTCAAAATCTAATCTTATTTCAATTTGATAATAAGCAGTATGTGACCTAACAATTGATAGATATTGACAATTGACTAGATATTGACAATTGAAGATTTTATATAATGAAGGCCATATTTAATTATTTAATGCCAAAACGGCATTTGAATAAACTTTAAACGCCTGCATAGACTTTAGTTTAGTCGGGAACGATCTTCGATTTGATAAATGCTGCATGGAAATGTTGAACTGAAATTCCCAGGACCAATAATGTAAAGAATCTTATAGCAGGAATATTTGGCTAAAAACCAAGCACAGAAAATATTCCAACAATTCCGACCGCGAGTTGAAATAAAAATTGGTACATAAATGAAACAATATTTATTAAATTTTTACATTTTGCTACATTGCGCGATGGACTTCCACATGCTAAACTACATATATTACACTAAGTTGAATGTGCCGCGCCAGCCAGCCAAAAAAAAAAACAATTGTTACAGCTAAAAAAGAACAACTTCACCATAACTCAAAACAGCAGAAAATATTTATATTTTTATTACTTTCTTTCAGATTTATCAAATCGACAGCTTTGGAAGTTGATGTACCAGAAGAGTTAACCGAAGCTGGCCGCTATCAAGCTCGTTTCATTGGCAATGAGATTGATAGTGAATTGGACATAATTGAAGACAAACATGCCCCCAGCATAAGTAAGTTAATTTTAATACACAAATTATCTTCCAATTCCTACAATCGACCATTTTGTTTATTCTCCTTTTAGAACGGAAGAAGCTGAAGAAATTGATCATTCCCCTGTTGTTGGTTTTGAAAATTTTCAAGTTAAAATTGTTGCTATTCTTGCCCTTCATCTTGGGTATTGTTGGTTTGAAGAAAATTCTTGGTTTAGCTGCTATTATTTTGCCCGGTCTTTTTGCTTACTTCAAATTGTGTCGTCCACAAACTGGTGGTTACAACTCTGGTGGCGGTTTGTTCTCTGGACTGTTCGGAGCCAAGGATGCTCAATACTCCCAATACTCACCCCAGGGTGTTGGTTCGGCCACCTACTATCATCACCATGACCACTACGATGGTGCACATAGACCAGAGCCAAACTTCTCTAAACCCTATGGTGATTATTACAGCAAAAACTATCAAAATGCTGGAGCAACGGGCAATACTGTTAATTTTGGTGATTCACATGATGCTGCTTATTCGGGATATTATGGCAGAAGTACTGGCAAGGACATCGAAAGTACTCAAAAGGCTTAAGGCAGAGTTGTCGCTTTCCGACATTTTGTATCGTCAAAAAATGCCATGTTTTTAAACAATATAGTGTTATTTTATTGTTATCGCTTTTATCTCGTTTACAAACTTTCATAATTTTTATTTCATATTTATTTAATTTTCTCAAATTCATATTTATTTATAATAATTGTTGTTAAATTAAAAATAAAATAAAAGAAAGAGAAATGGAATTGTTATACCTTCACACATGCGAAAAAAAGGATGATGCATAAATCGAGCACCAATAGACGCCAAAAATCTTGGCCCAAATTCGATTGTATAAAATTTCGGAAAACTTCGATTGAGGCAGCCGAATCAGCCATAACCGAATTTATAGGTTGTCACAACCACACTAGAGGTCATCACAGCCTAATCAGAGGTTGCCTCAAACGAATTAGTAGTTGCCACAGCCAAATTGGAGGTTGTCAGAGCCGAATTACAGGTTGTCCAAACCAAATTGTGATATTGTCACAACTATAGTGTCCAAAAACGGATCCGAAAAACCGGGTAACCGGTTTTTTTTGATATTAACCGTGTGCCGGTTTTTAAAAACAGAAATTTTCGAATAAACCGTAAATCGGTTATTTGACAGCGGTTAACTGGTTTGTACTTAATTTGTGTTAATATTCTTAAAAAAATAAAAATATGTATATGATATGATTTTCGAATTTTAATGAAACTCTTAAATTAAGAACACGATTTGTATTTTCAAATATGATTTTATACTTCAATAAATTCAAAACGACATTTCTGAACAATTCTTTTATTAAAATTTTAAAATCGATTTTATGACTTGAATAAGAATTAAGCTTTTTAAACCTTTTTCTTACAAATTTCAAAATTGAAATTATTTTGTAAGAACATGGTATAAACTTAATAATATTTTCATATATGAAAATCGATTTCAATTTTGAATATCATTTTGGAATTTAAATCACTTTAATGTGAGATTGAATAAAACTTTTACATTTTATATTAAACACGCATTTCAAATTGGATTAGGATACACTTATAAATGCATTTTTAAGTTAAAATTAAAACGAAATTGTCATATTTAAAAAGACTTCTGAAATTGTAGTTTTAAATACGAAGATGTATATGAAATGGTTGCTATACAACTGTGTTGTAAGTGCTACATGTGTAATATTATTTAAAGTATCAAACCCTTTCAACCGGTTTTTGCCAAAATTAAAAACCGAAGTCCAGTTTCTTCAAAATTTGATTTTTCGAACAAACCGAATACTGGTTTATAAAAAATGTAGGGTCACAACTGAATTTTGTAATCTCTATTATTTTAGTGGTGATTTATTTTCCTGCATAATTTCAAAGTGATTCAATGTCTATGGAGGATTTATATCTGACATGTCAATTCCGACCATATTTTTTATGACTTTGTTAATATGACTTTGTTAATATAATATAATTTAATATAATATTTATTTTTTGAGCTTTAAACGTCAGGTTTGAATTTTATAGAATCGTGTAGCGGAAACCGAAATAAAATCGGTTGCACCAACATAATACATGAGAAATTCGGTTGCTGCAATCAAATTAGCTCATAATTCGGCCTTTGCAAACGACTTGGGGCCAAATTTGGTTATTGCGACGTATTCACATTTTCCGCCGTAGAGACCCAGAATTTTTTATGCTTTGGACAAAAACAACGGTTCACATAAGCTTTTCTATACGAAATCAAAACGAAGTCATTATGATCCATGTATATTTTATTGTTATCGCCAAGATAAATATGCCCAGTTGATATATCTCACCACACTAGTTTCTGAATTGCATGAATTGTTTTAATTTACAAAACCTAAATTGAGGTGAAGTGAGACTTTTACACAATTGTTGAATCTGGCGCCACTATTGATGCCTTCACAAATACATGCACAAAATTCTGGACACTTGTCTGGAGGAACTTATATTGTAGGTGACCCAAATTAACTTAAACATGCATATGATATTTTTAAATTATAACTTGGTATATGGTTACAGAGTTGGTATTTGCCCCCCCAATGTGTAACCCATACACGTCACCGTGGGGAATGGGTAATGAACGTTTACTCATTACCCACAGGGTATGGGGACGACGATGGGAAATTACCGTGAACGACTATCCATTACACATGGTGATAGGTTAAGCTGCCTTTTCCCATTACCCACGGGGATGGGTAATGGGTTACGACACCCAGGGTAACCCATAGCAATTTTTGACGGAAAGGGTGAAAAATTTAGAAACAAATGTCAACATCTCGGAAATGGGGCGTCCAACCGAAAAATTTTTTGGGATTTTCTAAGGGGGTTTTCATGTAGTGGTGCAACTCGTATGGAAGAATTTTTTCTTCAAAAACCGCCAAAATAATAAAATCGTTAAAATTAAAAAAAGGATATAACTCGGAAACGGTGCGTTCAATCGCAAAACAAATAATTTCGGATGTCTATAACGAATGGACGCCTCTCATACGGCATACCTGTTTTTTAAACAAATCGCAAAAAAAAAAAAACAACAAAAATTCGAATCAAAAATCGCTAAAATTCCAGTGTGTTAATATCTGGGAAACGATGCGTCCAAACGAATAAATAACTAGTTTTTACGGGTTTCTAAAGGGTTTTCAGAAGGTGGTCCAATCAAACGGAAATGAAGACCTTTTTTAAAAAAATCGACAAAGTAAGAAAATCTCTAAAATAAAAAATGGCTATAACTTGGGAAAAATAATAACTTTGTTACCTCCACAGAAGGCTTTAAGCAATGGACGAGTTTAATACGTCATCACTAATTTAAAAATAGTTTAACGAATTTAAAAAGTGATGCCGTACGAAAAGGTACCCATTGGCTAAACGCATCCTACGGAGGTAAAAAATTTGTTATTTTTGCTTTTGGATGCACGGCTTCCCAAAAATAGCTATTTTTTTATTTTAGCAAATTTTCTTATTTTTCCGATTTTTCTTAAAAAAAGGCTGTCCATATAAAGTGAATCACTTAACAAAAACCCCTTAGAATCACGGAAAATTTGGTTATACGATTGCATTATACAAGTGAACGTTATACGAGTGAACGCTCTGCTTCCGAAATATGAACATAATGACGATTTAGCGATTTTTTAATCGAAAAATTTTTGTTTTAGCGATTTGTTTAAAAAAAGTGATGCCGTATTAGAGACGTCCATTGGTTACAGAAATCCGAAGTTATTAGTTTTACGATTGGACTCAACGTTTCCGAGTTATAGCCATTTTTTTGGCCATTTTCTCATTTTTGCGATTTAAAAAAAATTCATACGATTTGGATCACTTTATGGAAACTCCTTAGAAACTCGCAACTTATTTGTTCGATTCGAAGCTTCGTTTCCTAGATGTAGAAATGTTTTCTACTTTTGTCATATTTTCGATCAAAAATGGGGAGGGATGGGTAACCAAGGGCAAACAATTGCATACGAAACACGAACCCTAGTTACAAATAAAAATAATTTTGTTTATATTTAAATATAAAATACATAATTTTAATAAAATATTATTTTTGTTAGTTTTGTTTTCTATAAAATGCAGAATAAAATATGGCATCAACAAATGGTTGCGACAGCTAATAAATTCAAGCAATTTGTTGAGCATACCAATATATTATTTGGTACAACCGAATTAGTTTTTACAGTTTTCATTGACCTAATAAATACAATATTCACCACTACAGGATAATTTGATTGCTAGAACTGAAACTCGATTGACATATCACATTTATTTGTTGTTGCTGACGCTGCAACTAAATATTTCAGCTATTGCAACCAAACTGAATTAGAAATCAATTATTGGTAATCACAACTGAATAATGTGATAGTCCAAGGAACCGTCAGATTTTAGTTGGCTGTAAATAAAATTGCTACAACGAATCTCTTTTCTGCACGCTGAAAAATCTTTCATTTTTTGATGTTTCGATCCAAATATAACTTGTGTTTGCAGCTCGTCACAAATATAATATACTTGTGCCCAAACGCATTGTGTTTGCTATTCAATATTACATGTTTCAGACACAATGATTAATATGTTATAACATATGTGCTTGCCACCCAAATATATCTGTGTTTGTGATACAAATACTGCCGTGTTTGTTGCACTGTTTATGCTCTCCCGAGAGCAATATAATAATAGAGGGGCAACGAGTGTGTATTGCTTGTAAGTATTTTTGCATTATTCTCTCAGTGAGTGATTCATGAATATTCCTGAATGGGCGTGTTAATTGCAGATGAAGTCAGTATTTCTTATTTTGGCTGATGTATTGCGTTTTAATTGCATGTATTCAGTCGTCAATGGTTCATCGGACAGAGGATATCAAAAGCTCTTGATCAGTGACAAAGGAATGGACAGACGTTCGGACGGTTAAATGGGTTGTGGTATTGCTTTGGTTTTTGTGTATGTGTTTCGCATATATTTATGTATGCTACCAAAGTGAGAAACGATTTTGAGAAAAGAAACTGGAAAGGGCAACAACGTGAATCGCTTTTTCTACCCGAGCCTCTACTGAAAAATACGGAATGGCGGACCATTTGTAAAATATGATATAAAAAAAACACAAGTGATTAATACACGCTTGTCTTGCATGAACTAGATTTGTATATACATAAGTATATTGTTTGTGTACCAAGGCATAGTTGAAACCTTTTGAAAACAAAAACGTAAGAGACAGCAAGGAAAGGAGAAGCAAAACATCACCAGATTCTCATTTCATAAAAAGAGTAATGCATTCAATGCAAATAAATGTTATAAGTGTAATTTTAAATATTTTAATTTTTTGTTTTAATTATTTGTAAATGTGGATCTATATTGATAAAATTAACTATAATAAGTAACGAAAGACAGAATAATTCGATTCTACATATTATGTTTGGGAGAAAATACGCATATGTTTCCACGTCAGTATATGGATGTTTGGGATGAAGCACGCATATGTTTCAACGTAATGGCATACATATGTGTCAGTAAACATGCTAATGCTTGCATTTAGATACACCTGAGTTTGGGACTTGCAAACATATAAATGTTTGAAGTGTGTTCCAAAGTTATACATGGTTCCTGCAGAATATGTTTGGGTGAATATATCACAGAGGTCGTTTTATTCAGCGTGTGTGTGTGTGCTTTCGGCGACGACTGTGAAGTTGATGGTCTTGGGTTTTTCGTTGGTTCTTCAGGTCGATGATCTGGATCATCATCATCATATGAGTGTGATAGCACATTAAATGGAATATATCTTTCTGTGTGTCTTTCAAATCTACAACCTTCGCGATTTCGGTGCCAGCATCTTCATCTTCATATTGGGATTCCTTATGCCTCCACCTATAAACTTCGCGAAGCAATGCATCCAGTTTTTTCCCTTTGTATCGTTTTTCCATTGGTATGTTGACCTGACGGAATCGCTCTCCTTGTTCGTCCGATTCGGTGGGCAATTGCCGTAAGAACTGATCAAATTGATGATGCAGAAAATGTAATTTCAATGTCATAGATGCATTGATGTCACGAAAGTAATAGGGCATTGTTTTGACCAATATACGATTAGTTCCTAGAACGCCCTCGATTACAGGTTTTAGTGCATCCCAGGCTGATTGGTGGTTATAGGTCATCACGTTCGCGAATCCTTCGCTTTGCATTAATTTTTTTATATCCGGCCAATTGAGAAAAATTAGTGGCAATGCAAATAGAGCGAAGTGAACAAATATAGATATGAAAATATTTAAATATACAACAATATCATTTTCAATTTTGTCATTGCTGGGTTTTGGAAAGCTGTTTTTCAAAAAGTCAAAATCTTCCTCATAATCGTTTATGGACATTTCGATGACTGTCTTAGCAATTCCTAATTTTATATGAAGTGGCGGCAGCAATATATCATCGATATTCTTTATTAAAGGTTCATTAACCAATTTTAACCGTTTTTCGTTTTCGAGAGTTCTCTTTCTCTAGGCGCTACACTGATAGTGGTTGAATTTGCTTCGCGAATCCCAATCACAACGGAAACAAAAGAATTTCGGAAAACCGCCTTTTGAAATAAAACCTTCCAATATATTCACAACTTCCAGGTCACAGTAAATTTCTCATTTATGTTTTGTTTGATTTACTTCAATATATTGTTCAATATTTCATTAGATTCCTTCATGTTTGAACCCAATGCTAATGGTCAGTAAGTGAACGTATTTTTATCGTCAACGTCATATAAATGCTGAAATTCAGCTTGGTGTTTCCAGTATCCAGTGGTGCTAACTTTCTGCTGAGTTTTCTGCGCTTCAAAAATGAGGTTAAAAATTTTTAATTCCGTTGCGATACTCCCAACTTAGCCACAGTGTAATCCATTTCTTTTTGTGTTACCGGTTTTCGTTCATCTTTTTCACATTGGTCGCATAATCGGGATATTGCGAATTGGATAGCAAGGAGAAAGGGCTTTCTAGTACCCATGAGGACATAATGTCAGGACTCGGAGGTTTAGGTTGTTCGACACCATCAGAGCGTAGCACTGGAACTGAGGCAGTAAATGCTGCAACATATGCCTTTATCTTCAACTTCATCTTATTTCTTCCAATAGCAAAATCAATGCATGCGTAGCACCGTTTGGGTCGTTTGCCCAGATTACCGGCTAAGCAAAATGCAAGTGCCCTCGTCGTCGATGTAATCAATTCAAAATGGTCCTATAGCAACTACTGCATTCGGCGTGAAATCGACACCACTTGTACCCACTTCATTGAGATATTGAGTATATGAAATCTTAACTTCCGGAGTAAACAAACTTATACGCTCCTCCTTTCCAACTTTGTGCATTATATGACCACAAACGTAATTTATAACTTAATTTACTTTTGGGCAGACGGATATTTTCCATTTTGATTAAATTGCACTTTTCTCATTCATAAACACTTGTTGAATGACAAAAAGTGGTGGAAAGATATAAATACTTCGTACTTTTTTACTGAAGTACCTGAAAAAAGTTATATGCAAAATTTTCCTGAAAGGGATTTCTGAATGGGTGCCATTGTCAAGTGTGGCATATCTACATGTTTCAGTTTCCTGATACAATACGATAAAATTGGGTTTCTCCTTTGTGTGTGATTTTCGTGAGAATCCAATCATAAATACTCTACAGTTTACTGCCTCATTTTTTTAATTCTAAGACTCAAAAGAAAAAAAGGATTCATAAATTTCAAATGTTTTTTCCGAACTATTGGGGCAGTATTGTATATTTCGTTTTCACCCTTTGTTCGTAGATTTCACGAGAATTCATGCATAAAAATTCAATCATCAATTCAGCATTCACTATTGCAAATAGGGTTTTGCCAAATCAATGTCATAAAATAAATGTGTGTTACTATGTACCTCATTCCCAATCTGATATTTGGTACATAATATGGGCGGAAAGTTTAATAAATTTATTGATTTCAAATAAAAGCATTAATTACTCATTACTATGTAATGAGTGGTGCAATGGTTAGTGTGCGCGGCTCTTGTACATGAGATCCTGGGTTCGAACCCGGCTCTGACCACCTTCAAAAAAATTATTTCGGCGGCGGTCACCTCGCATAGTGACGGCGACACTATCGAGTATCTAGCCATGAAAAAGCTTCTCAAATTACCGTTCGGAATCGGTGTAAAACTGTAGGTCCCAATCAGTGAGTGAAAACTGGAAAGCGCACAGCTCAGTGATTGTGAGAAGTTCTCTCCTGCCCTTTCATGGGATGTAATGGGAAACCATTTATTTATTTATTTATGTAACCCAAACAAAAGTGGCAATTCTTGCCGAAAATATGGGCCGAAAATGGTGAAAAAAGATCGAAAACTTTAGAATTTTTCAACATTTTTGCGAGTTTGAGGCACTACATGCAGTGTTTTGGTGTTAGTTTATTTTACACGGTTTTTCCTAGTCTATATCTACAATTGGGCCGAAGACACGAAAATTCAATTGCATATTCCTCAGAAAAATTAAGTTTTAGCCAAAATATACATGAGACAATAAACTCCGAACAGCAGCTAATCTCGCAAAACCCAAATAGGATTTTGTTAATTTCGATAAGTCCTGCGAAAAATTTCACACGATAAGGAGTTAACATTTTATGTATTGCGCTGTGTAGTCTAACATGACCTTAATAGGGGAAATTTTTAGGCAAATGACTTGGATTACCTTTTTCAATATATGGTTAACAATCCATTAACCACCCATTATCGGCTAGTTAACCTGTAGTCAGAAACATGTAATTCTGACAACAGCGTTCTCATTATCCAAAAGAGAAATTTAATTTTCTACAAATGCCTTTTTCATATTTCTACCCGTAGGGAATATATCATTCAATTCGGAAAAAATGTAACGCATAGAAGAAGTCATATTATACCCTTATTATCTTTGGCCATCGGTGGCGCAATGGTAGTGTGTGTGGCTCTTGTGCATGACAACGTAGATTCGATCCCTGCTTTGACCACATTAACTTTCTTTTGCCGGCGGTCACCTCGCTTAGTGACGGCAACATTAACGAGCCATGAAAAGGCTTCTCAAAATACCGATCGGAACCGGTATAAAATTTTAGGTCCCAATCATTGAGTGTAAATCTAGAACGCCCACAGCTCACGGGTTTGTGAGAAGCTCTCCCTAATCCCTTCATGGGATGTAAGGGGAAACCATTTATTTATTTATTTATCTTTGGATGCAATTTGTTTTGGGACTTTTTAAGACGATTGAGCCATGGCCGTCCGTCGACCTGTCTTTTGTTTGGGATTGAAAATGGGCGTTCTGATTATGCCTCTCTTTGTATCTCCCATACAAATCGTCACAGTTAGTACAAAGTAATATTTCTTCTAAACCTTTTTTCTGGTAGATATGATTAGCTTCAACTCACACAGTGGTTAATAATCTGTAAATGTAAACTTAACTCCCGTACAAATGCGGGTTGTCAATCCGATAAATAGCGTAAAACACTTTTCCGACCTTAATGAACTCTGGATAAGGCTTCACTTCATCAAACGCCAATCACCGATTAAGACAAGGGTGATTTTGCCACGCCCGTCTTTGTACCTCCCAAACAAAAGTTGTTTGTCTGTTTTTCGGCACGAGACGTCTCGCAAAACCGAAGCAATCTTTATGAAATTTTGATCTACACAATAGTTAGTTAAATGTCACTCTCCTATGCAAAATGAGCGGGTTTTCCACACCCAGGTTGACCGGTTAACCGACACTATACCTCTCATAAACCACAGCTGATTCGGTACTAGGAAATATTTTGCTTAAAGCTACGGTTTAATAAATAATTATAATATCACACGCCCAGTGTCGCCCGGTGTTGGTAACCATTGATATTCAGTTGAATTTTTGCCATGAGCCAAAATAGTATGTACCGTGGGAGTAAGTTTCCCGTCAGGATACATTTGAGCCAAAAGTCTATAAGTTTTCGATGCATATTTCTCAAATTTTGAGCCATTAACCATTACAGCATTAATGACTTATAATATTATTATCAACACCATTAATTCGGGCTATCACCACATCATTTTCAAAAAAATTTCCTGGACGTATTTTCAAATCAATGTTTTGTGCAGTGTAATTTCAGTCCAAGCTTCTGGTAATCTCGTTAATAGTTTAAAAATTAAGTTCATACACCTAATTCTAGGATGCAATGGAGACATTGCATATTCACAGTTATTCTCATCACTTGTTGAATCATCCGATTTTTAAAGTCTTTCTGCGTCTGTTTTCAAATTGCAATATCAGTTACACCATTCCTGATTTCAAGAACAAAATTATTCCATTGTTCAAGTTGAGTTTTTCTATCGGTTACTGTACCTTTGATAATATCTGAAGACTCTTTTGCATATTGAAATAATAATGGACGGCAATAATGGGCTGATGATGTCCGCGGATTTTTCCAATGCTCCGAAATTTCACGTCTCCGCCGTAAGATAACTACGGACGCCATCAACATATTAGCATCTGTAATAACTAGTTGTGTCAGTGGTAACAATTGCTTGTTTGTAAACACTTTGGCCGGATGGGCCATCACATCTCCAGTCATTGGACAGTGTGAGTCTTTCTGCAAGTAATTCTGCGTCCCCTTCAGGCAGACTTGCCCACACCACCTTATGACCCTGCCCATACCACCTTACATTTCTTTCGACGAAGGTCACCTCGCATAGTGATGGCGACACTATCGAATACTTAGCCATGAAAAAGCTTCTCAAAATACCTGTGTAAAACTGTAGGTCGCAATCAGTGAGTCAGTTACCTTAGTATAACGCTGTACTGCTTCTTTTTTTGGAAGTTCGATTATTTTTGTAACCAGGAGGAAAATATACTTTTCTTTCTATGATAATCCCAAGTCCATAAACAACGTTAAGGTCTCTTCAAAGGTATTCTTTGTAGGTAAGGCATTTGGAGGCCTTGAGATGCACTCTTTTAACCACTGTAGTCGCACTGGGCTTGCGATTTGTAATACGCGTTTGTAATACGAGAATATGACCTTGCATTTTCTTGGTCTTTCACGTACTTGATAGATAGACATATTGGTTCTGTAGCATCCTGAAGCTTCCGCTTTCTTGTTTAGGACAAAACCTTTTTCATTGATTTTGTAGACGGTCCTCTGATTCGGTCAGCTTTTCATTTAAGTTTTCAAAGACTGTACATTTAATTACCCAGACCGCATTCTTTTTCATTTAGTTTTCCTTTGTTAGATTGGAGTCTTTCTATTTCGCTTCAGGCACCGCTGGTGTTGCAATAGTAGCGTGCGCTTCTCTTGTGCATATGTATGTAGTTCAATCCCTGCTCTGACAACCTTATATTTCTTTCGACGGCGGTCACACCCCTTAGTGACGGCGACACTATCGAGTCTTTAGTCATGAAAAATATTCTCAGAATACCGTTCGGAGGCGCTCTAAAACTGCAGGTCCCAATCAGTGAGTGTAAAAATAGAAAGCGCAAAGTTCACTGGTTGTGAGAAGCTCTGCCCAATCCCTTTATGGGGTGTAATGAGAAATAATTTTTTTAAACAAGTAGTAAATACTGTAAAATTTGGTTTTAAGACCTTCTTTTTGTTGTGAATTGTTTGAGAAAATGACTGATGCTTTTATTACAGCCGGTGCAAATACTCTTTCGGTTCCGTAGCTTCACCGCGACTTGTGCCAATGCTGCTTATGACTAGGGCATGGGATCAGAGGGCTTTCTGGGTATTATATTTTTTCGAAATATTAATAGGTCGATGTAGTCGCACAGGTAAACCTATGCTTACATCACAAACTGGAGCGAAGTATGAAAACATACATTTAACGTTTAAAATTTTTCTAAAGTAAATTATGTTTATTTTGTAAAAAAATATATTAACAATTGTTATATGCGAATGATATGATATACATAATTAAATGAGAGCCTCGAGACGTTGCAATTCTAGTCGTTTTTCTGTCAAACCTTTTTTGTCATTAATTTTCTTCAGCCTTTCAAAAGAGAACGGTTCTAAAAATAACCCTTGAATCGACCGTACTCGTGAGAGGGCAACGTATGTCATTCCCAATGCAAACTCAGTATTTCCTAGATCAATCACAGCTTTATCCAACGTTATTCCCTGAGATCTGTGTATGCTTATAGCATACGCCGGCTGTAGTGGAAACTGCTTACGGGTATATGTCTGTGCACCTTTTTGAAACGATGCTGTTATTGGCACAATGGGTAGAATTTTGCTATTGTTGTACATTGGACCTGAATAAGAGTCAAATTGTACCATAACACATTTTGGAAATTCATCAACGTATGTGCTATCTCCTGTAGGTGTGTATAGAATGTCCGTAACATGTCCGATGGTTCCGTTACATAAACCTGCAGCAGTAAACAGATTTTGCCTCAGAATAACCTGTGCTCCCTTACAAAGATGCAGCTTGCAACATAAACCTTTTGCTTCATCATTAGAAGCTAAAGCGCCTCTTGGATCATTGTGAATTGCTTGAATTATAGCTATTGGTTTTCCGAGAGCTCTAAGTTTTTCCTCATTGTATTCTTCAATTTGTGCATTTGTAGAGATAAGTCGTAGCACATTTGCAGTAGCTGAAATAGTGGCTTCGTTATTCAACATAAATCTGGATTGCAGAAGTTCATAGTCATGCAAAGAAATTTCACCCATTGCAATGCGTGATAAGCAATCTCTAAAACTCTCCTGTTCAAACCCAATCTGACGCATAATTTGGGTTAGTTTGAATACTTTTTTGATGTGCCTGTATACTATTTTCCCTTGAATAGCGATCAGGTTATTGCTTTTAGGCACACCATATAATGGAATATCGCCAACTGGTTGGAGTTGATTGAAATCACCGAAGAAAAGCACAATAAACCCTCCCATTATTTCATTAAGCGGCTTAGCTAATCTCAATTTCTGGTCCACTTTCCCTAATAATTTCAATCCGATCATTGAAAATTCATCGATAATGATAATTTTTATAGCAGACATATCATCTTGAAACTGTCGCAGTTTCTCTGATGATAATTCACGACCGTTGTATGTTGAAATTCGTAATGCACTGTGTAGAGTGTGACCATTTATGTTATTTGCAGCAACTCCTGTAGGTGCCATCAACAATACTTTGTCAACTCCTATCTGATTTACAATTTCATTGATAATGCATGACTTTCCAGTTCCAGCAGAGCCCATGACCAATGCTAATCGCTCTGATACCTCATTATTCAATGCAGAATGCACAAAATTCACAACATCAGACTGCTCGAAAGTCAACGTAACTGTTGTTCTTGAAGCAATACTGCAACGAGTAAATGAATCTTTTGCAGATTTAATGAAGTTTAAGTTACTAAATATATTGGGATATTCTTCCAATCCTTCATTCCAGTTCATTGCTCGATCAATCTCCCGATAACCTAGCTCTGTTTGTTGAGGGACTGCTGCAGGCATCACAGCCGCAAGCACCATCCATTCATGTGGATCATGTTCGTTCTCAGGAACATCTACATCTTCTTCTTCAGTAACAGAAATTGGTGGCAATTCCCATATGTCAATTGGCATCGCTTCAAAACTTTCCTTCCACGTCTGATGTGTTTTCAGTTGACTCATATTTCTCCAAGGTATGTAACACAGAAGCTTTTGCTTGCAGAATATTTCGTCTGTTTCTTCGGACTTTCCAAAAGAAACTTTGGGTATTACTTGGACAACTCTTTCTGTTCGATAGCAACTGCCAGATGGTGAATAGTTCTTAGCGAATTGAATCAGCGTTAGGCTGCTGATCTTGCGTTTGTGCAGCGCACAATGTGCCCAAGAGGGATGAGTGGTTTCTCTTGCTTGTAATGTAGCTTATTGTAAACACTGTGAGGAACTGTGTTGGAAAACACCAGTATGCTGAAAGATACAAAACCCACAGAATTTTTATAAAATTTTAAGAACGATCCGAATGTCCCGATTTTTTATATTTTATTTCCATTAAATTTTTAATCGTCAGTAGGAACTTCTTTTCAGTTTTACAAATGAATTGATTTCCCCGCGTTTCTCTAACTACATCTTGCATTATCCTTTCAACCCAGTTTGTTGGCGTTCTACATTATTCCTTTAATTGCCTATATGTTTCCCCTATGACATTTTCTACTTTACTCATATAAACCTTTTTCTTATTGCAACTATAAATTTAAGTTAGGAATAAAAGAATATACCCAATAACAAAATATCTACTGTGCGAATTTTCCTCTTGCACCGCCTGCAATATGTTTTCGTTCCCGTAGTTTTATTGTTTTAGTTTGTAAAAGACAAAGATAGGGCAGCCAATGCTTATTTAATTGCTTAGGGCATTCGATAACAAACTGTCTTTATGTATTTTCTTCTGTGACAAAATGCCACCTTTTTAGTTATACGAGTATTCTTTCAGAGTTTCATATATGACCCAAGTATAGTGTGTTTGCAACAGGCACCCGATTTTAATACTTTAAAACCATATTTTTTGATTTTTGCTCACTATAAAAACGAACGCTTAGGATTGAAATAAAATATTTTTTTCCATTGTTCCTTTTTAAGTCATCAACTGTTGAAAAAATATTTTTCATTTGAAACAACAATTTATAATTATCTCTACATATATTTATTCATACTGATGAATTCAAATTTTCAATCGATCAAAAAAAGAAAAGAAATACAAATATTTTGAATAAAACGTTTTCGAGGAAAAAGGGAAGATATTTATCAACGATGAAAATAATAAAACGTTTTTATTGAAAATAACATAGATACATAAGTGAAATATTTGAAATTTAAATAAACGGGATTTAAAACAAAAAAAAATACTTACATTAGAAATGCATTGTGAAATTTAAATTAACGTGATTTAAAACTAAAAAAACTAATTACATTCGAATTCCGTTATGTCTACTAAGCTACGGTTAAGTTTTAGTAGTAAAATATTTTCGAGATTTTGCGAACATAAATTTTTTCTGTGCTTTGTTAAAACAATAGGAAGCGCACTGAATAACCTTTCAGCGATTTTGGATAATGTTTCGCATTTAGAACTTTTTGTTTTCCAAAACTGCAACACATCATAGTGAAACGGGAGTTTTCCCTCATATTGCAACTGCTCTAAGTACTCCCGCATGGATGCATAGTCATCAGTAAGTTTTATGGTAGTAGACGCAGTTTTATTCTCCAGTTTTATGTATCTGTCTTCATTTGAATGACCACTAAAGGTGCTTATACTTGGCTCCTTAGTTTGGTGATGAATTTCTTGTACTTCTCCGTCCGATTTCAATAAGGCCTAACTCCAAAAATAAAAAGTGTTGAAGTACTTATCTTTTACACGGATTGTGGCTACTCGTGCCATGAAAAAGAGCGTAAGTTTGGTTGCGGATTTATAGTTGGCAAAAGGCTAAGACATCTACTCCCAAATTCATAACAAAAAATTAGCCAATGCATGTACGCTCCGTTCAACGAGTGTGTAGTTGCTAGTTCATTAGACACTAGTCGGACACAGTTCTGTATTGGTTGCTATATAGGTTGCTACATTTTTATTATGAATTTGGGGGCTAGTGTCTAGGTTCAACCTATTGAGTGAACGTAAAACCACAATCCGCATCAAAGCGAAGTACTGCAACACTTTTTATTTTTGGAGTTAGGCCTTATAGCTTCTGACCCCTCCAACTGCAGAATTGAGTTAGAGTACTTACAACTGCAGTCTTTTTCTCCACATCACTCAAGTATGTTGTACCTCTAAAACAAAACCTAGGGTCTAGATACAAGGCAGCGACGAAAGCATTATTTTCCATTAACATCTGTATTTGGCATGTGATCTGCTCATAAATAATTTCATCGAAGTTTTGCTCCTTCTTGCGAACTTGCTCCTTCAAATATTTGGCACAATGTCGTTCAAATAATTCGACCATGCCAATAGTAATTACCACTATTTGAAAGTTTTCAATAAATTGGATATACACTCCCATAATACTTCTGTCCATCCGGCTGGCAATGTCCAATTTTAAACATACGTATTTATTACCAACCTGTCTTTCTATTTGATCTACAAGTTTTGATTTCATTAGCTGAAGGTGGTCCGCAATGGTTTTAGAATTAAATTTTATATTATATGCGCTTGACCAAGGCTGCAATATGTTTTGAAATATGTAATTATCTAGGCAACGAAACGGCATATGTAGTTGAGTTACCATCTGTCCTATGGATTTTACATACTCTTCCTTACTCATTTGCAAATACACGTTCTGTAACTTTCTTTTTTTGGATTATGATGGAATGTACTCTTCTGGCATTTCGTCAATATTAATTTTGTGAACTTGAATATAATGGCGTTTTATATTGCCCATGTGGCTCTTTAATATTCTGTCACATTGAATGCATTTGGCGCTACTTTTATCCGCACACAAATCCACATATTTATCTGGACTAAAAAGCTTTTTGTGGCCCATACTAATACCCTTTTTGTTAAAGCGCCTGAAATGCAACCGTTTAACCGCAAACAATTAGCAAAGTACAAGTTTTTTAATTCGTAAAGGTTATTATGCTTAATTTTCCGAATTGCAGCAGGCAAATTTTACATTTTCATTGAACAACTTTTGTTTGGTTTCAGAAAAACGTTTTATTTTGACTGAAAAGAAAAATTTTCTACATTGTATACGATGGAAAAATTACTGATAAAAAATTTTCTATTGGTTTTTTCATCGTTTAGGATAATTATTCCAAAAGATATTTTTCTATTTTCATCATGAGGAAAAAGTATTTCAATTCAATCTGTTCAAAATTATTTATATCTACAAAGTTGAAAAATATTTTTCAACTAGTACGATATTTTTGTTTGATAAAAACAAAAAATAAAACGTTTTCCGGTCCTTGGTTTGCAAACCGGCTCTTGCTGAAGAAGTAAAAGTCATAAGAATCCAGTTTATATTCTGTTACATTGGGAAGTAACAATCTTTTCCAAAAATCCAAAAAAAAAATAGTGATCGTTTGCCTTCAATTCAATACAACAAATACTTGTTTTTGGTAAATTTGCCGCTTATCTTGCAGGCGGCAATTTTTTTGCAATTTTGAGCGGCTCTGCCATTCATAATTTTTATCCGATTTTAAAACATGTTGGATTCTTAATCTGTGCGGAAATCTATATCCGATACATTCTTTCAATTTATTAACTGCTTCCTTCAAATACTGGATTTTTGCTACACTTTTCGGGTTAAGGGCCCACTACTGGTTCTTTAGGTAAAGTCACGCTTATTCTATTAACTTTTGGAGTATTCACACCGAGACCTTGTTAATATAGCCATAACTTGGAATATTGCAGACTGTAGATAATTCCTTCGAATATCGTCTTACTGCTCTTTAAAATATCATTATTTTGGGGGAAACACGTTTTGTCGCCGAAATTCCGCTAAAATTATAAAATCTACAAAATAAGGTTTAAATTTTGTACCGCGTAAAGAATTTGTCTGTACAGTGAATTAAACTCACAAGAGTGCACAGAAAAACTATTGCATTAAAAATATCAATTCGGACTATAAATATCAATTCGGACTTTGTTTAAACACAAAAAATGTGATCCAATTAGTTTTGAATTGATTTAATTACTTGCGTACTTGGCTGGACAAATTTACGAAAAATCAGAAAATAAATAAATACAATTCGCACCAATTCCTATTTCACTAGGGCCAATTATTTGTGTACTTGAAATGACAAAAATCTTGATTTCAAATTAGCATGAAAGTTAGTAGGAAAGTATTGTTTTGTTAATTTGCCTCCTACATTGTTCCTAAATTTTCCTACAAACATGTTTACTCACCTCATAACGCGTCACCTACTCGAAGGAGTGCCACCAAACTCCCGCCTAAATTCCTTTTGAACGGAAATGAATAACTGCAAAGTATGGTACCGCTGTACTATCCAAATCCTTTTTTCGGTATTCCAAGCATCCGTTTTAATAATCGTAAAAAGTAACCTGGAAAATAACAAAACAAAAGTCGATTACTCACACAGAAAAAACTTATTACGTTTTGTTTTTGTAGCACGATTCGCGCGCCACCCGTACTTTGTGTTGAAACAATTCTCAATCAGTTGAGTTTCATTAGAATAGAGGTAGGCCTCCGAGAAATAACACCCCAATTGCAAAATGAAAATGGGCCCCAAATTAAAGTAGTAGAGTCTATCAAGGAATGCCATTTGTACTTTCTCCTAATATACACCTATATTTCTAACTTGATGAAATATAAATACTAACTAGAAACCTTTGGGAATCTCGTTAAAATGGAAACATTTTTCAAGGTTGTTTTAAGCATTATATATCAGATTTTACCCCATCAAAGTATGGGATATAGATAACCAATTGTTGATTAACGAAGACTTGACGTACCATATTAAATGTGGTAGTCATCAATTTTGTCTTATTGACTGAAGAGATGTTTCCTGATCAAATCCATAGATTTAAGAGACGAGAATAAATTGTAAGGAAACTCGTTCTCTTGGTGAAAAAGTGTTTAGGGTTGGATTCATCTTTGGAGAACCCGAAGCTTTTCCAAATGCTATAAGATTGTTGTTATCAATATATTGCAGACATCTTTGCATTCTAAGAAATGCAATATTTCGAACTCCATTTACAAATCCAATCAAAAGTTGAATTAATTTCGTTAATAGTAACCGAGAAATGTGTCAAAAGTTTTTCGGAACGATAATCGTCCAAATGATATCGTCGATAAGGAGATATCGATAAGGAGAGTTCACCTGTCATTTAAATTACACGCGTTCATAAAACTTCACTACCGACAAAACGATAAGTAATTCGTGATCGTTTCTTACATAATTAGCCCCCTGATTATTGCATTTTTCTCTCCACACAATATTCTATTTCCTGTATATATGGAGTAATTTTTTTTGTCGTATTTTATTTAATCTAGAATTAACTACTTAGATTGATAATAAAAAAAGTATTTTTTTTTATTTTATATATAAAGTTTCTTTTCTTGAAAATACACCCCAAACTGAAATCTGGCCCTAATTTTTAACAATTTTTAATACAACAACTGGATACTTTAGGGGCTTCTTGCGCTTTTTTTGGTTCAAAACAAAACAAGAAGGTTCAAAACAAAACACGAAGATGGACCCCACATAAATATTTGGGGTCGTAGTTCATAATTATTTTGGGGTTCATGTTTCCATTACTTAGGGTCTAATTCATTTTCAGGTTTAGAACCTGCGTTCATACTGAAAACAGACCCCAAATTTGGAGCATGCTTTCATTTTGAATCTGGGGTGAAATTTCCTAGTGCCCGTCTTCCGGGCGCCGAGTAGGCAGCTAATTAGATGTGTTTATGGGCATCGAAATGGTGAAACAAATATTGAATTCGAATTAATATCGTGAGCGTGTTGACTACGCATGTACTTGAAGGAAAATATAAAATGTTAATTCATTTCGCACTCCAGTTGATTACATACAGTGTGTAAAAAAATCCTCATATATATATTTTCGCTTATAAGAATATATTCTCGGGTTATAAGAAAATGCAAATAACCAAAAATCAATAAAATCTTATACTAGCGTAGTTTCACTACCATCGTCGATGATTGATTGTATTGCACGCAAAGGTACAACGAACAAAATCCTCAATTTTTAATTTTGCGCATTCACGATATTTATATATTTATACAAATTGCACATTCACAGTAACAATTTCTCATCTTAAATTTAAAATTTGCAAACTTCAGCCTTTCCATTCCCTTCAGTCAAAAAAATCCAATGAGTGTTCGAACTCACGGGCGATGTGTTAACACCTTTTTGCTACACGGTACCTGTTCGATTTCTATGAACACATTCGTAAATGTTACATTGGAAAATAAAAAACAGCGTTCAATCATATGATGACGTTACAGTTAAATAATATTAATACTTAAAATTATTTAAAGACCCAGTGCAAGCACATGTGTCATTATTTTCTTGCTCAATACTTTTGGTTTTATTCCCACAAAAGTCAAAGAATGCAAAGCAACAGACACTTGTACATACATACATACATTGTTATATTCGTACGATATAACCGAAGATCAACATAAAATACTTTTTTAATATTACTCCAAATTAAAACACTTCAATCTCGGCTCGCCGATATCGGATCGCCTTAATTTTTGGAATAAACTCTTCGTCGAAACCCGCACTAGCTTTTTAATCCAAAAATTAATAAAATCGGCTATGAATTTCCGGAGAAAATCGCGTGGGAAAATTATATGAAAATCGTCCAATAATCACTTTCAATACAGACTGCCAAGCAACGAACAAACAAACGATGATAAGACAAAACCGAAGATCAACAAAACACTTTTTTAATATTACTCCAAATTAATACTCCAAATTAAAACACTTAAATCTCGGCTCGCCTTAATTTTTGGCCTAAACTCTTCGTCGAAACCCGCACTAGCTTTTTAATCCAAAAATTAATAAAATCGACTATGAATTTCCGGAGAAAATCGCGTGGGAAAATTATATGAAAATCGCCCAATAATCACTTTCAATACCGACTGCCAAGCAACGAACAAACAAACGATGATTTACTCTTACAAACCTAACACTTGCGTATGTATTAAATTTATAGTTTACTGCCCTAGAGCCGCGCGTATAGATGTTAACACATCAAAAACTAAGAGCGAGTTGACGCACCTCATATGATACTTATCTTATTCTATGAAAAAAACTACACAATACATGTTTGAGTTCAAATTTGAATTTTGTTCAATAGCAGTAGCAGTGAAAAGAATTGAATGAAATCAGAGTCTACCGAAGCTACCGAAGGTAAAATTTGGTAGTTATTTTTAGAGTTTTTCCCGAAAAATAAAGGAAAACTACCAATACATGCAAAGTTTGTATTTCCAATATTATTTTTTTTTTGATTTGGTTTTGCAATTTAAAATGATGACTTATACAGTTTTTAAGAAGGTAGTTAACTTTGGGGTTACTTTGCGTTTTGTTTTTTAGTGGCGAGATAATGTAAACTATGTAAAAACTGTGAAACATTTTCGGCCTTATTCATAGAAAGTTATGAGAGGTTTGAGAGACGATTTATTATACAAAAATCGTTTCTCAAACCTCTCATAACTTTTCATGAATACGACCGTTTAATTTAACTATCTATAAGCAATCTTGTCTTTCTCATCATGGTACCCCAGACTAAAGTTTGGGGGCCGGACGGCTGATTAACTAGATAACTCTACCGATCTAAACCCTTTAAAGACCATAGGCAAATATGCTCGCTAAATGGATTTTGACACTTATAAGGTGGGTCATTTGCTGAAATTTTTTTTTAAGAAAAACTTTGGTTCTGCTTGTGGAATTTGTTTATTTAATCCATTAGAATTTATTCCATCATGTTGAGAAAATGATATTGCCGCCAGAGTTGGTGACCATAAGGGCCCGTTTTATGGCATCTTCCATCACTCTTCCCAAGACTTCGGGCGACAAGTTCTCGCATTCTTGTCGAATATACTCCTTAAGGGCTTCAAGAGTCTGAAGCTTGTTGTGATGTAAACACGCGGCTTCAAAAAACCCCAAAATAAGAAGTCTGGAATGGTTAAATCGGGTGATCTAGCCGGCCAGTGCAAATCATCAAAACAAGAGATTAGGAGACCCGGGAATGCTTATTTCAGAATATCGGTTGAAGCTCGAGCACTGTGCGTCATTTCACCGTCCTGTTGGAGCGTCACGTTCTGAAGCCCAATTCATCCAATTGAGGAAGAACAATTTGGGTAATCGTGGCTCTGTAGCGGGCGCCGTCCACTGTCGTCGTTTGGACCGCGGCGTTCTCAAAAAAAAAAATGATCCGATGACTCCTCCAGCGTAAACAGCACACCACGCAGTAACTTTGAGCGGGCGTTGTGGTTCTTCGTGAGTGATACACGTATTTTCGGTGCCCCAGAAACGATTATTTTATTTATTCACGTAACCGCTAAGATGGAAATGAGCCTCATCGCTCATGATAATTTTCGATGAAAAATCGTCCACCTCCTCGTTGAAGTTCAAGATGCCTTGAGCGTAGGTTAGATGCGTTCGGCGGTCAACAGCTAATAGCTGATGCACTGTCTGCAGTTTATAAGGCAACATCTTCATATTTTTTACCATAATTCTGCTTAGGGACCGTCGGCCAATTGCGTGGCAAGTCGTCTGGTCGATGTTCCGGGCTCCTCTTCGACATCTTGGGCAACATCAGCGATATTCTCAGCAGAACGGCTGATCCAGGGCCGGCCAGCCTTGGGAATATCTTGTGTTGTCCCAGTCTCTTCAAGGGGAGTTGCCAAACGCCGCAGTGTTTGTCCAGTTGGTGTCTGAAGGTCAGGAAATCTGCGACGAAATTCACGCTGCACCAACACAACCGACGAATGGCAATTCATGGCTTGTCGATTTGAATTCTGAGTTTGTTTACTTCACAAATGTCAAAACCGAATTGATATTTGGGGTCATTTGCAAAAGTTATGAGGTTTTCCAATAGGGTGATTAATTTTGCTCCACCATGTATTATAAGCAGATACAGCTACTTTATTCAAAGGTGATGTCAAGGGGGTGTTCATAATGGGGTTAGAACAACAACACACTTCACTTCTATTCGTAATTTTTGGCCACATTTTTTCTACCTTCTAACTGGGAAATTATACGTACCAAAAGTGTTTGGGAAGCATTTTTCCCCTGAGGCGTTTAAAGGATTAATAAAATTCATTAATGACCAATGTTTTGTCAAAGGAAACTTTCGTTTGGGTAACAAAGGGAAGCTCGCCAGACAAAACTTCTTCTTCTCTTAAATTAAGCTAACATTTGCATCATAAATTTTAAAATGAACTGGGACCCAATAAATTACTTAGGTTGGTGGCATGATTAACTTGGTCCAAGCGAAGGATATTTCTTTACTAAAGTAGTTGTTTTTGACACAATAGTCGTGTTTTGGTTACAAGCAAGCGATTGTCGCTTGCTAAGTTGGAAAGAAAACGGCAATTTAGCGATAAGTAATTTTATTAAAAAATATAAATAAGGGTTGAAAACGGTAAAAAATGTCAAAATCCGAAAAAAAATATATCCGTTTTATGAATTGGTTGGTTATATTTCTAATAGTTTGTGCGAAACATTCTGCAAATACCCAACGTGCCATATGACTCCGTTACGAATTCGAGACGGATCCGTTTCTGCGGATATTTTGTCCGAAACGGACGTCCGTTACGGACTCATAACGAATTCGTCTTCGTATGAAATTCCTCTCGAAAACACGAATCGATTTTTGTACTTTTTCGGATCCGTCTCGAACTCGTACCGACCTTCATATTCGAATCCGTTTCAGATTCGTTATTTGGAAATAAAATGATTTCGAGACGAATTCGCCAAATCATAATTTCACTGATTCACTTTTTATGTTTTTACGGACGCGTAATGGGTTCGAAACGAATTTGAGAACTCAAATTTCGTTTTTTTTATGATTTTACGGACTCGTTACGAGTTCGAAGCGGATCAGCATACGGTTTTGTGCACATTGGGTACATCAAACGAACAAACCTAAAACACCATGTAACTGTGTGTTTCAGCAGTTTATTTGCGTCGCTTTAAAATATTTTCCTGGTAATTACATATATCTGACCCTGCATAAGAAGACCTACCAAGTTTTGGAGTAAAACGCAATTAAAGTTCCCCCTCTGGGTAGTATTTTCATAGTTTACTGTTTTATATAACTGTATTTTTACATTACTTTTCGATGTTTTTGAGACTTGCGAGTGGTTTCATATGAAAATTGAAAGTTTTTTGTATAAAAATCCGAAAAAAAGTGCATTCATGAAATTTGACACACTACGTGGGTTTTCACACATGTTTGAAAACTTAAATAAATTCTTGATTAACTTTGTACTCCGCACAAGTACACATTTATTCGAAAATATTGTACTCAAGGTGATTTTAAATTTAATTGAAATATAGTAATAATGACCTATAACACTGTGGGACAAAATTAGATTTTTTTCAAAATGATGTGGTTCTGTTAACGGATTCTGGTAAAAAGGTCTAAAAAAAATATACGTGTATGGGCGTTTTGCCAGATCTGATCAGAATTTTTTTTAGGCCGGGTGAATGCTTCCGCCTCTCGGAACTCTCCTGCAACATATCGGCATGCAAAATTGTGTGTTCCTTACTTCTGAGGTACAAACTATGTTCAGAAGTTTTATAGAAAAGATTCAGATAAACATTTTTGTGGAACAAATTAACCCTCTAACTGTCACGTATAACCATAATTTTGACGGGGCGTGGTCAAAATGTTCTACAAAAATGATCGCCATAAAATTTCACTATATTGTCCGAACACTCCAAAACACTAATCTTAGCCCAAGTGCTAGATAAAAGATGATATATGACAAAATTCATTATACTATGTGGACTATTTTTAATGGAAACAGCAAAATGACAAAATTCATTATTAACCCTTAGAAGGCAATTAGTTTTTGCTTATTATCTAGCACTTGGGCTAACATTTGTGATTTAGAGTGTTCAGAAACATATAGTGAAATTTTATGCCGATAATATTTGTCGAACATTTTGCCCACGCCACCCGTCAGTTTGGAGCAGTTTTTTGTGAGTTTTCAAAAAAAAACAGTAAAAATTATGGTTATACGTGACAATTAGAGGGTTAATTTGGTCCACAAAAATGTTTACCTGAATCTTTTCTATAAAACTTCTGAACATAGTTTGTACCTCAGAAGTAAGGAACATACAATTTTGCATGCCGATATGTTGCAGGAAAGGTCCGAGGGACGGAAACTTTGACCCGCCCTAAAAAAAATCAGATCAGATCTGGCAAAACGCCGATACACGTATATTTTTTTTAAGACCTTTCTACCAGAATCCGTTGACAGAAACCCATCATTTTTTTTTGGTGTCGCACAGTGTACTTTGTCTATTTGATTCAAAAATGTTCTTCTTTAGCTAAAATCCAAATACTCGTATACAAATAATTGAGTTCACAAATTTCGTATTTTATTTGAGTATTAATTTTTTTCTGTGTTCTGAGTACTTTTTTTATTTACCGTAATCTTGAATTCGAGGATAAATAAACAATTGAAAATCTCAAAACTATTTTTTTGAATTTTCAGACTTTAAATGACATTTTAAGATGGGGATTTTAATACTTAAATTTTGATTTTTTTTTATTGTCTACCGATTAGCCGTTTTCATTTAATCCTCAAATTAGAAGAGAAAGTGTCAGTAGTAACTAGTTGCAAGTATTTTAAAATTAATTTAATTCTATGCGTACTCTACCTTAATGTACCTTCCATTCCCACGAAAACTGGGCAAGTTTGATACAATTCCAAGTACCGCATTAAATTCACAATTAATTTCCACTACGAGTGTTCAGTACCCTTCCATAGTGGAGGGTATTGAAATATTCGGCCCAGCCGAACTCAACGTTAACCCTATTTGCCATATACCCAGTTTTGCACCATATCATTTGGGGTTGCTTATTTCCACCCTGACTATGACTTATAAAGAATGTTGTCGTTAATTATTTTTTTATTTTGCTTATTATTTATATCATAATGACACCACTTGGGATAAAAGAAAAATTAGTCGATCTGTAGTTTGCAATGCATAAAATACTTTATCTTAAACTTTATATTATACTCCTAAACTTTTATTTTGTTCTCAACTATTTCTCAGCAGAATTTAATCAAAAGCCAGAAACAAATATATCAGTGTTTTTGTACATCATGTATAGTATATCATGTATAGTATATCATGTTTAAGTGTAAAACTTTTAATCCTGCTTATACAGAAATTATGTACGTATATTATTAGTTATTTTCACAAGCCATTTCCAAAGCCTTTATAACGTCAAACTTTGCTGACCTTGGAGGACGGTAATGAAGCATTGTTTTTGATTTAATTTCTATATTTATACCCTACACCACAAAGTAGTCAGGATAGTATAACTTTGTAAGAATATTTGCCATACATAGAGAAATCAAAGTAACGTACTTCTAGGTGTGAATCAGTTCCAGCGAATATAGTTCAGATGATTTTGTTTGGACCTCAAACATATTGTTTTGGGGAACTAACCAGTCAATGATGATTGGTGCTTGTAGGTCTGCAATGACCATCTCTCTTTTGGCAACGATCGCATACCTTACTGACGGCTCTCACAACGAGAAACCTCTACACGCTGAAAAATCTGTAGTTTTTTTGTTGTTTGAATGCAAATATAACATGTGTTTCGAGCTTGTCGCAAATATAATATACTTGTGCCCAAACGCATTGTGTTTGCTGTTCAATATTGCATGATTGAGACACAATGATTAATATGTTATAACATATCTGTTTGCGACCCAAATATATTTGTGTTTGTGATATAAATACAGCCGTGTTTGTTGCACTGTTTATGCTCTCTCGAAAGCAAGAGAATAAAAGAGGGCCAACGAGTGTGAATATCTTGTAAGTGAGTGATTAATAAATATTCCCGAATGTATGTACAAATTGCAGATGAAGTCAGTGTTTCTAATTTTGGCTGATGTATTGCGTTTTAATTTCATGTATTCCGTCATCGGACAGAGGATATCAAAAGCGCTTGATCAGTGAAAAAAGAATAAACAAACGCTCGGACGGTTAAATGGTTTCTGATGTTGCTTTCGTTTTGTGTATGTGTTTCGCATATATTTATGTGTACTACCAAAGTGAGAAACGATTTTGAGGAAAGAAACTGGAAAGGGCAACAGCGTAAATCCTTTTTTCTACCCGAGCCTCTACTGATGGCGGACCATTTGTGAAATATATTGAAAAAAAGACACAAGTAATTAATACACGCTTGTCTTGCATGAACTAGATTTGTATATAAGTATATTGTTTGTGTACCAACGCATAGTTGATACCAAGGCGTAGTAGAAACCTTCTGAAAGGAAAGGAGAAGAAAAAGAGCAACAGATTCTTATTTCATGAAAGAAGTAATGCATTAGCAAGTAAATGGAAAAAGGATAATTTTAAATATTTTAATTATTTATTTTAATTATAATAAATAAAGAAAGAAAGAATAATTCGTTTCTAAATTTTATTATGTTTAGGAGCAATTACGCATATGTTTCGACGTAAGTATATGGAGGTTTTGGGGGAAACACGCGAATGCTTCTACGTAGGTATATGGATGTTTGGGATGAAGCACGCATATGTTTCCTCGTAAAAGCATACATATTTGTCAGTAAACATGTTAACGTTTGCATTTAAATACACCTGAGTTTGGGACTTGCAAACATATAAATGTTTGAAGTGTGTTCCAAACACATACATGTTTCCTGCAGAATATGTTTGGGAGAATATGTTACAGAGGCCATTTTTTTTCAGCGTGTACGCTTTTAGATCCCGAAGAATCCCATAAAACGTGTCGTTTCTGTTTTCTCATTGGACCCTAATAAATTCAATGTTTTAAGTGCTTTTCAAATCATAGTGATTACGCAGACAATGATTATTTTGTCTGCCTATTTGAGATATGATTTTGATTGTCTTTAAAGAAATTGCTTAGATTCGAATAAAATCAGGTATAATGATAGAAGAAGCGTCAGTAATTTTATTGCTTCGCCTACGGGTTCCGGGATATCATTCAATGAAATATGGATAACAGCAATTGCGGTTCTACGAGTATTTGATATGGGCATTTCCAGAGAAATTGCCACCCTGTGTCACATCACGTCACCCTCGTTAATTGCTTATATTTTAGGACAATTTGGTTCGATTATTTTCTATTCTTTTCCTAACTACAGAATGTAAGTAACTGCATATTTAGTGAAAGAAAAAATACAATCAAACTAACTGGTTCTAAAATATAAGTAATTATCGAGGGTGGCGTGATGTGACAAAAGGTTAACCTTTCTGTGGAAATGCCCATATTCATTCTGAGTCACACTGGATTCATATAAAACATATTTTAGAATATTTTTGATCTCTGTTGTTTGTAGTTCTAAGGGGTTTGAAACTCGTGCCATGTGTGCGGTACAGTGTTGGTGTGGAAGAAAAAAAGACAGGGTGATAGTTGACAGCTCACAGTTCAGTGTTGTTAAAAATGGACTTATAAATTATTGAGCAATGCCCTTTCATTGCTGAGAAATGTTTTAAAAATAGTAAAATGTTTTCGAACAAAATGATCCAAGCGCCAATCAGAACATGTCTTCGTTACAATCCAATAAAAATAATCGCAACTATCTCAAAAACTATGTGTTTTTATTTTAAAATGAAGAAGAGTATTCTTACTGAGGCACCCTTGATATTTTATAGTGCTGCAAACATGGGACACTCGCATTTGATCGTATTGTAGTTTAAATACTGAAAGTACATGTTTGTTGAATAATTCAACTCGTCCGAACTTGGCTAATAGCTGCCTGCCCACTTGCTTGCGGTGCTTGAAATTGTTGGAGCAATAGAGTTTACAAAAAAATCCAATCTAAACACTTATGCATTATTTCGATGCTGAAAGTGATGCGAATGCTAAAATATTTTTCGTTTTACTTAATCAAAAGATTAACAACAAAATAACTGTATTTTGATTGCATTCAATATTATAAGTATATGCCATATCTGTACAAACAAATCGGTTTAATGGCCAACATACATTTGGCTATTCCACTTGTTTATCACGCCGTTATTTGAGATTGATGTAGACACGCAAAACTACAACGTTTCGTATGTATTTCCATTACAATATGACTACATCACATAGTTTTTCCTTTATTCATGGCTAATCAGTGCAGCCGGCGTCCACTTTCTTTTGGAAAATGCGGACCAGTCCAGTTTTAGCCACAGATTGGCTCAATGGATTACTGTGGTTGTTTTGACTCTTTACAACTGTATGCCACAAATGGTGAGATTTTGGTTATCTACTTAGGCAAGTGGACGTAATAGTTTCTCCAAAATAAATAAATTAAAAATAAAATTGACACGAATATGAATAAAGACAGTTCCTTTATGGTTACTTTCCAAGACAACTGGATGGTTTATTTCTACCGATACAAAATTAATAAATAGATTGGAAATAATACTTGGAACTTCATTATTTAAAAACAATTAACTTAAATGAGACTACTGCGTATGCAATATGTAAACAATAAATGTTATTTTCATTTGGGGTCTTTTATAATAAGCAATATTACACGCAACGAAAAATGTCGTTACACCCAAACAAATTTTTCACATAAATTGTCTACGTTTGGGGAACGCAAGTGCGAAAAGTGAAGATTTGGTGAATCAAACGTATTATTTTCGTTTAAGATAACAGGTAACGGTTTCTAACGAAAACCTTTACAACTTAACTTAAACAATGGTTTTCGGGAAACTGACGGATCCCGCTTCCGTTAACAAATCTTCCGTTAACCGCGAAATTATATATAGTAACCCCAAACTCACGACAAACTATTTTTCGTTTAATACAAACTATTCACAGTTCCCTGAATAATATTTATATTGGATGGAATTGTTATTTAATTTTAAATAAAAATTTTTAGTACTTAGGGTTTTCCTGTAATGCCCCAGCAACAAATTATTAGAAATTAGAAGCAGTTGGAGTGTTTAAAAGCTCTTTACTGATTCTTGCTTCTTGTATGCAGTGCAGTAAGGTAGAGTACAGATATAATAAGAATGTTACACTTAAGTGCTTCTCCGAATTGATTTTTAAGCGCTGCTTGTAATTGTGAAAAAGCTGTAATCTTGAATACTTGACACTTAATTCAATTTATAGGGAATTTTTTTGAGCTTTAAACCATTTTACAATTTAAAATTAATGAATGAAATTTAAAGAACGGAGACATTTAATATTACAAATGTATATAAAATATATATAGTATATCAGTATATATGGTATATAAATATATATATAGAATTTGACGATTTACAGTTACCACACTACAGTTCCGATACAAATTTTTCTAACTAATTAACTATCGTTTAACTTATATTCTGAAAAATTTGGAGCTTAAATTATGCTATATAATGTCTTGGAAAGAAACTGTGTAGCTAAAACAAAAAAAAAATGCAGTGTTCAACACCGCTGTACTGAAGAACGTGTGTTTTGTTTTAAGTAAAAGCTGTACCTAGAAAAATGTTCGTCCACTTCTAACAAAATAAATACCAAACACATAGACATTAAAAAATCGAAGTTTCTTTATATGATAACGAAGTAATAAAGATGACAAAAATCTGATGACGACAACGGGAATAACGCCGATTGATGTTTACAAAAAATTCGGTTAATTTTTTTTAAAACAGGTTTTGGTCGAATCAAGGCTCTGCCTTATTCTAGTGCTTCTTATAAGCAATAAATGAAATATTTTTATATTTTTTTGTGGTCATTAGAAAAAAATCAAATTTTAGTGCTGCCATGAAGCCTGAAAGTAAGTGAGAAATTTCTCGTGTTTTCTTTTCGTATCGTAAAGTAAGCACATGAAAAAACAACGTTTTTTCTGCAAATAAAGAAGAGCTTCTTGAAAGCAATAATTATGTATTGTAAGTTCTACATGTGTAATTTAATTTAAAGCAAAAAAACCGAAAACAACTGTTGGCACCGGTTTTTGCTAAAATTAAAAACCGAAAACCGGTTTCTTGAAAAATTGATTTTTCGAACAAACCGAAAACTGGTTTCTAAAAAATGCCGGGTTTTTGGACACTAAAGACCCTAGACATAAAAGGTCCGCCATCTAACGTTTTTTTCCAACTGGTGCTTATTTCGTGAATGGTAACACTTAGCTCATGTCTGATTTGACAGATACATAAATTAGTTTTATCCTTCCGCTGAACGAATATGGTTGTGTATACGCTTGAACAACGCTGGGAAGTATTGCGACATTACTTTGAAAATCATGGTAATGTTGCAGAATGTGGGCCTGCGATCGACTTACAGAAGATGGCGATTTTGCCAGAAAAAATCATCTTTACAGATGAAGCTCATTTTGATCTTGGCGGGTATGTAAACAAGCAAAATTGTCGCATTTGGGGCACAGAAAATCCGCACTCATACATTGAAAAGCCGATGCACCCAAAAGGAGTCACTGATTGGTGCGGATTTTGGTCCAGAGGCATAATTGGGCCATTTTTCTTCGAAAATGAGCAAGGAGTGGCCGTTACAGTCAATGGCGATCGTTATCGGGCCATGTTGAACGAATTTTTGTTCACAAAAATTGAAGAGGAGGATATTGGCAACATCTGGCTTCAACAGGACGGCGCTACGTGCCACACAGCCGAAGCTACACTCGATGTTTTGCGCCCTGTTTTTGAAGATCGCATTATCAGCCACAGAGCTGATGTCGTTTGGCCACCTCGGAGCAGCGATTTGATACCGTTGGACTATTATTTGTGGGGTGCCCTCAAAGATAAGTGTTACGCCGACAATCCAGAGACAATTGTCGCTTTAAAGGACAATATTCGTGAAGCCATTGGTGAAATACAGCTGCACACAATCGATAATGTGCTTAAAAATTGGACCGATCGTGTAGGCTACTGCATGGCCAGCCGAGGCAGCCATTTGAATGAAATTATTTTCCATTATTAACCGGAAGGATTGTACTTTCAAATAAAAAAAGAAATTTGAGAAACTATTCAGTAGTTTTTTTTATAGCATTTTCAAAAAAAAAAGTTATTTGGCGGACCCTTTAGAACCTTCTGGCACTTAAAAATTCAAATTTATTTTTTCAAATCTCAGAAAAAATTGGGAAGCAAAACTTCGCAACAATATTTTTATTCATACTCAAAATTTATTGTGATAAATGGCATTTGTCGATGTGATTAAAATATTAGTCAAAAACAAACTTTTTAAAAATAGCACTCGATAAAACTGAGTGATAAATATATTTTTCAACTGTCAACATGAATTTGAATAAAAGAATACGTCAATTGGATTATATTATGATTTTTGTTTGTCTGTTTTCCGTTACACTGTTGTTGTTACTATGCTAGAACATTGAAATTAAAAGACGTTACAACAAAACCTTCATCACGTTCATTCTTGCTCCTCTGCTTACAATTACTTTTCTTTTCGTGTTTTTTTTTTTTGCAGTAAAAACGTGTGACAGAGAATGATGCAATTCTTTTATGTTTTGTCATATTTGAGTTAGTGTTTAAGATAACATCAAAGCGAGCAGACGTTTATGTGTAAAGTCTAATTTAATAACATTAATAATATGTTTTAAAAATGGATTATTTTTTGTTAAGTTTAACTTTTTACGCCTAAATAAAAAAAATTAAACTAAAAAATCTTTTAAATTACAATAAAGCGAAAGGTTTGTTTTTCCAATTTGACAAAATTTTTAATCAAGTCAACAAATAATTTTGTTGCTAATTTTTGTTAAATTGATAAATGTTCCTGTTAACTCAACAATTACTTTTGTTATATTGTGTTAATGGAATCAACAAATTTTTTTATCAATATGATATTTTCTTTATCGGGTGAAAAAAAAATATTTTCTATAAGCCATGTACAAATTTTGAATTCAATATAACAAATTAATATAATAAAACGTGTGTTATAAAAATCTACATCTATGGAAGGCATCCACTTAAACATTATTTTTAAATCATTTTCTTTGTCTTTAGTTATTTTCGATATACATTTTACTTTCTTTGTAGCCGGAAATACAGGATTCGAAGTGTGGCGTGTGACTTGTTTTTGAAGTATTGAAACATTTTCCCATTCTATGGAACCATGGCTGAGCTTATATCCTACATTGAATATTTCCCATTTCTTTAAAGTAAGCTGAGAAACTTTGGTGAATGGTACATTAATGTAGTTTAAAGTTTTGATGGCGATTGAAAATCTATGATTCGGTAAGGATGTTTTCTGTTGGCTACCAATAAAACTCGTAACAAAGACACATGTGACCAAACTTCAGTAAATTTAAGTCTTTTTTCAATGTTTGAATGGATATTGTCGACCTCCTGAATGCACGAATGCCCAGGGGTAGAATATTTTAAGAATATTTTTCAAGAAACGATGCAATGGAAAAGGATATTACAGAGTTTCTAATTTGCGGCACACAAATGTCACTCCATAAACTTAAATCTTTTACATTTGAGTAGTCCAATCATATTTTAGAGAATATCTTTACGAAGGGATTAGCTATATCGTTTCCTGTTCGACCACACAATCCCTCATGCCAAACAGCACATTAAACATTTTTAACATTTCCGTCGGAAGCATGGACAGTTAGGATATAAACATTTCATTTACGTTTATATTTAGTAAAAACAACTTACATTTCCTCTTGGTGATGATATAACAGTTTCGAGATCAAAGCATATAGTCAAAGTCTTGCTCTCTCTGTCTGATTTTATTTCTGTTCTCATAAATGATTTTTCAAACACTTGGCGTTCATATTTTTCAATAAATTTTTCTGATAAGATGCTATCCTTCACAGCCATATTATATTCCTCGCACAAATAGCATCTATCGGATTTAGGAGCCAAAAAGTCAATATTATATTCGGTATTAAAAATCCATCAGTACATTGATTGCTTTAGAGCAGAGGTGACCAAAAATTTTTATGGTGTAGTGTTGGTGAGAAAAACGATGTTGCTTCAGTCGTCGTTTAGACAGCGACGTATGCACATGAGCACGGGTATATGATTTTTTGCTGATATATCAGCAAAAGATGAATATGTCCGCTCACTTGTTCACATGTCGCTTTCTCAACGACGACTGAATGGAAGAGCATAAGAATAAGTGTGACTTTGTTTATGTGTTGGTCTCCGCAATTGCGGTATGGGCTGGTCACCAGTGCTTTAGAGGAACAATACTTTGCACTTCACATTACTGCATAGATACAATTTATTTTTCTTAGGTCGACAATATTGGGAATGAGCTTTAGGAAATGATTCTATATATTTTCTAACGATCTCCTAGTCAGTTTTGTCAATGCGTTCTCTGTATAGGCGCGGGTAGGGACTTAACTCACAAAGTGAATACATCCAACCACAGTTTGTCCGACTGTGATCACACAGATTGTTTGTCGTTAAACTCCTTCGAAACAGATGGACCGATTTGTATGAAATTTTGTGTGCATATCGGGTATCTATTTTTCACACCCCTAAATGATAAGGGTGACCCACCCCTATATAGAACACAGATTTGTCGGACTGCGAAATAAAAACATACACTGATGTAGCGGCACCGAACATAGACTAATACTTATAGTAGACCTAATAGTTCTCTTACCAAATTTACGTTCGATGTTCTCTTACCAAATTTACGTTCGATGTTGAAAAGAATTGCTTTACTAATACCAGATAGAGGTAATGGTTCAAAACAACGAACAAAATAACAACAACGGCATTTCGTTTTGTGTGTTAAAATTATTGTGTTAAATACAACACAAATGTATGCTGAAAATAACAGTCAATTTAAAAAGTTTAAACAACATTTAAATTTCACAGTTTTTCACCAAAACGACATGAAAAATTAAAGCAAGAAGTTATTGTAATTCCACCTGGTGTATGTCACTTTTCGTCAAACATCTCTCTATCACACCGACCGCATCAAGAAGAGTGTGAAAGGAAACGTCAGATGAGCTAAATATTTTCTCTAAAAAAAAAAAAAAAAATGGAGTCCCATAACATCCCACGAAGTTTTTTACACTCACTGATTACGACATACAGTTTTACACCGGTTCCGAACGGTAGTTTAAGAAGCATTTTCGTGGTTCAGTACTCGATAGTGTCGCCATCACTAAGCGAGGTGACCGTCGTCGACAGAAATGTAAAGTGGTCTGAGCAGGGATCGAACCCACTTTCTCATGTACAAGAGCCGCGCACACTAACCATTGCACCACCGACGGCCACAAATATTCTCTCTAGTATGAGATTAGTCTATCTATCTATGGCAGCGAACAGTTGTCTTGTGTGAGTGCGGAGCACTCTCAGAGCATAGAGAATAATGACGTGGTTATACGTATATAAAAATGAGATAACGAGAGAGCAACGAAAATTGTGTGAACTGGTGCAGCGTATTTACGAACATAACAATGTATGTATATACATGTGTCTGTTGCTTTGCATTCTCTTTGGTTTTTTGTGGGAATAAAACAAAAAGTATTAAGCATGAAAATAATGACACATGTTCTTGCACTGGTCTTTAAACAATTTTAAGTATTAATATTATTTAAATGTAACGTCATCATATGATTGATCGCAGTTTTTTATTTTCCAATATAACATTTACTAATGTGTTCGTAGAAATCCAACAGGTACCGTGCGTATAAAAAAAAGTTGTTAACACATCGCCCGTCAGTTCGAGCACTCATTTTTTCTTTACCTCGTTTATCGCTCTTAGGTACGGCTACCGTTTTATCTTTTTTTTGAGTGTATCTTGTATACAGTTTTTTGACATATTGAAAGAGTTTTAAGAAAATATTGTTTACACACTCTTACAAATTCATTATTGACTTGGAAAGAATATGTAAAAGAGTTTTTTCCTAGAAGAGTAAAATGACTTGCTTAGAGATTCTCTGTCATCTTTGCTTATTTTGCGAAACATTTCCACGTACAATCACAATCAACATGTTCGACCTCCTTTGCTGCAACGAATTTACCCGAAGTATTGGTGTATGTTTCACCACTTTGGCGCTTGCTTTTGCGAATATTCTTTATCCATTTTTGGGTATTTCGTTTCCTCTTCCTTGTTAGCTTTCGTGATTTCGTAGGAATCCATACTTCTGTGTTTGCACTTTCGGTACTGCTATATGGAACGAGACATCGCGCTCCTGGCTTCATTTCATCATTACTTAATAGTCGAAATCCATCAACAGCAAAGCACTCATGCAAGGTTTACAGTTTGCCTTCAGTTTTTCCATCAGCGATTAAAGAATATTCGGAAAAGTGTGAAGTCATCATAAAAAATTAATCTACAAATGAACATTGCAACAAACATTAATTAAACTTTGAAAACAATAAGAGTCGCGTTCGATTCGCCAGCCTATACTCGCTTAAATTTAATATCCAGTGTGATTTAAACTCAAAATAAGTACCACGCTCTCAACTGATTGTGGAATTTCATTCTCGACTTTTTTATGTTGTTATCCATCCTTAATATGAATTGAAAGTCAAGTGTAGTTTATTCATGTACAAAGTTACACACAGAAAAGTTAAAATTACGCTTGAAATGAAGTCAAACTGATGGGTTAATATCAAGTTGAAAGGTGCCTCGAATCAGAAAGTGTGTTTTTTTCCACTAAAGTTAATTATAGCTTCATTTGTACGGGACAGCTAAGCGATATTACGTGGCATTTCAATTTCCCACTTAAATTCCGACTTGAGCAACAAAAAGTTATCTTAGCTAAATTTTGATATCATTTCTTGCGAATGAAAATTTTATCAAGGAGAGACTCAAAAGAAGAAATTTGCAAAATAATTTTATTTTATGGAAGACTACGTATACTTTTATAGATATATCTAAATCTGAAGGATAGATTTTTATTTACGATTGAAACCAAAAATTGGAAATAAATTGTTCACAACAACGCGCGGTAAATGTTATACATACTGATCATGGTGGAATTACTTATCAGGTATAGTCGTTTAAACAGGTGACGTAATTTTTCAATGAATTTTTAGTTTCACTTGTCAAAATTATATGTAATTTGTTTCTATACTAATTTGTATTCTTGTAAATTTCTCCAACGTATTCCTTGGCTCATTTCATGAAGAAAAGTCCACTAGGACCATGTCCGAAAATGCAAGGGTGCGAAATTGCAGGGGGTCAAAATTTTCGGATTGGTGGTCGGAGGGTAGTAGGGTAAAGTTGCTAACCAGTGGTCGGATTTTTTTATTTTTGGGCTTGTTGGAAAGGTCTTTAAGATACCTTTCAGAATACCTAGAAAACAGTCATATCGCCGAGATACAGAGCTTTCGAATGGGAAAGAAAATCATATAACCTCAATTTGCTCAGCCAGATGGCAGGTAACTTATATTTTAGCCTAAACGAAGCCCAGAGGTCTTACCGTTCCAAAGTAATGACCATTTTACTGAAATGCAAAAATGTTTGTTTTTGTTTTTGGAAGCGAAATAACAGCACACATTTATTTGTTTTTGTAAATTAACAGGTTTAAGACTTTAATTTACTGAAATTTTCGGCAGAAGAATCAAACACAAAGGAAAAAAAATCTCTGGGCTTCTTTCAGGGTTCTATGGTTCCCAGATTTAAAAAAAAAAAATGTGATACCTAATCCGTTCACACGCAATCAATTTTCCGTTTCCTACCTGCAACTGATGTTTTTTTTTTTTTTACAGAAATTCCATGCACAATTATGAGCGGTCATTATCTGGAAAGTTTTGAAAAATTTAAAACGGACACGTGCGTGAACAAAGCCATTAATGATAGTTACCGAACGCACAATAATAAAAATTTCTGAACTCTTGTATCAGGAGGCTGAATCGAGTAAGCGTCCATTTATCAGTGCATAAAGTAGGTAGTATTTATAGGTGTTCATTGATAGAATTTTGTCATTCAACAAGTGTCTACGAACGCGAAAAGTACAAGTGATTTTTGTCCGGTTTTTTAAAAGTGAATAACGACAAAAAAGTAAAAGTTTACGCAAATCTCTGCTGCAGCCACAGTTTCGAGTACGTTGTGTTTTGAATTAGTAGAAATGGAAACTTATTCAAACGAAGAATTAGCAGACATTCATTACATGTATGGATTCTGCGATGGTAATGCAGATTCCTAATCGACGACCACCAAACCGAACAACATTCAGTGAGACGCACCGCCGATTTCGTGAAGGTACGTTGTTTACACAAATGGAGCGTCCCAGAAATGAACAAAACGACCTTGCAGTTGAAAAGTTAATTTGGAATGCGATAGACGAGAACCCAACGACAAGCACAAGACCAATCGTGGTCCAAGTTGGTGTGGCACAATCAAAAGTATGGCGCGTCCTTCACAAAGAAAAAAACCTCCATTCCATTTCACACCAGTTCAAGAACTCTTGGCGGCCGATTTGCAACTACGCATCAAATTTTGCCGTGAGATGTTGCAACGTGATGTACACGCGCAATTCACGAGAGACGGCATAACTAATTTCCATAATTTGCACGAATGGGTCCATGACAATCCCCACAACAGGAAAGAAACAGCATTTCAAAACCGATTTGCCGTCAACGTTTGGGCTGGCATCATCGACAACACCTTGATTGGGCCAAAAGTACTTCCGCCCAGGTTAAATTCGCAAAATTATTTGACTTTTTTGCAAGAAGTCAAGCCAGAAATCCTAGAGGAAGTACCTCTTGCGGTACGAAATCATGTTTTTTACCAACAAGATGGTGCTCCAGCGCATTACGGGCTTATTGTGCGGGATTGGCTGAACACCAATTTCCCTCGACGTTGGACTGGACGAGCTGGACCAATCGCCTGGCCGCCACGCATTGAGGAAGCTGAGGTGAAAGTTCGTGAAAAGATGAGTGAACTAAGCGTGGCGGATGTGGTTTGCAAACGGCTGCAATTGTGTTTAGTAGAAAATGGGAACCATATTGAAAACTTCCTTTAATATTAAATGTTTTTTTTCCCTATGTGTTTGATTCTTCAGCCAAAAATATCAATAAAATAAAATCTTAAACGTGTTAATTTACAAACACAAATAAATGTATGCTGTTATTTCGCTTCCAAAAACAAAATCAAAAATTTTTGCATTTCAGTAAAATGGTCATAACTTTAGAACGGTAAGACCTCTGCGCTGCGTTTACGTCATATTGGAAAGGTCAGAGGTATGGCTATCTTAAAATATAAGTTACTGAGCATCTTGAGGTTATGTGAATTTTTTTTAAATTTTTTCCCAATGCTCTGTATCTCGGCGATTTGACTTTTTTCTACTTTTTTTTTGATTCTGATAGGCCTCTTAAAGGCCTTTCCAACAAGCCCAAAAAATCCGACCACTGGCTCAGAAGTTAGCAACTTTACCCTACTACTCTCCGACCACCACTCCGAAAATTTTGAACCCGCTGCCATTTCGCATCCGTGAATTTTCGGACATGGTCCTAGTGGACTTTTCTTCATGAAATGAGCCAAGGAATACGCTGGAGAAATTAGTCCGAAACTTCCTGAATCACCCTGTATATAAATGCCCATTGAAATTGTATCGATACAAATCAGGGTTCGTATCTTGAGGGTAATGAGTTACCCTGGGTTACCCGGGGAAAACCATTATTATTGCCGTGGGGAATGGGTAGCGATAGTTTACCCATTACCCAGTGTATAGGGAAAATAATGGGTAGCTACCCATGAAAATAGGGAATTACCCATCACGATTACCCATTACTCTCAGGGAAATGGGGAACATAATGGGTAGCTACCCACGACAATGGGGAAGTACTCATCACGATTACCCATTACATCACCCAATATGGCATCACTTGTTTGTTTTTTAAGTCGCTAAAAATAAAATTTTTCAAAGAAAAAATCGATAAACGCCCTCATGTTTATATCTCGGAAACGGAGCGACCAATCGAAAAAATAACCAATTTTTGCTGGTTTCTAAGGAGTTTTCATAAAGTGATCCAATTCATAGGGAAGAATTTGTTTTTCGAAAAATCGTCAAAATAAGAAAATCGCTAAAATCAAAAGGTGGCTGTAAATCAAGAATTTTACAATTTGATATGTTTACTACAACAATCCGTCGTTGCATATTTTCATCGTCGTGGGTAGCTACCCATTATTTTCCCCATTGCCCTGAGGGTAATGGGTAATCGTGGTGAGTAATTCCCGATTGCCGTGGGTAGCTACCCATTATTTTTCCTCATTACCCTGAGGGTAATGGGTAATCGTGATGGGTAATTCCCCATTTCGTGGGCAGCTACCCATTATTTTCCCATATATAAACCCATTATATAATCTTGATATACCTCATGATTCCTCTTTCTCGTGGGTAGCTACCTATTATTTTCCCTATACCCTGTGGGTACTGGATAAACGTTCATTACACATTCCCCACGACGATGTGTATGCGTTACACATGGGGGGTAAATACGAACTCTCATATATAAATATAACTAATACACTATCTAATGCTAATACACTGATTATGAGAAGCTCCCCCCAATCCCGTCATGGGATGTTATGGGACACTATTTTTTTTAATACATTATGTATTACGTTTACAAGAAAGTATGTATATCAACATTAATTTATATATAAACATTTATGTACAAACAAAAATAAATTTATATTCAATTATCAAAACTATATAAGTAGTGTCTGTCGGTCTGCTGAAATTCATTATAGATGGAGCATGATTTATAACAGCCTTCTTAAAATTGTGGATTATTCACTTGAAGCTTCATTTCCTCCTCTGATTAAATGGAGATATTTGAAAGAAAGCTAAAACTTTTGCTAATTTCCTTCATTTGCTCAAAACGTATAAATAATTTTTGCATTCCATTTTTACTTCAACATCAAAGGATTTCGTAATAAATTTGTTAGCAACTTGATTTTGTCATTGAAGGAGTATAATTTGTGTAATTTTTGATCGTCCCAACAAAACCAAATACGTCGCACATGTCAAAATAAAATTTGTTTATTACGAGGCGGAGCAATAAGTCCGTGACTCTTCGAACTTCCCTCGTAGTTATATGAAATGCAACACTGCTTAAGTGCCACCTGTTAATAGACTACAATCAAATTTTCCGCAAGTTCCGCAAGTTTGCGTTTAACAGCTGTTCAAAACATACACCCTCGTTTTATAAAAATGGAAAAAACTGAATTTCGAGTGCTCATTAAACATTATTTTTAGCGAAAAAACCCGCTAATAAAACAAAGGAAAAGCTTGATAAATACTATGGGGACTCTGTACCATCGGTTCCAATGGTAAATACGTGGTTTACTGACTTTGTTGTGGTCGCACAGGTATAAATGATGCTGATCATTCTGTACGGTCAATTGAGGTCAATAGCCCGAAAATCAAAGAGTAAAAGGGCGTGATATTGTTGATGCCATAGGCATTTCATATGGTTTCGTGTGGTTTTGATTTTAAATGATCAGTTGGGTTGATGAAAGCTGTCTACAAGGTGGGTGCCGCGTTTGCTCTCAATTGACTATAAACGTACGGGTGCACACGTGTGTAATCTCAATGGGAAAATTCCATGAATTGGGCTACGAATTGGTACCTCCTCCGCCATATTCTCCGTATTTAGCCCCCAGTGACTATTTTCTATTTCCAAACCCAAAGAAATGGCTCGGTGGAAGGAGATTTAGCTCCAACGATGAAATTATTGATCAAACAAATGTCTATTTTATGGATCTCGAATAATCCAATTTATTTGGAGGGGATACAAGAATTGTAGAATCGTTGGACTAAGTGTATTGAGCTAGCTCTTCAGGTTTAGCATTCAACAAGAAACTACCTATCAAAATTCAATACTTTCTCAGCGATGATTACGATACGATTTCGGTTGGAGTTTCATTTGAGCAAATACTTAAAGACATTCTCCAACATCACGGTAATGTTTAAACATTCTGTAACAAATGAAACGGGATCTATTCTGAGAGTTTTCCTGTGCGACCGTGAATTTCAATATCAAATTAATAGGTTTAATAGATTTTAGAATGCAGTAATTTTATGTTTAATTTCTTTATTGGCCACCATATTGTCCCGACCTAAACATAATGGAAAATGTTTGAGGTTGGCATTCCCGCACTGTTTATGAAGGAGAACCACAATTCGACGATAAGGATAAGGAATTTGAAGTTATTTTAAAACAAGGGATTATGAATAAACTAAATATCAATGGTTGTTGATATTATTAAATTATAAGATAATGAATTTTTAATTAAAATTAATTAAATGGTTCTAATCATATGAACGGATAAATGGTTATTTTTTGTCTATTTTTGGAAAAGGAACTGTATAATACTGTTGATATTTTTATAATCTAAAGAAAATGTCCTTTCCGATGGCATTAGAATTTTAGTTCGTGACAAAATAGTTTCAAAGATATGGCCCACTAAAACCAGAAATTTTAATGGTTTTAATCATCTGATCGAAAGTGTATAAGAAAAATATTTTCCCGATGATTGGAAATCAATTCTAGCTTGATGCACAAATTTTATAGATATTTTAATGTATTTTTTTTCTAATTAGGCTTATAATGCCAGTAAGACGTTCATATTCATTTTTAAATTCATTAACTTTAAGTCATTTTAATGGATTTATAGCATACTCAATACAAGGATTTTGAAACGGTATTTCTAATGAAATAACAAGGTTCATGGATGATTTTAACAGATGATATCACAACAGTCGTAGTATTCCAGGAAAAATGATTGCGCTATCGGGATGTGTGATTTCGATGAGTAAGTAACACAAAAACAGTGTTTATTATTGTGAAACCTTAGAGAGACGAGTATATCCTTCAAAGGAAATGGGGTTCTAACATTTTGCTGAACTACGACCAAGGGAGGGAATTTTCAGTGGAGGAAAGGGTATCTATACAACACGTGCGTCTGCATTGGAACAACATATTAAATTAATGTTTATTGATGGTAGAACTAAAGTTACTGAAACGCATGACAATGTGCCTCTTTAAATATTATCACTGCCTCAAAAATAACGGGAGGTCCAAATACGTATTTTTAAACCATATGTTATTTTAACACTGATAAATATTTACTGTTCGAAATAGTAACTATAAGACAGTATCATAGTTCCGCGAACCGAAATGATTCCATCGTACTCTTGAACAACGTTGGGAAATTTTGCAAACTTATTTCCAAAGTGAGTTTGTGAAAACACTTCGTGAGACTAGCTTGCTAATGGACAACGTGCATGGTCCCCGTCGTCGTAGGGTGTGTACTGACGATGATTTGGCTACTGTGGCCGAAAGCGTGCAACTCAATCCAAGAACAGCGGCTCGGAATCTATCTTAACAACTCGATATTTCTGGCACGAGCATGATGGGAATATTACACAAATATCGGGGATTATTCACTTAGAAAGTCCCCTCAAAAACAAAAATTGGAAAAACACGGTAATAATATCATAACTTTTAAAGTGTTATTGTGATCATATTGGAATGTACAAGAAATTTGTAGAGAAGGAGCCAGGCTTTTACAAAATTCTAGTTTGAGACAACCTGTGTCAATACAGTTGTTGCAAAAGGGAGTCAAAGTTAACCACTTTGGTGCTGTTGCAACTTGCAAAGCCTGGTACTTCTACATTTAGAAGGCGATTACAAAGACATTTTACTTTTAAGAATCTGCTATGCAAGACAAACAAAAAATCACATAAGGTTGGAACGAAGTTCCTTTCGATATATATTATATACCCGTTAGTTCCAACACGCCTAAGCCGCCCGTTGAAAAATACGATAATTTAAATAGATCTTTTAGAAAAGATACTTTGTAAAATGATAATCTTTTCAATAAATAATCTATATTTTGCGAACTTGGGGTCAGATTAGTATTTTTTTGTATTTATTTATGTAATATTTTGTACATATATTTTTTTGTATTTATAATTTTCGAACAACGAAATACGAAGATGATAAAATCTTTTAAGAAAATTTTTTTTCTTTATATAATGTATTTAAAAAAAAAATTATATTTTTAGGTCCTCTTTGTAAGAATATGTATTATATATTCCCGAGAAGCTCATTTTTTTAAAGAGAGGAACTTATTGATGATTGATGTTTTTTTAGGAAAAGGTACTATTTTTATTACAAAGAAGTAATTTTTTAAGAACAGGTACTTTTTAAAGAAGTGGTACTCTTTTTAGGAAAAGGTTATTTTTTAAGAAACCGTACTTATTTTCAGAAAGACTACTTGTCACAAGAAAAGAAAAGGTATTATTTTATTTTAAAGAAAATGTATTTTTAAAAAAAGGAATTTTTGTAAGCAAATGTTTTTTTGAGAGAAAGTATTTTTTTGAAGAAAACGTTTTTTTAAGTAATTAAACTTTTTAATAGAATTGGTCGACAACAAAAGAAGTCTTTAAAGAAAATGTAGTTTTTTAAGAAAAGGCAATTTTTTGTAAGAAAATATACTGTGTTAAGAAAAGGTATTTATTTAAAAAAAAATCTTTTTTTTAAGAAAACGTACTTTTTGTAAGAAAATTTACTTTTTTTTTAGCGAAGGTACTTCTTTAAGATAAGGTATTTTTTTAAGAAAATATACTTTCTTTAAGAATATGAATAGGTATTTTTTTGAGAAAAAATTTTTTTTTTAAGAAGAGGCACTTATTTAAGAAGATTTACTTTTTTCAAACTTCTTTCACAATGGCTTTTTTAAATTTACATTCTGTTGGATTCAAAACTAAAATATATGGTAAATATTGGTTACAGGCTCCACCTAGAAAACTTCCCATTAAACAAGAAATTTCTCAACATATGTGAGACATCTAGTTAGTCTAGACACAAACCAAAGCAAAAGTAAACAATATAGTTGATAATAGTGGGATAAATAGTGGCATAATAGTGTTGAAAGAAAATTTGTTACATTTTTGTTCATTTATCCCCCATCCCGCTACGTGCGATAAGGATAACGTCAAAAAAATATTAAGTTATCTCAAGGCATTTGGAAATGCCTACTTCTAAAATTTGGATTTTATTTCAACTTGTAAAAAACTGAAAAGGTACCGTGATTCATTCAGTATTTTCTTTAGTTTTTTTCCAAGAAACCTATAGAAATTTTTGAATTTTTATGAAAGACAAGGCTTTGGCAAATATATTTACTGTAAAATTATGATCATTCGAAAATGCACCCTGCAGTCAGTATTCACTGAAAATGTGCAATTTTTGAACAAATTTCTCACTTTCGATGTGTGGCAAAAACTTCGCTAGGAGTTTTTAATATTTTTTTAAATTAAAGTAGTAAAATTTTCACAGAAAATTTGTTTGAGTTTAAAAATCTCTAAGGTTTTATACAATTTGGAAAAATGCTGAATTGGATTTAATTGACCACGCATTGGTCTCTAGCATATACAAAATTAGTAAGATACCATCTATATGTACTTATACTTTACATCAAATTTTTATAAGGTTTTTCCAAAATTATTTATTTTGAGTTTTTTCGTATTTTTGTATATTATTTTATATATTTTTATATTATATAAAACAATGACCATTTATTTAAAATAGCCTCAACACATCGATTTTAATGGCACGAATCCTTTATTGTTATCCCGAAGCATAGTTGTATGAAATAGTTATAACGGGTGAAAAACCAAAAGGATGGGTATGGGTTTCGGACACTTAAAATAAATGCAAAAAAAGGTTTTCCAAAATAAATGACATCAGGTAAAAAAATATGAAGTGTTTGCGTAGTTGCCATCGTGGACGATGCAATCGTCCGGGTACAGAAATTACAAAATCAGGTTAAAGTATAAGGTTTGCGAGTGAGACCTACACTTGTTGTAATACTGTACATAGACATATTATATACGGTTAGAAAATTAAACCTCTCTTCTATAAAACTGTGTGCAGAAATATTCACAATTTTGGGGAAAATACGAAAAAAAATTGAAATTAAAATATATCCACAAGTACATATTGATGGTATCTCACTAACTTCTGTACACGTTAAGACCAGTGCACGGCAATTTAAACCCAATTAAGTTCTTTTTTTTTAAATAGTAGAAAAAACTTAAAGATTTTTAATCCTAAGCAAATCTCCTATGAAAATTCGTCTCTTTTTACATATTAAGGGCACCTGAGCTCATTTATGCGTAGGATATATTTATTTGTTGGCATCCATTTAAGAACATTTTCGTCTACAATAAAAATATATAAAAAACAACGAGCGAAATTGTTGCAACCTTTGAAATTGAAAAATTTGTTAAAAAATTTTACATTTTCAATAAAAGATCATAATTTTGCATGAAATATATTTGCCAAAGTCTTGTCTTTACATAGGTTTCTTGAAAAAAACTAACGAAAATTCAGAATGAATCATGGTTCCTTTTTCGAATCAACACTCAGGGGATGCCACCTCTAAATGCGGTGCTTTGTGTTGGCGAAGGAAATTTGAGGTAGTGGAGGGTGGAAAGAGAGAGTAGTGTCTGTTGACATTTGCCTGGAATCTTTTAGGTCACAATTGGTGGGAAATACATTAGCCGGAAGTTTACGAACTCTACGGCTGAAGAACGAATTTTCTCTATAGTGAGTAGTGCGAGTAGAACCGGCCAATTGATAAAAAACTGGCATAAGTTGACGGTTGTCCAAGGAACACATACCGTGGAAGTATCCATAGAACAGCGATATTTTCGGGGAAGTATTTTGTTTTTTACAGGTTGAAAAAATCCAATTTTGAGAAGCCCGCGTTACCGCGTTGGGGTAACTTTAAAATCGTACAATGTGTTCTTTACTAAAGTGTTTCGCTCAAATGGCAGAGTCATTAACAAAAAACTGAGAAAGTTAAAAAAAAAATACAATTTCCAACTTTGATCGAGACTATCGTAATAACGGTAAGATATTTCGGAACACTTAGGGTATTTTTTATTTGTCTCGCATAGTAGATTTTTAAAAGTATAAAATCTTTGTAATCGACCTATACGTGAACAGCACCAAAATGGTTAAGTTTGACACTCTGTATCACCGACTGCGTTGACACAGAGTACCTCTGAATAAAATATTCTCAAAGTCTGACTCTTCCTCTATAAATGCCTGGGTACATTCAAAAATCACCAAAATAATATTTTAAAAGTTGTGATATTATTATCGTGATTTTTGCAAGCGGCCCCACTACGATTCGTGGTTAATATTAACAAAAAAAATTAAAACAAGCAATAATACGTCAATAGTAAGCAAAATACGACGCAGTTGTTTTGAAAAACAAAAACTATCGAAATTTAACGGTAATATACCTGACTGTGCGATTTTCAATGATGATATATCGCAATAATCCTTGACTCATTGCCTACAATCGGGTGTTTACGGAACTTGAAATTTTATACTAGATCAAGGGGCGACAGACCCTTGTTAATGTTTGTGGATGAATTAAGTAGTTGTGCCAACTTCAGAATGTAACAGTATGACTCATACATATAATTTTTGACCTTTCACTATGCTTAAACAATGGAACATATTAAAAATTTTAAATTTTGTTCTAAAAGAAAAGGAAAACATATTTGTCTACAATTTTGAATATCGTACCCCAAATCGGATTATTAAAGCAGCGTACTAATATAACATATTATACCTAATTTCAAGCTTCGAAATCATCAACGATTTCTGAATTCAAAGCCCCTACAACTTTACACGAACAACAAAAAAAATACCGTTTTAAATTTTTCTCTATTTGACTTGAATTGGCTAATGACTTCGTATAGATGATATATAATGGTTTCCAACCTCCACCAAATTTTAGACACATAATCCCTCTATAGTTAGATATTATTTTATGCAAAAACCACGAGGGTACGCAAGTACGCCACCGCGAATAATTTTATTTCTATTCTATTTTTCTTTCAAAAAAATTTCTGAGGGTGACGCTTGCGAGATTTTTAGAGCGTTTGTGGCACGTCTTACAATTATCCGATCGGGGAACAATTTTGCACACACCAGGTTTTGGAGCAAATTAACAAAACTGGAGGGTGAGACCAATACACTTTCATCGCTAAAAAATGTCCATACAAAGAACAGCCACATTATTATATATATTAGACCGCCTCACAAAAAAAGTTCCTTTTGTCCACACCTCAAAATGTACCTTCGTTTCTTTTATGATGATTCCCAAAATATTTCGTGTCTAGCAGTAAGATTCCCCACCATACAATGGGAGTCGGTCTAATATATATTATTTAAGACTTTGATTGAAACCATACAATGCATTTCTTACAATTACCAAATTTCGGTCCGGTTAATACTATTGTTTATGACAGAGAACATTTGAATAATTGTCTGCATATGTTTTAAATTTCGTTTACATTGAGTCCAGTGCTTTTAACTTTTTGGCAATTAAAATTCAAATCATTAAAGTTAATGTATACTAAGGCAATGGTTACAAATGAGTATAGTAGTTGATTTAATTTTCTTTAGAAATTAACTAGGTATTTGTTGAACTACACGCTGAAAAAAACAACGGCCTCTGTAACATATTCTGCCAAACATATTCTGCAGGAACCATATATATTTTTGGAACACACTTCAAACACTAATACCTTTGCAAGTTCATGCTTTTACGTGGATACATATGCGTTCGTCATCCCAAACATCCATATACTTACCTAAAAGCATTCGAGTGTTTCCCCCAAACTTCCATATAATTACGTGGAAACATGTGCATATTTCCTCCTAAACATAATAATATTTAGAAACCAATTATTCTTTGAATTCAATATATTTGTATAATTTATTATAATTCATTTTACCAGTACAAATTCAGATTTATAAATAAATTAATACAAAAAATTTAAATATTTTAAACCGCCCTTTTTCCGTTACTTGCATTGAATGCATTATTTGTTTTGTTTTTTCATGAAATGAGAAGCTGCTCTTCTTTTGCTTCTGTTTTCTTTGTTGCCTCTCATGTTTTTGTTTTCAGAAGGCACAAATGGTCCGCCGTTCCGATTTTCTCAGTAAAGGCTCGGACAGGCAAAGGGCTTCACGATGTTGCCCTTTCCTAAAAGTAGTTTCTCACTTTGGTAGCACACATTCATATATATACGAAACACATATACAAACACCAAAGAAACATCACAAACCATTTAACCGTCCGAGCGTTTGTTTCTTATTTTTTTTCATTGAACCATCGCTGTTGATATCCTCTGTCCGATGCAGTGTTGCCAGTTTAGCATAATTAATGCTTTTTTAGCATATTTTTTTTTTGGCGTCAGCATAATTTTTTTTGAAACATTATGCTAAATGCTTTTTAGCATAATTTTCACCAAATTTTTCCACAATTTGATATTTTTCATAAAATTTTTAGCATAATTTTGTACATATTGCACAATTTTCCATCAAATTTTGTTTTTGTATTTTACCTTTTAATTACATGTAACAAGTATTTTTCTGAATAAATATCGAATTTTTGGAATCTGAAAACACACCTCCAGTTTATATTTTGATTCATGTAACAATACAATCTTTCTTATGAGCCAACACACACCAAACGATGAGAAACGAAACATTTGATCATTAAATTTTCTTGCCTCCTGTTTTCAGCCTTAGAGGCGGATTTCTCCCGAACCATTAACAAAACTTTAAGACTAAGAAACATTATTTTCTATGCAACGTATGTCACACTTTTATATTACATTTCGTGCAAAATTGTTGGCATTTCGTTCAAAACTTGGCAAAAAAAAAAATAAAAACTAATAATTTACTTATTTGGAAAAATTAAATGTATTACCTCTCAGATTAAAATTTCAGGACTTACTACTAATAAGTGTAGTTACAAATATAAACCGAAAATGTAAATGTTTATGAAATGTTTATGACACACAAGATATTTCTGATAAATCATCGGAGTTCCTGTATTATAAAAAACGAAAAATATTTAAACAAACTGACTTTTTATTATAATGTTTTTATGGAATCCATTTTATTTTTATTATTCGATCGTTAAGATGTTTGTTCTTTAATAATTTTTTCGGTTCAAAATCAATTTCTATTAAAAAATTCTTTAATAACAAAACTAATTCCCATAGAATACATAATTAAAAAAATAATGTAAAATTGAATGTCATGGTGGATGTTCGGGAAAATAGATACTTCAAGGCCCACCAAGGCATATCATCAGCTCCTTACTCCCAAAACATCTATGCAATGCCTTTCGGTGCAAGCCTGCATAGGAAAGAAATGTTGTGAACATTGATGGTTATGGTAAAGTATTGTTGTCGATGATTTCACATAAGTAGGAGGTTAGAGAATTCTCGATTAGTTGAGATTTGTTTATACCCATAATGTGGATGATATATGTACCTAAATACTTGTGGAGAAGGGAGCTGATGACATGTCTTGGTGGGCCTTGAAATAGCTATATTCACATTAGGTTTTTAATAATATATTCTGTGGAAATATCCGTTTTGTTACAAAATTGCTTTTCCCACATCCCTAATTTCAAAATGCTTTTTCTTTGTTTATAAAAGTTAAGGTCCAATAAGTCTTGACTGTAGACGGCAAGCGATCAGCTCTTTGAGTTGAGGTTACATTTTGCAGACTTCTGCAAGTTGCAGAATCAACCGTCAGCCGTCAAGACCGATCAGCTGGTATTGTTATTGCTTTTACTTCGACAGTTTGTGCGCGGCAATACATAATTGCACGGCAACCACAATTTTCTTTTTATTTTTAACACAAAACTCATACATGCAAATTATATTTTGTACGAATGCTCTTCGATCAGTTTTTTTGTTTTGTTTTGTCTTTCGTATTCGTATAAAGGTCCAATTAGTCTTGACGGTTTACGGTAGACGGTTGACGTTCTACACTATATTGCGCGGTTACCGTCATTGCCAGACTTATTGGACCTTTATACGAATTTGTGAAAAAAAATAGTGCTTAAAAATGCTATAGTAGGTACTAAATAATACACACAGAGGCAAATATATAATAAATTAACTTTTTTTATTTCTAGCATAATGTTTTTGCATTTTGCACAATTTGTTTGATGTTTTTAGCGTAATTTCTTTCCATTTTGCACAATTTTTTTGGGCATTTAGCATAATTTGACGGCTCTGGCAACACTGGTCCGATGAACCATTTTCGAGTGAATACATGAAACTTTGAGTGAAATTTACACGAACATTGGAATTTTTGAGAGAATAATGCCAAAGTACCGAAACACACTTATAAGATAGACTCTCTCGTTGTCCCTTTTTGATTACCTTGCTCTCGAGAGAGCATAAACAGTGCAACAACTGTATTTGTATCACAAACCCATATCGATTTGGGTCGCAAACACATATATTATAACATATTATTCATTGTGTAGCAAACACAATCTGTTTTCACACAAGTATATTATAATTCCGACGAGCTCCAACCACACGTATATATGCATCGAACGACAGATTTTTCAGCGTGTATGCAACTAAGGAATTTTATCTGTGTACAATTTTTGTTTCGGAAGATATGCCCACGCCATTGCTTGTCCTGCATAGCAATACTGTGAACCTTATATTTACCGAGGACATCCGCTAGTTGGATAGTAAACGTAAACGAAAACAATTCATGTTAAGTTCAATAAAAGACATGTCATCAGAAGAGTAAGGTCAATAAAATGGGTAACGCAATAGGAACAGTTCTCGAATTTATTTGTGAAAATCAAAACATTTCACAGCTGTAGGAGAAAGTGCAGTGCATTTGGTTTGAGTTTTCTCACGGCGTCTCATCATATTCAGGGAATCAGCCACCAACAAAATTTATGTTGAATTGAGTTATTTGACGAATTAAATAATCATTTTGTAAATTTTAAATATTTCGTTTTTAAACTGGAATAATTTTTAATGGAAATGTAGTTATTTTGGAGAGATTAATCCTGGAGTTGTGAGAAGATTGTAGGTATTTATTTTTTTGCAATTTACACTATCATCATTATTCTGTTAATCAGTCATTGTTCGTATAAGTTGTTTTCGTTCCCTGATAACAAACTTTCAAATTACGTGGTATTCTTCCGTAACACTATCTTTCATACTAATGTAACGGAACATGCCACATAATGTGCTAATGAAAATCAATTCCTTTGTCTTTCGCCCTCCATTTCAGAATTCTTGAACCACAAACTGTGGCATTCATTATGCTTATTTGCTTTCCATGATTAAATTAGCAATGATTGCTGTCGCAACAGTTGATTGTAACTGGCAGTGGTGAACTGAATAGAATACGACGAATCAAGTTAATGAACCACATACATCATCTGGCTGCATTGTAGCCAAATATAGAGATGTCTATAGATGGCAGAATTCAATCCAAACTATGGCGCATTGTACTTGAATGTAACTTTCAATGTTAGAAATATGTAAGAAATTATTTACTTTTCGAGTCAGTCAAGTCAAGTCAGCCAGTATGAATTATGTACAATAAAAAAGGCATAACAAATTTTCACTATTTTCACAATTGTCTATGATGTTGAAGAGATGACTTTTGGGAAATAGGTTTTCCTGTTCACTTTCTGTGACACTGAAAGCAGATGAAACAAGGCGATGAGCTGGAGTTGATTAGCTGGTTGATGGTAAGAAAGAAAACTGATCTCTTGGTTGGCAGATATCTTTGGATAAAGTAAGAGTTGCTAATACCATTAAGGTGATGGAAATGATGCAGATAACCATGTCTGACATTAACTGATAATATTTATTATGTTTGAGTTGATACTATTAACCCATTATGGACAAATACAAAATCATGAAAATCATGTAATATGTGGGCATTATGAACTTTGAACATGACACTCAATACAAAATTAATGCAATGCAAATTTTTAAATGTGTTGTTCGAATTTCAACTATTCTAGTATACTATAATATACCAACTTCTAACCGGAATCTCAGAGAATTTAATGACGTTCTGCATATATTTTGACAATTCTGTAATCCCATTCAATTGTTGAAATTCTGCGGGATAAGCCGGAACAATATTTCTGAAAATATTTATTACAACCAAATAATAGTTGGCTCAAACAAAAGCTCGAGCTCATATTAATGTTAAGAAACTGAAATCTCTAAACTTGATATTTCAAGATATTTTAAAAGAGATATACAATTCTTTCAATTTTTACGAGATCATAACATTAGATGTCAGGGGACACCCGGTTGGAACGTTGAAAAATACGATAATTTAAATAGATCTAAGAAAGATATTTAGGTATTTTTTTCAGAAAATTAACTTGTTTTAAGAAAAGACACTAATTTAAGAAAATTTTATTTTTTTAAACTTCTTTCACTTTGGTTTATCTAAACTTACTTTTTATTGGGTTCAAAACTACAATACATACTAAATATTGGTTACAGGCTCCACCTGAAAAACTTTCCATTAAACGCGAAATTTCCCAACATATTTAAGACATCTAGTTAGTCTAGACACAAACCAAAGCAAAAGTACCCAATATTGTCGATAATAGTAGGTATTAGCATAATAGTGTTAAAACAGAAGTTGTTTAATTTTTTTCATTTAGCCCCCATCCCGCAACTTGCGATAAGGAACTTCGTTCCAAAACAAATAATATTTTTAGTCAGCAATATGATCAAATACGTCAAAAGGTGTCAGCAAAATATACATAATGATAATAATAACAACATAAATACAGAAAGAGGAGAGAAAGCACGACGACGACAAATGCAATTAGTTGCAAAGTGAAATAGACGGTCTGTGGCCTAGAACGCTAAGACGCTGATAAGTAGAGTCACAAACTTCGAAACGGTAGTCCGCTAACGTGACTTCTCTGGTGCTGAAACTTTAAATTTTTCAATTTGCAGAATAAATTCGTAGTCTGTGTAGCTCGTAAGAAATATAAAAATATTCTTTTAAAAGATATTAATACTTGTGTTTTCTTTGAAAAACCAATTAACCCATCAAACAAAGCAAGATTGCGGCGATACCTCCAACATATCGCGCAGCAAACAAATTGTATTGCGGCAATAATCATATTCGTGTTACGGAAGTTTCCCTCGTAGGGAGAAAGTAATACTTGAAAGAGATACTCCCAAGCAATACGAAAACAATATTTCTAGAAGATAATTATGCAATACTCCCAGACAATCACTATGAAGATAGTTTTGCGATATCGCTATAGTATCATATGGGAGAGAGAAACAATGTATCGCTAGATAGCCTGCCAGAAGAAAAAAGGAAACAAGTTTTAATTTTTTTATAATTTGTGATTTTGTAGTTTTATAAATAATAATATTCCAATTAAAATTACAATATATTATGAAAAATATGAAAACTGCTTTCATCGAGACATTTTCAGCCAGGAATCTGCTTCTCTTTGGAGGGCACAACACCGGCTTGTAAGCTGCAGGTCAAACATTGTTTTTTGCTTTTTTAAACGTTTTTGTATTTAGTAAAGCTTTTTGGAGGACTGACCAATTGCATAGTTTGCGGATTTTCTATTTTGGGCTTCCTGGAATTATGGAATAGTGAAATGTGCAATAATGAACAAACTCAGGAGATTATTTATATTTATTATATAGATTATAGGACCGCCTTTTCCAAGACAGTAGACCATTGTGAAGGGATCCAATTTTTATAATTTTCCAAGTATTATAGTCCCCATTTAGTATTGCTGAAGTATCTCGAGAATGATAAAAAGAAGATACATAAAAATGCTACTTGGTTTCTCTTTTTTATGACTATAAAAAAGTGATATATTCGGCATATTGGGGACCGGTCATAACGCCCAACGGTCATAACGCCCAACGGTCATAACGCCCAACGGTCATAACGCCCAATTTGTTTTAAGGCCTTATGACCGCTCTGAGGGCCCAAAAAAAAATGTGGGCGTTTTGACCGATTTTTGTTTCTTTTTAAATTATAACGAGTAGTAATTCAATATAAGCAATGGTTACTAATTCAATATTTATTATTGATATTTTGAAAATACGGTACAAGGCCTATAAGCATCCTGCTTACGTATGTCAAACCCGTTAATTATTTTGTCCGCCGGAAGGATTAGCAAAACCAATAACATTTTAAATATTCGCCTTACGGCTCACATTACTTCCCTCATCTTTGCCAATTTCCGTCTCAGTGCCTGGCAGTAATGAAACCAGCATCCCTTCAGGTGCACTTTTGGAAAAACTTGTATAATAGCATTTCGAAGTCGCTAGTAGAAGTCGTAGGCTTAAGTTGAAAAATGTTGGCATTACTAAACTCCAGAATGTGTTCATATGCCTTTTGAGATTTATTGGACATCAAGACAAATGCGAAAGGGAAACCCTAAATACACAAAAATTGTCATTACTATTCCAAAGTGAATGAGGAATGCAATTTGGAAATGGAAGAAATTATGGAGCTGGTGCTGATTAGAATTTCCCAAGTGAAAAAATGAAATCGCGCGATTTTATTTCAAATTCTCCTCATCACCAGCTCCATAATTTCTTCCTTTTCCAAATTGCATTCCCCATTCACTTTTTAAATGTTAGTATTAAGTAGTAAAACAATAAGTGAAATGATGAAAGGAGTCGCAAAATGGAGCGTGTGATTCCCTTAGAATTTCACACACTCTAATGATCTGGAGTTTGTTAATAATTTGAATAGATGCATTACAATTTTCTTGGTAACAAATCTATCTCTGTATACAATCTTTTTCTTTATTTATATATTTAGATTTCACTTTATAAAGTTGTTTGTTGTTTGGAATATGCACCAATTCACAATTTCTTCGAGCACTACCAACAAATTGAAATTAACATTGTCACCCATTCTTCTCACTGGTTCATAAACAACTGAATGAATGTTGCAATTACATCTATCATCAAACAATTCTACTTTTCAGCCTGAAGAAATTATTGTACAGTTTCTTCTCCAACGGTAACAACACTTTTTTCCAAAAACATTCAAATTTGCTCATAAGTTGAGAAAAAATATCAAGATAATATTTGGGCATTATGACCGCGCTAGAGGAGGTCATAACGCCCCAAAATTTTGAGATTTGTGTCCATCCATGTGTTGGGCCTTGTGACCGCTCTCAGTCATAAGGCCTAAAAAAAAATTTGGGCGTTATGACCGTTGGGCGTTATGACCGGTCGCCGCAACATCGCTATGGTACATCTTCCAATTGTTTGTGGAGTAACTTTGTGCTGATTTTTATAATGTATCCAATACCTAATGGCGATTTCGTTTCTGACAAAAAATTCAACATTTTTTTGCGTCCTTTGCCAAAATAGTGCTCTTTTGTATCCGTTTGTGCAAAAAATGCAACCCTACTTTAAGATATTGTGTTCTTGTCTGAGAATCTCACACTCAAAGTGTGGAAAAATGTTACATTTTCTCGCTCTCAGCGTTTCACGTTGGAGAATGTTGCCCGATAAAATGGCTAACTTTCTGTCTATTTGTGTGTGTTGTTTGTCCTCGCTATGCTAATTTCTCTACCTATTGTGTGGAGGGCTAAGTTATTTTTAGCGACTTCAGTTATAATCGCTTAACTCCTCAAAGAAGTGGTCGAATTGTTACTTTAGGGGGAATAAAAAATACCGATTTTTTGGGTACTCTGTCGGCCAGTTTGCACGAAGATTCCCTTAACGTTGCTTAATACCGCTTAAGCCTCCATATACATTAGCAGAATTTTAGACAACCGAGGTAAATAAAACACTCTAAAAAGCAAAAGGAAGTATGAAAATATGAGAAAATGTAACACTATGCTGGCAATTCAATAGGACGATTATACTGTCAGCCCCTTCACCATTTATGTCAGCTAATTCAAGAATACGTCTTATAAAAATTGTCATCACCTACTGACATGATCCTAAGGAAATACTACTGACAATATCTTGAAGACAAAAATTTCCAACTTGGATGGATCAAAAGTTGTTGTACTTTTAAAATTTAATTTCTGTAAAATAAAACTAACGAATGTTTGAGATTTACGGTTTTTGTCTCAAAAACAATGTCAAGTTTCTTGGAAGAATATTTTTCGATTTCGATCAGGTTTTTTTCTTTTCTGTAATCAGGGTTTGGAACTCACGTTCATTTCGAAGTTTTAGGCTCTTCTTTGTTTGATGCTCTTCGAAGTTTGAGGCTCGACTTAGCGTTCTAGGCCAGTGACCGTCTTGTTCACATTGTCACTAATTGCAGTTGTCGTCGTCGGAATCTATTTATAGGACACAACTATATATATTTTTGTTAGTGTTCTATTTTTTTTGTTCGGGTTCTAGGTATGATGCGATCTGAAATTATTTCTTGGAAGACAATTTTTCGATTTCCTTTGAGCTATACAGATCAGGGGTTTTTCTACCTTGTTTTCTGTAGTTACAAAAAATGTAAACAGTCGGAACCAGTATTTGAACTCACTTTGGTGGGCGACAGTTTTGAAGTTTGAGGTAGAGTTGGGTAGTTCATTTAGGGTGACCAGACATCACCCTCACGAACGCAATGCACATGTTCGATACGGCGAGTGTGTTCGTGATTGTTATGTCCGGGCACCTTAAATGAACGAGTTCGAGAACTAGTGATCGAGTTCGATACAAGTTAGTTAGGCCAATGACCGTCTTGTTAACATTGCAGTTTTCGTCGTCGGCATTTCTCTCCTTTTTCAATTTAAAGAAAAAAATCATGCTGTTAGCAGACGGTGATAACAACGGATAATTCGTGATGAGTTAAACTTGTTTCCGTACAAAGTTCAATTTACAAGCAAGTTTTACCCTCTGGATTGGTCTATTCGCGTGAAATTTTGCCAAATAAGTATTGAAATTTGCCGAAAAAGCAACAACTTGATAAATTGATTGTTTATGTATGATGAGGCCCATTTTGATCTAAACGGCAATATACGCAAGCAAAATTGTCATCTATGGAGTGAATCTCATCCAGTAATACTCCGTGACACGGAACTGCACCCAGAACGCGTCACTGTGTGGCGCGCAGTTTCATCAAGGTGCATTGTGGGGCCGTAGTTCTTTGAAGAAAAGTGTAAGAGTAACTGCCAAGTGGACCATTATTTAAAGATGCTGAATGTTGAGGACGTATCCGTTTCATCAGCATTTGATTCTAGCAACATGGAACAACTGCACACATACCGGTTATGGCGGACCTCAGACGATAATTCCCAAACAAATTAATATCCAGAAACTTAATTCTCCCCTGGCCCCCAATCACCTAACCTTACTGCGAGACCAGTTACGGCGGACCTCCAACGAAAATTCCCACACAAATTAATATCCAGAAACTTCAGTTTCCGCTGGTCCCCAAGGTCACCTGACCTTACTACACTAGACTTTTTAAAGGTTATGTCAAGCAAGAGGTGTATAAAATAAAACAAAGCAATTTGATTGAATTAAAGCAGACCAAAAGAACAATAATTGAGGCAATTCCGACTTCAACCGTTCAGTCCCTACTGAATAATATGCCGATCAGGGGTCGCAAATGCGTGGATGATCATGCAAGTCATTCACGGTCTACCATCTTCAAACCCAATTAGTTATATAAAATAAAATTGAATTTCTATGCAAATCGTCTGCCATGCTTTTCCTTTCAGTAGTTCTCAGCAAATAAAGCCACATTTGGGTCACAAAAACATATATTATAACTTATTACTCATTCAGACTCCAACATATAATATTGAATAGCAAAAACAATTAGGGTGTTCACGAAGGACTGCTTATCAGCTTATCAGCTCATGTGCTTATCTCGCCAACAACAAAATACATTGAAATAAAATAAGCAACTTTGAGCAACCTGTGCCTTTGACAAAAGCTTATCAGCTTATCAGCTTATTTGTAGTGTTGGAAAATACCAAAAATTTAACTTGCTGACAACACTAAAAACACGAAGTTTTAGCAAATGGCATCTCAAATTTTATATTTAAGTATTGGTAGCACTGGTATTTACATCTGTTTTTTGTTTATTAAAAAAAACAATCAAAATGAGCGCAAGTCGGGGGGTCGGGGAAACCTATGTGTACAAACGCAAAACCATAAATATTTGCATCGTATACATTTCTGACTACTTACCTTTAATGAATTCAATTTCCAAAGTACTCATATTGACTCTGAAGTCCATAATTTGTTGTTTAATGCTCTGCTTAGGCATTTTACAAACAATTTCAATTGTACATTGATGGTTTTGATTTCATTTATCGAACAGCTGATTGAAAAAAATAAGCAGATAAGCAGATAACCAACATGGAAGGGTGTTCACGTAGCCCAGAGCTTATTTTTCATCTTTTCAGCACATAAGCTGATAAGCAGCCCTGCGTGAACAACCTAAATGTGTTTGGACACAAGTTTGCACAAGCTTCAAACACGTTATATTTGCAAACAAACAAAAAACAAAGTCAGACTTTTCAGCGTGTAGGCACAAAAAAATCAAATTTTTACAAGCAAGCCTACCAAAAATATTATTCAATGAACATTTGATTTGTCTCTATGATAAAATATATATTTATATAGTTACCAATAATTATTGAAAAGTATGGAACTGTTATCTTGTTTTAAATACAATTAGGATAATACATTATAGTCCTAAGAAACTACTTGTAAACTTAGGGTAAGCATGTTTCTTAATTTGTTTTAAAAAAGGCTCAATAAATCTAACTTTAACTTTAACTTTGATTTATTTATGTTTCCAATTAAAAAATATATTGACTTGATTGCACGATATAGGGGCTGAAATAAATCGAGCTAGAATTCCTAATATTACCTTCACGCACGGGATTTCACACACGGAGGTAAACCTCGACAACCACGACTGCAATTAGTGACACTGTGAACAAGACGGTCACATTCTGCTCATAGTTTATGCTCTTGAAATAAACGGATAATAACCAAGTGTTCCACCAAATAAGAGACAGATAATAACTAAAAGCTTAAATTTATATACAAAACCGCGAGACAATTTGTGCTCAAATTGCAACAATCGTATTTAAACGCTGAAAAAACGGTCAAGCAACATACTGCAGGAAACACGTAAGCATTGTTTTCATGAATTTTAAGTCTGTAGCGTTTTTTGATGTGTGGACAGCTATAGGCGCGAGTAAGGACTAAACTCACAAAGTGAACACATCCAAAGAAAAAAGCACACAGATTTGTCCGACTGCGATCACAGATTGTTTGGCGTTAAACTCCTCCGAAACGGCTGGACCGATTTGTATGAAATTTAGTGTACATATCGGGTAGGTTTTAGAATCGGCCATCATCTATTTTGCATACCCCTAAATGAAAATGATCCACCCCTATATAGAACACAGATTTGTCCGACTGCGATTGTCAGATTGCGAAAAAAACACACATTGATGTAGCGGCAGCGGATAGTTGTCTTATGTGGGTGCGGAGCACTCTCAGAGCAAAGAGAATAATGACGTAGTTATTTATACATATATTAAAAATGAGATAGCAAGAGAGCAAAGAAAATTGTGTGAACTGGTGCAGCGTATTTACGAACATAACAATGTATGTAAGTGCATGTGTCTGTTGCTTTGCATTCTCTTTCATTTTTGTGGAAATAAAACAAAAAGTATTAAGCAAGAAAATAATGACACATGTACTTACACTGGTCTTTAAATAATTTTAGGTATTAGTATTATTTATATGTAATGCCATCATATGATTCAACGCTGTTTTTTATTTTCCAATGTAACATTTACTAATGTGTTCATAGAAATCGAACAGGTACCGTGTAACAAAAAGGTGTTAACACATCGCCGGTGAATTCGAACACTCATTGGTTTTTTTTCAGCAGTTTCTAACAAACAAAGCCACATTTGGGTCACAAAACACATATTCTAACCTTTTAATCGTTGTGTCTCAAACATGTAATATTGAATAGCAAACACAATTTGTTTGCATACAAGTATATTATATTTGCGACACGTTATATTTCCATCCAAACAGCAAAAAAATTATGATTTTTTAGCGTGCAATATGTGAATATGTTTAACTTGAATACCATTAAATTAAACCATTGATAACCATTAAATTTCTAGACAGTCATATTTAGTGAATTAATTAGCAGTTGTTGCTCTATTTTTCTTTTATGTAGTTTCCACATTTTGGTGTTGAGTTTAAAAATATAATAATGAATTTCCCCAAAAATGGGTCAAATTGACACAAGGATCAACGGAAGGGTAAATATTCAAAGAATGTAAAAGGGTTAAATAAACTCATGGGATGCTCATAAAGTACTTAAGTGTTTTTAGTTTAAAAGGATTTTAAAAATTGTTTTTTGTCAACCATTTTCTTTCTATTTTAAAAAATGTAACAAGTTTGGCTCGAGGTCAGTTATTTCTATGGTTAGTTGACCATCATTTTCCGCCCTGTTTAATTGTCTATTAATTTATTTACCAATTTTCTAGGAAAGCTGTTGTTTTGTACATACTGAAACATAACACCTGTATGGACAAATTGACAACAAAACCTAAAATTCTGACGAAATATGTAGATGATTTGTTTGCAATAATTCGGGAAAATGAAACAATGGAGGCGTTAAACATATTGAATAGTTTCAATAATGACATAAAATTTACCATGTATGGGAAAGAAGACTATGCCCTCCATACTTTGGTAATAAGAGACAACGTTAGATTCAAAGTGGACTGCTATCAAACACCCACGGCGTCTGCAGGAACTATAAATATTTATTCGAACACCCACATATTAATTAATACCGACAGGTATCAGCTTCGTATTTTGACCATAAGTGACGTAGGATACCACCATGTATATACAATTTTGATTGACAATATATTAACAAACAACAGTTTTCCCAGAAAATTGATAAACTAATTAATAGAGAATTACACAGAGCGAAAAAGGAATGCCAACCAAACTACAATAACTAACCACGGGCTCAATTTATGTAATTTTTTTTGAAAATAAAACCATTTTTAAGACTTAAGTAAATATTCGCCACTTAGTGTAGATTTTACATTTCCGCCACTTAGTGTATATTTCCACCACTTAGTGTAGAGTACAAAACCGGCCATACACGCTGAAAAAACGGCATCTGTAACATATTCTCACAAACATATTCTGCATGCACCATGTATATGTTTTGAACTCACTTCAAACGTAAATATGTTTGCAAATCCCAAACTCACTTGTATTTAAATGCAAATAGTACCAAGTTTACTAGCAAACATGTATGCTTTTAGGTGGACACATATGAGTTCTTTATCGAAAACATCAATATATTTTCGTGGAAGCATTCGCGTGTTTCCCCCAAACCTCCATATACTTACGTGGAAACATATACGTATTTCGTTCCAATCATAATATCATTTCGAAATTAATTTTTTTTTGATTTCAATATGTATGTATTATTTATTACACAGCACGACAAAATCAAATTTTTATGAGTACACAATCTGAAAATAGGCTTAAAATAAAGAAATACGTGTCTCGGTGTTTTGAATTTTGAGAAAATCGAATTTTAGCTTCGAAGGACCGTGGAGGTTCACTTGTAATGTAATACTATTATAAAAAGTTCTATAAAAACAGAATGGATGAACCGATTTTAATGCTCGAGCCAGCTTTGAAAAGGGAATTACATTTTTAGATTTTTTTTTTAAATAACAAAACAATTTTTTTCTCCGCTGGATGGCACTTTAATTTTCATGTAAATTTAAAAAATAACCAAAAATCTAATTAATGTAAATGGCCAACATTTGTAATATAAAATATTTTTTTGTGTATTTTTACGTTACATTTACATTACTTTACATTACATTTTTGGTTATTTTTCACTTTCGTAGCGCACATACATATATATGTGAAGAACATACACAAAAACCAAAACAACATTACAAATCATTTATCCGTCCGAGTCTTTGTTTATTCTTTTTTCTCTCATCAAGCGCTTTTAATATCCTTTGTCCGATGAACCATTGACGACTGAATACTGAATACATGAAACTCAATACATCAGCCAAAGTAGGAAACACTGCCTTCGTCTACAATTTACAATCACATTCAGGAATATTTATGAATCACTGACTGAGAGATTAAAGCAAAAATACAGATCCACACTTACAAGATAGATCTGGAGAGAGTATAAGCAGTGCTATAAACACAGCTATATTTGTATCACAAACACAAATATATTTGGGTCGCAGCCATATATTATAATATATTAGTCATTGTGTCTCAAACATGTAAGATTGAATAGCAAACACAATTTGTTTGAACACACAATAAATTATATTTGCGACAAGCCCCAAACACACGTTATATTTGCATCCAATCAACAAAAAACTGCAGATTTTTAAGCATGTTATATTCCAGGGGTTCCCAAAGTGTGCGCCGCGCCGCCCTGGTGCGCCGTATAAAGTAAAGAGGGGCGCCGTGAGTCCATTCTCTAACATTATCCGAAACCAGAAATAAGTTTTGTATACGCAAATTCAAAATCAAACTCAAAAACTATATGTATTGTCTAAGAAATTATGATTTTTTTTTTATCGAAAATAGAGCAGAAAAAGCCGACAATGCTGCAATTTTTTATAATTTTAGATGTAGCATATTTTTTTTACAACACTGGCAACACTGATATAGATATATACTCGTCGCCGTCGCTCAGTCACCGAAAAGTACCTACGCGCTTGAAAACCTTTGATACCCTACCCCTCCCACGTCTTTATCCACCCCCGACTGCTTGCTCGCAATGTCCGTTCACTTCCTACTCAAGTAGTCAAGCTACAAGGCAAAAACACGCACATTCTGAAACTAACGGAGAGAATTGCGGCGTTTAGGAAGAAACTGCAGTTGTGGATAAAAAAAAAAATGAGTGGAGACAGCGGTCAAGATTGCTTCCCGCAATTGTATAAATTTGCGGTATCTAATTAACTGGATGTCTCGCAAGACCTGATGGCCCTTTTCACGGAACACCTATCGAAGCTCACAGAATGGTTTTCGAAGTACTTTGCAGATGATGAAGTCGAAAAATTTGCGTGGATCCAAGATCCTTTCCGTGCACAAGTGTCGCCAGGATTCACAACACAAGAGCAAGAGAGTCTCATTGAACTGTCTTGCGACAACAGCCTCAAAACTAGATTCACCAGTTCCGATTTGGTGGAGCTTTGATTATCGATTCAAAATGATTTTCCAAATTTAACTTCGAAGTCTTTAAAAATGTTCATTTCGTTTACCACATTATATATATGTGAAGCTGGATTTTCAGCTGTAGCTGTAATCTAGAGCAAATACCCCTCAAAAATCAAAGTGGAGCAAGAAATGAGAGTAGCAGTCTCAAGTCTAATTCCCCGCTTTGAAAATCTGTGCTGATATTATCAATCACACCCGTCACATTGATTTGACTGAGTACTATCGAATTTTATTTTTTTCCTTAAGTCTTTTTGGTTCTTCTCTGTTTCAATTCTGAATTCTTATACGAGTAAATACGAATAATAAAACTCAATTTCATATTGTGGATGTTTTAATTTTTGTGCGTATCTACCTAACTACTGTTATTGTAGGTACCTATTCCTTTCGACTATAAAATATATATGTATAGTCACTATATCTATTCCAAATAGTTTACTAAAGTAGGGCGCCGTGACAATATAGTAAACTTGTAAGTGGGCCGCGGGCTGAAAAAGATTGGGAACCCCTGTTATATTCCATAAGGCTGCACGAGTAATGTAATACTTAAAGTAGCTTAGGAAGTATGTACGTGGGATGTAAAGGGTTCTTCAACAGAGACGCTACAAAAGTAAATCGATAGGGACAGCAAACGACGCCATATTTTTTTCCGCTCTTTTGACATTCCTTTTTAGTAAGGTTTGCCATTTCATCATGGAAAGATATACGAGCCAACAACGAGTCGAAATTATTAAAATTTACTACCGAAATTTGGAGTCAGTGGCCTCCACTTTAAGAGCGCTGCGTCCAATTTATGGTCGTCATAATCGTCCTACCAGATCAATAATTGAGCGTCTAGTGGAAAAATTTTAATCCACAGGCACAGTACAAAATGTTCCCGTGCCAGTGAGATAAATAAGTGCCCGTAGTGTCGAGAATATTGCTGCCGCTGAGGCTTCAGTTCAAGAAAGCCAAAATGTGTCTCTCACACGTCGTTCTCAAGCGTTGGGCATCTCTGTGACGTCGTTGTGGCGAATTTTGCGAAAAGATCTTGGCCTACATCCTCACAAGATCAAATTGACGCAAGAACTGAAGCCGCTTGACCACCATAAGCGTCGTATGTTCGTGAATTGGGTTGAGCAACAACTTGAAAATGATTTGGATTTTCATCGGATAATCATCTTCAGCGATGAGGCTCATTTCTGGCTGAATGGCTTCGTCAATAAGCAAAATATGCGTTATTGGTCAGACAGCAATCCACAGGTAATCCATGAGTCATCATTGCATCCCGAAAAAATTACGGTTTGGTGCGGTTTATGGGCGGCGGCGTCATTGGGCCGTACTTCTTCCGTGATGATCAAGACCGGCACATTACTGTGAATGCGAATCGCTACCGTTCAATGATAACCGAATATTTTTGGCCCCAATTGGATAATATGGACTTGGAGGACATGTGGTTCCAACAGGACGACGCCACATGCCACACAGCGAATGCCACAATCAATTGATTGGAAACCAAGTTTGCTGAACGTGTTATCTCACGAAATGGCCCAGTCGATTGGCCGCCTCGGTCGTTCGATTTGACGCCGTTAGATTATTTCCTGTGGGGCTACGTCAAGTCTATGGTCTATGCCAACAAGCCAGCGACGATTGATGAACTTCGTACGAATATCGAACGCGAAATTGCAGCAGTATCGGCCGATTTATGCTTGAAAACCGTCGAAAATTGGGTTCAGCGTCTGGACTTCTGCAAGCGTGCCCGTGGTGGCCATGCAAAAGAAATCGAGTTCCATACATAATGGCATCGAACTGACTTTCACAGGAATAGAGAATTTCATTGGTATCTAAAACCGGTTTTGTTTTATTTAAAAAAAACTTTTGTAGTACTCTTATTGAAAAACCCATTACTTGGCGTTATAAAGAAACAATATTAAGCTGAGCATTTTACTACCACTAGCGAGTAAGTTCATATTGGATATGGGACTATTTATTCGTCAATTTCTTCCAAATGTTGATTTTTTTTTGTTAAATGCGCTTACGGTTTAGTATCTTTGCGGTCTTATTGTCTTTCTTGCAACACCTAAAGTCGATAGTACGAAGCTTGTTGGGATTATTTTCATAGCAGCTATATCTAAACGTTGAACGATATAGCCCATTGTAAAATTTTTCCCAATCAAACTCTTTAGGCCACATGCAGTGGAAATTAGTTCCTAGATTCATTACAAGGACATATGGGCAAGCGACGGAAGGCTAAAGCTATTCAGAAAGTGTATGCGAAGAAGAGGAAAAACAGTCAGAGAACACAATTAGCATTGCCTGGGTTATTGGATGACCACTTTACTGACTAATCTGATAATTGTAATTGTCCCTGAATTTGGTCTTGCATCATTTGCGCCAAATTGCGGTCCACATTAAGCCAAGGAAATAATGAATCGCGTTAATTTGCTTTCTAATCCCAGTTATGCTAAATAACATAACCACTAGTGACCTACTCATAGCAATTTACCGATTCAACAATCTTTGAGATACTTATTTCAAGAAACCCACAAGGGGTTAATGATAAATACACACTATAAATACTAAGAAAAATAATAAAGAAAAATAACAAGTCGTCCACAAAACCGTATTCCATATTAAAACAAACATCAAGTAAACAGCGTCAATTTGGGAAGAAAAGTTGGCTGGTATGGTGATACTTGGATGGAAAACTAAACGAACGCTGTACAAAAAGATGCCACTAAACTCCTTGAACGTGAAAAACCAGTCGGAGTGCCTAAGATCTTCGACATTGACTTTAATAATAATAAACCTGATGGCATCAGTGTGTCAAACAGTTAGTTTACGGGGTTGGTATATTCAGTGATGGCGTCAGGATAATTTTTCAAACAAACTGAAACATATGTTTTTTTTTGTTATTTGGATGCAAATGTAACGTGTTTGTAGCTTGTCACAAATAACGTATACTTGTGCCCAAACACTTTGTTTTTGCAATTATATATTACATGTTGGAGATACAATGAATAATATGATATGTGATTTTGTGACCCAAATATGTTGGTTTTTGTTTGAAAACTGCTGTCAGGGGACACTGGGTTGGAACGAAGTTAATTTCGTTATATATTATGTACTTGTTATTTCCAACACGGCTAAGGCGCCGGTTGAAAAATACGATAATTTAAATGGATCTTTAAGAATGGATACTTTGTGTAAAATCATGAACTTCTTTAGAGAATTTTTTTTTATAGAATGTATTTCTTTTTAAAGGATATATTAGGTGCTTTTTGTAAGAATGTGTATTATATTTTCCCGACAAGGATTTCTTTTACTTCTTTTATTACAAGTTAATGTTTTCTTTTAAGAAAAGGAAATATTTATACGAAGGAGTACTTTCTGAAAGAAAACGCCATAAGGGTTTGATTTTTTGCAAAGTACTCTTTTAAGAACAGGTACTTTTTAAAGAAGTGGTATTCTTTTTAGGAAAAGGTTATTTCTTTAAGAAAATTTACTCATTTTCAGAAAGGTTACTTATCTCAAGAAAAGAAAAGGTACTATTTTATTTTTAAGAATACATACTTTTAAGAAAAGGTATTTTTTTAAGAGAAGGTATTTTTTTTAAGAAAATGTTTTTTTTAAGAAGTGGGAATTTCTTTTAGAATTGTTGTTTTCAAGAATAGGTGCGTTCTTAAGATTAGGTTCTTGTCTCAATTAAAGTTATTTTGTTTCACGTAATGGTACTCTTTAAAGAAAGGCAGTTTTTAAGAAAAGGCAATTTGGTGTAAGAAAATTTACCTTTTTAAGAAAAGGAACTTATTTTCAAAAAATTACTTTTTTTAAGAAAACGTACTTTGCTTTAGAATACGAATAGGTATTTTTTTTGAGAAAATTTCCTTTTTTTAAGAAAAGGCACTTATTTATGAAATTGTTATTTTTTTAAACTTCTTTCACTTTGGCTTTTCTAAATTTACTTTTTATTGGGTTCAAAACTACAACATATACTATATATTGGTTACAGGCTCCACCTAGAAAACTTCCCATTAAACAAGAACGAACGAGACGTCTATAAGTAGTTAGTCTAGACACAAACCAAAGCAAAAGTAAACAATATAGTTGATAATAGTGGGATGTAGCATAATAGTGGTAAATCAAAAGTTGTTTTATTTGTTTTCATTTATACCACATCAAGCAACGTGCGATAAGGAATTTCGTTCCAAAGTGGCAAACAACAATGAATCAAAAAAAAAATACAGCAAATCTTCAATTCATGAAAACAATGCTGCCACGTAAGTACCTGGATGTTCCAAGCTTATATAGTATATGATTCCTGCATAATTTTTCATTAGTTTCAGCGTATAGTATTTACATATGTATTTAAATTTTTTTATATATTCCTTAGACGACTATTTTGTAGCCTTATTCGGTATGGCAGCTAAACCAACGAGGACCTAGTTCTATTATGTGGTTCGCGAGCCTTTTGCCACTGAAGTCTTTTAAAACTGGGAGATATTTATAAAAACACATTATCTAAATTTTAAAACGCTGGATTAGCAAGTCGATATGTGACCATGGGTGGCGCAATATTTAGAGTGCGCAAGTCTAGGACATAAAAACCCTGGGCCTAATTCTGGAACTTACCACCTCCTATATCTTTAGGCGGTGATCACTGATCTTAGTGAAGTCGGCATAAGTGTGAAATAATGTGTACAAAAATATCAAAATCAACCAAATAGACCACAAGGCTTACTGATTGTGAGACGATCTCCTCAATCCCTCAATGGGATGTAATGGGAAAATAATAATAAGTAAGTCAATATGTAGGTATAAATTTTTATATTTTCAGTATTGTAGATTAACGACATGGAATTAGCGGTAACCTTAATTTGTTCACATCCCTCGTTCATATGCTTGTTTGGGATGAATATTGCTTTGTTTTGGGAAAAATTTTATAAGACAATCAATGAAAAATGGTTTTTGTTAAAGCCACTAAAAAAGAAAATAGTGTATTCCAGCAGAAAACTAAAAGCAACAAGATTACTTTTCAGGCTAACAACTAGAAGACTGGTAAGACGACAGCAAACAGCCAATGCCGGGGCTACTTGATGGCTGTGAACATTAGAAATTCCTACTTTTGGCAGAAACAACGCCAGCACCAGCAGCAACCACCGCAGCGGCATGAGCTGGGCAACCGGAGGAGACACTCGATGGATGTCTGGTTGTTGGTTGCTGCATTGCTTGCGAAATGAAGCAGTGGGGTTCGTATAAAATCTTAATCATGCTCTCGAAAATTCGCATTAGGTTTTCTTATATCACGACGATGTCATCACATTCTACACGCATCGCAAACTCTGAGCGCAGCAGTTGAAGTACTCGAAGTTAGCAGGAAAATTTGACGGCACTCAACTTGGAAAAAGCAAATCAATTTGCTGGAATTGTATAGTGTGTTTGTGTGTGTGCTGCGCGTGCTTAAGGGCGAATCGTCCTTTTCCATACATTAACCTCTAAGGATTACAAAATTGATTTAACTTTAGTTTTGGTGGAATATAGTGAAATTTTATTGGAAAATCCTTTCACACAGGGACTGTAAAAAAACAAAGAAAAACAAAAAACTTGTGTTCATGAGATTAATTACAGTGTAGCTGAAAAGTTAAAAGCTTAACAAAATACCAAAAATTAAGTTAAGGATATATCTCCAATTCGATTAACGCTAGCACAAACATGAAGACAGCGTTAGTACTGTGGACCATTATATGGACGTTTGTTCTGACAGTTCGAGCAACGCCTGCCATCAGTTCCAATGACAATGTGGTAACTAAAGATATTAGAATATTATTAAATATACTTTTAAAAACAAAGATCTTGGGTTGTACTGAAAATCGCTTTCTTTGGATTTTAAATCTGAGAGGTGTTCAAATCATGTGTGATGAAAAACTGATTAGGGTAATATCAAAATTTTTTTGCTAGTGTACTTGTCGCCACTACCATCGTTTGAAGATTCATCTTTTAGTGTTTTTTGACAAAACCACAATCATGACAAAAAAAATATTTCAGACTAAGAAAAATATCCAAAATATTCTGGGTACCATATAATACTTGACTATTATAAATTTGAAAACTGCGAAAGCTACATAAACCTAAATATCCTAGTACTCGTACTACGGCAATCAAAAGATCAGGTCTTCGAGTGAACTATGTGAGTGGTTAAAGGGTGGTCAAATCAGAGTAGGGGACCCATTGGTTTTCGTTTCGCTCTAAACATTTAAATCGGTAAGAGAATTTAATTTTTAATTTTTTGAAGATTTGCATCTTTTAAACTTCCGAGTTTTTTTATTAGCTCGGTAGCCGAATTTGAATTTTTAAAGATTTTAAAATATTGCTCACTCCCAATTTAATTCAAAAAGAATGAGTCGCGGGTCGAAATTTCAGAATATTTTTTAATTATTAAATGTATAGGAAAATTTACAATGTGTGACATTGCAATACAAAATAGGGCATCAAATTGTAAAATTTTATGGTACGGGAAAATTGTTTGAAAGAATGGGAAGATGGTAAAAAGAGGACAAGTGGACTTTACAATGCGAGAAATGTCGTATCGAATGATTATGAATGTGTAAAAATAGTTTATGTGAGTAAAGTAAAAAAAAAGCGAGAAAATTAGATTGGAATGATTAAGAATGTGGCCAAATTTGTGAATGTGGGTAAAAAGCCGGGCGAAAAGGACACATTTTCAAAATGCTGAAAACATCGTTCGGAAAGCTACGAAATGTTTCAAAAATTATAAATGTTGATGAAAGAGGGTAAAAAGTTGTTTAAAAGGGGTAAAATTTAAAAATGCGGGGAAACTTGTTGGGTATGATTAGGAATTTAGTAAGAAATATAAATGTGTGAAACAAAAAAAAATATGGTTGCGAAAGGGAAACAATTCAAAATGCGACTAAAATTGTTTCGAAAGATTGTGAATTTAGCAAAAATTATGAATATTGGTAAAAAGGGGGCGAAATGGATAAATGTTCAAAGTGCGAGAAAACACGTTCAGAGAGATTATGAATATGGCAAAAATTATGAATGTTAGTAAAAAAAATTTTAAGATGGGGCAATAGGGTATAATTTCAAAATGCGAGAAAAATCGTTTGGAAAAATCAACAAAATTTTTAATGCGGGTAAATAGGGGCAAAAAGGGTAGAACTTCATATGCGAAAAAAATCGTTTGGAATGATTGAGAATTGAGTGTGATTATGCGTGTGACAAAAATTATAAATGTGGGCAAAAAGAGGTGCGAAAAGAGTGAATGCTTAAATGGCGAGAATACGCGATTGGAAAGATTAGGAATATGGTAAAATTTGTGGATGGTGGTGTAATATGGTGAGGGAGGACAAGTAGGGTTTAAAATGCGAGAGAAAACCGGTTTGGAAAGTTTAAACAACATTTTTGAATGTGGCTAAAAATGGGTAAAATTGTGGTCAAAGGGGTGTGTTTGGAATGATTAGGAATATGGTAAAAATTATGAATTTGGTTAAAGTGGTAAAAAGGAAGCGAACTAGGTGTTTATTGTACTCAAGCTTCGAAACGTCGGGAGAAATTGTAAACAGTTGTTAACATTTGGGAAACTTGGACCGCACCAGCCGTTGACAAGTCGAACACAACATTTTATGTTGGTCTATCCACAATCAATATAAAAACTAGTTTTAATTTTAGTTCTCTTAGATCCGATTAATTTTTGAAAGTTGTAAATTCTTTTGAGGCCAAGTGATCATGTCTTCTCCGGTTAGTGAAAAAAAATCCAATGAGTGTTCGAACTCACGGGCGATGTGTTAACACCTTTTTGCTACACGGTACCTGTTCGATTTCTATGAACACATTCGTAAATGTTACATTGGAAAATAGAAAACAGCGTTCATCATATGATGACGTTACAGTTAAATAATATTAATACTTAAAATTATTTAAAGACCCAGTGCAAGCACATGTGTCATTATTTTCTTGCTCAATAGTTTTTGTTTTATTCCCACAAAAGTCAAAGAATGCAAAGCAACAGACACTTGTACATACATACATACATAAATTGTTATATTCGTACGATATAACCGAAGATCAACATAAAATACTTTTTTAATATTACTCCAAATTAATACTCCAAATTAAAACACTTAAATCTCGGCTCGCCGATATCGGATCGCCTTAATTTTTGGCCTAAACTCTTCGTCGTAACCCGCACTAGCTTTTTAACCCAAAAATTAATAAAATCGGCTATGAATTTCCGGAGAAAATCGCGTGGGAAAATTATATGAAAATCGCCCAATAATCACTTTCGATACCGACTGCCAAGCAACGAACAAACAAACGATGATTTACTCTTAAAACCTAACACTTGCGTATGTATTAGTTTGATAGTTTACTGCCCTAGAGGCGCGCGTATAGATGTTAACACATCAAAAAATTAAATGACACGGGTGGGATTCGCACTTACATTCGGTGGACGATTGTTTCGATGATGGAGAAGAATCATCTTCAGCAGTGCCTATCCCGTTAAGCCACTGCGTGTGTATTCACACTTGTCACTAACCAAACTCTTTTATTGTGTGAAGTGCTTATTTGTCACTATTTCATGTTACTTTCCTACTTATACGCCCTGATACCGAAGTTTTGAAAGTTCTTTATAGAACGCACTATAGCTTAAATTGATTTTGTTCAATACAAAACTAAAAAATTTTGTCATTAAAAGCAAACAAAGGTGTTTTTTAAATGCTCAAAATTATGAACAACACGCTTGGCCCACGGTGGCACAATGGTTAGTGTGCGCGCCACTTGTACTTGAGATCCTGGGTTCGATCCCTGCTCTGACCTCCTTAAATTTCTCTCGACGGCGGTCACCTCGCATCGAGTATTTAGCCATGAAAAAGCTTCTCAAAATACCGTTCGCAACCGGTGTAAAACTGTAGGTTAAAATCAGTGAGTATAAAACTACAAAGCGCACAGGTCACTGGTTGTGAGAAGCTCTCCCCGTGTCCTTCATGGGATATAATGGGAAACCATTTATTTATTTTATGATTGGGTATATATCAAATATAGCGTATGTGATTAAATAAGGCTACTAAAGGCAGCCCAAAATTTGGTTTGGACAATGACTGGGTATGTGGCCATCAGTGGTGCAATGGGTAGTGTCCGCGCCTCTTGTACATGAGATCCTGTGTTCAATACCTGCTCTGACCACCTTAAATTTTCTTTCGGCACCGGTCACCTCGCTATCGAGTACTTAACCATAAAACACTTTCTCAAAATAACTTTTGGGACTGGTGTAAAATTTTAGGAGTGTAAAACTAGAACGCACACAGTTCATTGACTGTGAGAAGCTGTCGCCAGTTTCTACATGGGATGTAATGGGAAACCATTTTTTAACAGTGACAAGAAAAAATTTTCATCTTATAAATGTGGTGGTGCTAAATTTAAAACCCGTTTAGTCTTATTAAGTAGACTTGTGAGTAACTGTGTCTAGGAATGGAAACTTTTAGGAAAAATATATTTTTTGTTTTCGAAAACTCTTGTTCATTTTTTTTGTTCAATTGTAGAGTAGTAAAATAAATAAAGTAAACTAAATAAAATATAATTCTTAACAGATATTCACAATCTATTCTCAGAAAACTAATAGTTTGAAAAGATGTTGTTATAATCGTAAATTCGGGTGTTGCCAAAGAATTGCGGTTGTCGCAAACGAACTCAGGTTGTCACGACTGAATTTCGTCCGCACGGCTGAAATTCGATTGAGGGACTATATCAATTTATAACTGATTCGGTTGTGACAACTGAATCTTCTATTATTTTGGTTATGTAAATTCATGTTCAATAATATCGGTCGACACTAACGAATTTGGAATTAATTTGGATGCATCAACCGAATGTGGCATCAATTCAGGAGCATCAACTGAATTTACCATCAATTCAGTGGCTACTATCGAATCTGGTACCAATTCGTTCGCAATAACCTATTTTGGTCTTAAGTCGGTTGCACCGACCGAATTTGTTGTAAATTCTGCTGCTGCAACCGAATTTCTCATGAACCGGGTATATTTTCAGATCAAACATAGCTCAAAATCAACTGATTACCAATTTAAATAACCAGTCAAAAATTAGGCCTAAGGTTCTGTAATCGCTTACTATGTTTAACCTGTCAAACTTTGTTCAGTTTCTTTTTCTAAAATTTACTTTGTTTATAAAATATTAACGAATTTCAAATACGGCTGATTTTAAAGCTTAGTTGTTGTATCAACTTAGTCGAGCTGATTAAAATTATACAGATTTTGTGTATATCATTGTTTTCATTCAATAATCAATTGATAAAATATTGCTAAATATTGGTTCAGACATAGTGCAAATAGTTCAAAAAACAACAAAATAATTTTTACTTTTATGAATATTTTTTATGCTGCGGCCGACAGCTGTGAATCTCGGATGATCCACGCGTATATGTGAGTACGATATCTTTCTATAACTGTTGATTAGTTTTCAATAAAACCCTTACATGAAAAAGTTTTCTGTATGTTATAAACAGAATGACAAATTTTCCAAATTTTCAAAATTCAAATTTTCAAAATTCAAATTCCAAATTCAAAATGCTGAACATACGAATTCATAGAATTACATGATTTACAATAATAGAGGGTTTTACACACAAGTAGTTCTTTAGAGTAGTTAAGGGCATTATTCAAATAAAGTTATGAGCGGTTTGAGAGATGATTTATCATACAAAAATTGTCTCACAACTTTTTACGAATACGGTCGCAAGACAACAATTTGCTCACGAGAGTGTTCGTAAACGTTCATGAGCGTGAGCCTAAACTTACTCATGTGCCCAACTTTAGTTGCTACTTTTTAAAGTCATAGTTTTCCTTTCATTTATTATAGTCTATGGAAATTGATGTGTTGATAATATTTGAATTTTATCAAATTTCCTTCAGTGCTATCCAATGTTTTATTTTCAGAAATGAATGCATTTTATTTGCAGAAATTATCACTATTTGGCTTTATACTTGTGGCCTGGAATTGGTGGCTTATACTCCACTGTGCGCAGCTAGCAGGCAAAAACTCCTCACACATACACAAGTTTGTTAGTACCCAGTGTGCCAAACGGATCCGTTTCGGATCGGCAACGGATCCACTTCTTCGTACTTTCTATCCGTAATGGAATAAGTTACGGATCCGCAAGCGGGAGAAATTCCTTCCAAAAAAACGGATCCAAAAACGGATTTTATGTCCGTTTTTCGGATCATTCGTTAACGGATCAGTTTTCGGATCCGCAAGCGGTAGAAATTCCTCCCAAAAAAAGGGATTCAAAAACCGATTTTATGTTCGTTTTTCGGATCCGTTATGGACTCGTTACGGACATCATATTATTAGCCGTTGCGGACCCGTGTAGTTTAATAAAACGTATCCTTAGCGGAATCCGTTACGGATCAGTTTCGGAAATTCCTCTCAAAAAAACGGATTCAATTTTTTTTATGTTCGTTTTTCGGATCCGTTACGGACTCGTTACGGACATCACATTTTGGACATTAGGACATCACATTTTGTTGAGTAGTATTTTACATAAGTGACATATTGTACTTGTTTAATTGGCCAATATGCTTTGAAGTTACAATTTTGTATAATAAATGACATGGAATGAAATTTGACTTTCACTGCTTTTCTCCTATTGTAAAAAAATAGATTTCAATTGAGTTGTAATTGTAAATTTATTAAAAACTGATTTTTCTGGGTCCCACATAAGGACCTTTTCTTAAAAAACTCAATTAGCGATTACACTGATTCCTTTTCTTACTTCTTTACGGAAACAAATCGGGATTGAAATGCATTATTAATTTCGCGGTTACACTGATTCCGTTTCTAACTTTTTTACGAATCCGTAAATTCGCGATTACACTAATTCTTTTAAACTTTTACGGATCCGAAACGGGTCCGCAACGGATCCGTAAATTTCCGTAAATTCGCGATTACACAGATTCCTTTTTTAAATTTTTTTCGGATCCGAAACGGGTCCGTAAATTCGCGATTACACTGACTCCTTTTTTAAATGTTTTTCGGATCCGAAACGGGTCCGCAACGGATCCATAAATTCGCGATTACACTGACTCCTTTGTTAAATTTTTACGGATCCGAAGCGGGTCCGTAACGGATCCGTAAATTCGTGATTGCACTGATTCCTTTTTTTAAGTCGATTACGGATCCGGAACGGGTTCGCAACGGATCCGAAAATTCGCGATTATATTGATTCCTTTTTTAAATTTTTTACGAATCCGAAACGGGTCCGTAACGGATCCGTAAATTCGTGATTGCATTGATTCCTTTTTTTAAGTCTATTACGGATCCGGAACGGATTCTCAAGAATGGCTAAACTTTTAAGACTATGTACTTAGCTCAAGAAAAGTTATTGTGTTTCATAAAAAATATACTCTTTAAAGGAAATTTAGTTTTTTAAGAAAAGGCAATTTGTTGTAAGAAAATTAAATTTTTTAAGAAAAGGCACTTATTTAAAGAAAGTAAATTTTTTAAGAAAAGGTAAATTTTGTAAGAAAATGTGATTTTTTTAAAGCAAATGTACTTCTTTGCGATAAGGTATTTTTTTAATTAAAAGGTACTTTGTTTAAGAATTTGAGTAGATTTTTTTTTGGAAAAATTTACTTTTATTAAGAAAATTCACTTATTTTAGACAATTTCTTTCTTTAAGTTTGGCTTTTCTACTTTTATGGAGTTCAAAACTTCAATATATACTAAATATTGGTTATAGTCTCCACCTAGAAAACTTCCCATTACACAAGAAATTTCCCAACATATGTGAGACAGCTAGTTAGTCTAGACACAACCCAAAGCAAACGTACCCAATATAGTTGATATTAGTGGGATGTACCCCTGTGAAATATTTATATGTGCAATGTATTATGTTGAGTTGGAGCTTTGAAAACTAACATTTTTTTGATTTATATTTTATATATTAGTTTATATTTATGTGTTCTTTAAAATTATAAGAAAACATATTTGGTTTGGCTTGGTCGATCCCAATATGGATCGGGGCGTTGTCTTGATGAAAAGCCCAGTTATCTTCATATAATTCGCCAGCAAAGTCAATTAAATTGCTGCCCAACAGATCAACGAATGCATTCATTTCAGTTGGGAAAAAGCATATTTCTGACTTCCCGCGTGCTCCAAATGCAGCCCATATCATCAGAGATCCACCACCGTGGTTTCGCTTGTAGCACGTTTGCGGAGGATGTCGTAAATCTCTCCAATATTTATGGCGACCATCAGGTCCGTCCAAATTAAACTTTTTCTCATCACTAAATATAACGATTTCAAATTCGTCCTCCCAAAACTTGTACTTTTCTGCAAAAATAATACGCGCATTTTTATGGCGCTGGGTTAAGCATTTGGCCATTTTGCTTTGGTGCAGAAGACCTATATCGTCCTTTAGCAGTTGCTGGGCACGCCGTCTCATTACATTTATACCCAATTCCACCTTAATTTCCTTACAACTCATATTCTCATTAGCTGCTAAATGCCGCATGCGCCGCTTAGTCTTCTGGTCTACAGTTGGGATGCGTCCACTGCGCTTAATACAACCATAGTTTTCGGGTCTTTCAAGAAATTCGAAACTGTATTGCGATGCCGATTTACCGCAGCTTTAATCTCGCCAATTCCTTTACCTGTAAGTCTAATACCAACAATTTTTCATCGCTCCTCATCCGTAAGATCATTTCCACGTGGCATGTTCAACTAGAAACAAAACTGTGCATGAAACATTTCTTAGAATATATTCACAAAGATTACCTTACTCACGTACTGAAAGATATTTTATACTAAACACCCGAGAAAAATAGACCAGTTCAATTTAAAGTGTCAGGAACGCGACTCCACATATAATTACTTTCTATTGAATTGCAAACTTACAGCGATAATCATAGATAAGGGGACTACAAATAAAGTCCAAAAGAGAAAAAAGTATATGATAAAGCGAGAGGGATATTATTATTATTATTATTAAAGCTATTATTAGTTTGCAGAAAGAAAGGAAAAAAATTTTTTTTGCACATATAAATATTTGACAGATGTAGTTTAAACAGTGTTAAAACAAAAGTTGTTTAATTTTTTTTTCATTTAGCCCCCATTCCGCAACGTGCGATAAGGAATTTCGTTCCAGTAGCAGCCAATTTTGTGAATATTTCTAAAACATATCTACTTATGCGATTTTCAACGTTAATATTTCACAGTAATTACCAAAGTAATACTCCTCATCAAAAATTGGATTTGTAAGGAATTAAAAATCGTTTTCTAGATTAAAAGTTATTGAATGTTGGACGAGGGAAATCGAAACTGAATCATTGTGTGTCATCATAGAAGGTTCACGAACCACTGAAACAAGATGTCAAACTATCGGGTTTTTCAATAAGAGCGCTACAAAAGTATTTTTTAAATAAAACTAAATCGGTTTTAGATACCAATGAAATTCTTTATTCCTGTGAAAGTACGTTCGATGCCATTATGTATGGAACTCGATTTCTTTTGCATGGCCACGACGGGCACGCTTGCAGAAGTCCAGACGCTGAACCCAATTTTCGACGGTTTTCAAGCATAAATCGGCCGATACTGCTGCAATTTCACTTTCGATATTCGTACGAAGTTCATCAATCGTCGCTGGCTTGTTGGCATAGACCATAGACTTGACGTAGCCCCACAGCAAATAATCTAACGGCGTCAAATCGCACGACCAAGGCGGCCAGTCGACTGGGCCATTTCGTGAGATAACACGTTCACCAAACTTGGTTTCCAATAAATTGATTGTGGCATTCGCTGTGTGGCTTGTGGCACCGTCCTGTTGGAACCACATGTCTTCCAAGTCCATGTTATCCAATTGGGGCTAAAAATATTCGGTTATCATTAAACGGTAGCGATTCGCATTCACAGTAATGTGCCGGTCTTGATAATCACGGAAGCAGTACGGCCCTATGACGCCGCCGGCCCATAAACCGCACCAAACCGTAATTTTGTCGGGATGCAAGGATGACTCGTGGATTACGTGTGGATTGCTGTCTGACTAATAACGCATATTTTGCTTATTGACGAAGCCATTCAGCCAGAAATGAAATTCAGAATTCAGAAATTGGACGTGGCGCTCTTAAATTTGAGGCCACTGACTCCAAATTTCGGTAGTAAATTTTAATAATTTCGACTCGTTGTTGGCTCGTATATCTTTCCATGATGAAATGGCAAACCTTACTGAAGAGAAATGTCAAAAGAGCGGGAAAAATATGGCGTCGTTTGCTGGCCCTATCGATTTACTTTTGTAGCGTCTCTGTTGAAAAACCCTTTATAAACTCCATGTAACCAGTTCTGCAAATAGGAAAGCTTGAAGATGCACACTTTTCAAGGATTTTAAAAATTCTGGCGAATTTCAAATGTCCCTTTATCTGTGTATAAATGTTTGGAAATTTTTCCTACGACAGGTATGGTATAGATAATGTTTAATGAAATGTTCAGAAAAATTTCCGGATTGGCACGGAATGAGTCATATGAGATATATTTGGATTTCTATTATTCTGATCAGCATCCAAAATATTTTTGTAACAGGGTCGGCAGTTCATATGAACTGTATACTTTAGATGATGCAAATTAAGGACCTAGAGGATTTCTTACAGATGTTCAAAATTGGGCAATATTCTGACGAAATTGCTTTACATTTTAATTAATTTTGGGAATGTTCGAACTTATTTCGGATAATTGAGAATTTGAATTCACTGTGTTCTGTGTTGTTTGTGATGAGTGTCTGTGAAGTATTTTTTCTTTGGAATAATTCCCGCTTCCTATTTCATTTCTGGAAATCTTTGAACCAAGTTTCCAAAATGTATACCATTTTCAAATATGATAGAAATATGTACAATATACATAAATTGAAAGCATAGAGGGTTTCTTACAGGATGTTACTTTATATTAATTAATTTTGGGAATGTTCGAACTTGTTTAGGATAATTGAGAATTTGAATTCACTGTGTTTTGTTGTTGCTTGTGATAACTGTCTGTGAAGAATTGTTTCTTTGGAATAGTTCCCGTTTCCTATTTCATTTCTGGGTATCTTCGAACCAATTTTCCAAACCGTTTACGATTTCCAAATATGATAGAAATACATGTGTGTTTGCACAGTAATTAATTACTTCCGTACTATTATCGTACGAGTAACATTTATTGGTTCGAAACTTGTTGAACTGTATCATTTGTATGTTGCCGAATGTTGACAATTGCTCTTGTATATTTCCTTAAAATTCTCGCTAAATCCAGCATTTGTTTATACATTAAGGATAAATGTATGCGCTTTGATTTAAGCGAATGAATGTAGGCATCGTTTTCAAGCACAAGCGCCCATCCTCAATATCCTTGAAACAGTTTTTCTTTGAATGTGGTTGCACAAGAGCGTGTGCTGTTTACTTTCAAATGAAACCATTTGTTGTTTACGCAACAATTTAGTTGGGCTTATTTCCATATGTATTTTTAATGTATTTTTATTGTATTTTTAAGTAAGAGTTATAGCAATAACATTGATTGATTGGAAAATTTTTGTAACACGATGACCAGGCACCTTTAACTTATTATGGTTTCATTTTAATATAAAATGACTGAGAACACATAATACATATCATTGCCTGACTGAATGAGTAGCTTTTTGATGGGTTCCAGAAAAACCAATAAAATTTATAAGCAGACATATAAATGCCGAATAGTGAATAATTTAAGGAAAGTTTTGTGTTTGAAATAGTCCGATAAGATAAATAGTGTGAGAAAATCATATTTCAATTCAATTCAATTTCAAGTTATTTGAAGGTAAATACTGCCCGTACCTAGAACCTCAGCTTATTTGATCCTAGACCGAGTTAAATATACAATACGCAAAATTTTGCTTTAAGAAGAAGACTTAAAGTAGACTTGCATAACTAAAAAGGTAGACTTTTTGGAGATAGTAGAAATAGTGTTGTTTTCTGGATTATACGCGAATTTTGGTTTATTTAACAAACTTGGCATGATATAATAAGACGGGGTACACTCCGGTTCACTTATTTAATAACACTAAAAACTCCATATTCAGCAGCCTGTATCTTTTGCAATTTTTAACCGATTGCAGAATTTTAAAATGGAAATGGAAGCTAGACATCTTGAGATATTGAAAAAAGTCATGACAATATTGGTTTCTTAACTAAATAACTTTTTTTGAACAATTTAGGAAAAAAAGTCCAAAAATGTGCTATTTTTTTTTTGGTTCACTTGAATAAAGGCACAATATTTTTTTTGTTTTATTTTTAAAGTTAGTGATGATGTTTGGTACGAAGCGTTTATTTATTACAATTTATTACATCTTAATCATTTTACGAGTCAAAATAATAAATGGTTTCCCATTAAATCCCGTGAAGGAATTGGGGAGAGCTTCTCACAACCAGTGAGCTGCGGGCTTTCTAGTTTTTATACTCACTGTCACGAGTCAAAATAGCAAAACAAAAAATTTTAAATCTATCGGAAAAGACTAAAATCGATGTTTACCGTTCTGAAGGATATTCTAACCGCACAATAGCTAAAAAAATTGGCCGGAGCCCAACAATTGTCGACAATTACATCAAGGACCCCGAGGAGTATGGAAAAAATTTTAAAGGAAGGGTTTCATTGTCTTTATCTACGTATGAGAAAATAAAAATCATCAGAATTGCTTGTAATTCTGCCTTATCCTTGTCAAAAATAAGAGCTCAAGCTGGAGTGGAAGCGAGCAGGTCATCAGTACGCAGAGTAATTAAGAGCATCTTAAATACCTGAAATTACAAACAAAGCCACCAGTTAATGCTCCTCGTAAGGAAAAGCGGCTTCAATTATGGGTATGGGATGTGCAGCCAAGAGGTCGTGCAAATGACTGGAGAACCGTTGTATTTACGGATGAGAAGAAGTTTAATTTGGATGGGCCTCTGATGGCTACAACTATTATTTCCATGATATGCGCGAAGAAAAACGTTTTTTTAACCGACATCACAGCCGAGAGGGCGGCGTTATTGTGTGGGATGCTATTACGTACAATGGCACCATCGATCTTGAATTTCAAAGTGCAAAAATGACTGGTGAAAACTATGAAACGTTATTGGAATCGGCTTTCCCCAAGTTCAGTGAACTATTTCGTCCTATATCTTGGATATTGCAAGAGGATAATGCCCCTATACATAACGCCAGAGTAGTAAAGTAGTTCATTGCAAGCCAAAATATTAATATTCTTGACTGTCCACCCTATTCGCCAGATCTAAACATTATCGAAAATTTCTGGGGTTGGCTATCTCGAAAGGTCTATGAAGGAGGTAGACAATCTGATGACAAGCGGTCACTAATTCAGGCCATTAAGTATGTTTGGAATCACATTTCGTTGGATTACATAAATTCCCTTTGTCGCACCATTTTGGACTTTTTTTTCCAAATTGCTCAAAAAAATTTCTTTAGTTAAGAAACCACTATTGTCATGATCTTTTTTATATCTCAGGATCTCTAGCTTCGATTTCCATTTTAAAATTCTGCAATCGGTTACAAATTGAAAAAGATACGGGCTGCTGAATATGGAGTTTTTAGTGTCTTTAAATAAGTGAACCGTAGTGTATATAAGCTCGCATAAGCTCAGCTCATCGTTTCCTTGTTTAAGCTGACAAAATGTCAAAGAAAAATGGCTGCACAGAGGGGTTGTTGTATCTACTTAGACTACAGACTTTGTTTTCATTCATCATTAATCAACTGATAAAATATTCCTAAATATTGGTGTGAAAATAGAGGAAATAGTACTCATGTGCTCATAAAACATACTCATGTGCCCAACTTTAGTTGCTACTGTTTACAGACATAGATTTATTTTTTTTTGTTATTTTATAAAATGTCCTCTAGTGCTAGCCAATGATGAAAATGGTAATTCCCAAACGACACTTATACTTGTGGCCTTGTAGTTGGTGGCAGTTTCAACACTGTTCGCCGCTAGGGGGCAACAAATTCTCGCGCATATACAATGTTATTACTCCCCTGTTCGAGAAAATATTTTTTTTAGTACACACTAATATACTATATATGCATATTGACAAACACGTGTATGTTTCTATCCGTAACTATTCTAAAATGTATTGATGACTACCCAAAAAAGAATTTACCAAAACAGCTTGTGAATTCTGAGTATTGCCTACTCAGAGGTGAATTGATCTAACTGCAGAACGCAAAAACTGTAGAAAATTGAAAAATAAGTTTAGATTTTCTTAAGGTTAGTTTAGATAAGTTTGGGATTTTAGTTAATTATGTATTGGATGTTTTCAAAACTGACGCTATGTGAGTCATCCTGTGTTAAAATAGGGTAAAGGAAATATAATTTTTTTTAAGCATAGCTCTTCTTCTACAGTTTGCGTACTTGGTTTTGAAAATAAAACTGACACGTCTGAGGTTCTAATTTTGTTACGATATTTTAGGCATTGGTGTACTAATGTTTTGAAAAGTTCTAAAACTGAAAGAAATCTAAAACTAATAGTATTCTAAAACTAATGGAACTAAAGAAGACGTTTTTGAAACTTTCTTTCGCATTTTTGAGAAAATAACAAAGCTTACAACGTTTTTCCCGAGAAGGCTTCATATTATCTTAAACTTCCCTTATGGACTAATTTGAAGTTCATTTGGTTGTCTTTCTTTAAGGGTTTGTAATTCATAGTCCAAATGAAACGATTTCCAGTAAAAGACGCATATATGTATATGTTGAATAATGAAGGAACAAAAAAAAATATTTTAAATGTAATTTAAACCTCTTTTTTCATGCAGATTCCAGCAGTTAATCGCAATCAATTGGAAGAGGGGTTTCTAAGGAAACTCAATACCAAATGTACACAGAGGGACAACCACTCGTGTATGATGTTAAAACTTATAGTTTATATGAATCGAATATTTAAAAAATCATCCATAGAGGTCAATAAAAAAATTACGGTAACGCAGACAAGGTGAGTAATTTGCACATTGATTTATAATACCAGATTATAGCCGGCATGAGGCCAACTCAAGTGTAACGTTTTTTTATACAGTCGCCAAAATATTCTGTAGAATCATGCAAGAATTCAAAGCGAAAGCAGTGTTAATAAAAATGCAATCGCATTAAAAGAACGGCATACCTGATTTTTAAATAATGGGCTATAAATTTAACCTATTTTTAGGAAATTTATAAATTTTTTTATCGCAGTTAAATATGTATGTAGTTCACTACACCAACTGACCTGTTAGATGCCAACACAGAATTTTGAATTTTCAGTGTGCGAAGACGGCTTATAGTTATTTCTAGCAGGTGAATGCTGAAGTAGTTCAATAGCTATTCCGGTTGGGTCTTTATTTAGTTTTCTTGTGTTTTATATTTGTTCGAAAGTTAAAATATAAGAAAAATATCCCCATTAAAACAGTATTTAAAGTTTGACAACGCTTAACATTTTCTGAAATCCGAGGTATCCAAATTTTGGGGTCCAAGCTTAAAAACTTCAATAGTGAAATACCACAGCTAGGTTCATGTGTGCTTTGACCCTAATAAACTAGGTCGTTAAGAATCGGTTAAATTATTCCCTTGGTTTGTGAAATTCCCCACTGTGCTCCATACAGCCTTTATAAGGGAGGTAAAAAGTGCCAACATCGCCTATTTTCAATTACAATATGCAACAAATTGAGGGTTTTTGATTAGGGACTGAAGCAAACAGAAATGTTAGGAAAGTACATTCACGTGGTTATGACAAAACCCTCCATTTTTCTGTCCCCAATTATCAAAATTATTTTTGACCCGCCGAAGAATTTTTTTTTGAATTTGAAGAAAATTCTTGTCGAGGATCAGGACTCTATTTTCAATAAATCCGTAGCTGTTTGAAATTTTGCGATGCAACCTTCGGCGATATTATAGCTCTTTCGTTATTTTCTTTCTAATATGCCTTTCAGAAAAGACGTACTAAGAACACTGTGCGACAGTGGATATAAAGCCTCAATTAAACCAAAACCAATTTTTAAAGTACCTGGTGGTGGTATCACAAAATCCTGGCTTGTTTTGCCCCTGATCATCAACATTTTTGACAGTCACAAGAAAATTCCTGTGGAAGATCAGAAACCTACATATATCCGATTTTATTTCAATAAGCAGTTTGAAAAACTTTTGTCATCGAGAGTAAGCTAACGTAAAGTTTCATTCCCGCTACGAACAAGTGTTCATTAAAGCTGTGGTTGTTGAGGAAACGAATGTGTTTAATTACTCCAATGAATTTGCTTCATTGCTGCAATGATTTTGTTTTACTGGAGCAATGAATGTTTTGTAATGTGTGGAAATTATTTATTTATTTATATTTGGATATTCCATTGGTGGTAAATGAGATTATGTATTTTTAGTAATAAGTCTTTAATGATCATCGTATTTTGGTTCTACAAATAAAAAAAAATATATGGTGGTACATAGTATATGCCACAATGAACATAAGCTCCACTTCATTATGATTTTCATCACATTGAATGTAACAGAATATAAAATCTCGGTTCAGAACTTCCTTTAACATAAAACCATAACATATGTATTCTTCAAATCATAAGTTGTCGTTGTTTTCAAGGTTATTTCATTCAATTGGAGCGCAAATTTTGGTCATCATTGATGCAATTTGGTTTATGTTAATCAAATTGTGTAGATTTTATTTTAGGTTGTTTGAATTTACCCGAAACACGTTGTTTCATCTTTATCTCTGGCGTCGGGTGTCCGCAAACTTGTCTTTCATATTTCCCGGTTTTATCGAATTGTCATAAAAACACACTCGTTTGGTATATTTTCGCTCATTTCTCTCTTGATCTGCATACAAATTAATTTCGTTCCGTTACCAACTCATTCGTTGCAGCAACGAAATTTTTTTATCATATACACTGCCAATCATTTTTATTATTTATTTTTGAAATTTGAAATTTTTTTATCATATACACTGCCAATCATTTTTATTTGTTATTTTTGAAACTTTAAACGTAAATACCATTTAAACTGGATATAGAAGAATTACGAAATTAATTTCGAATAAAGTTCATAATCTTTCTATTTATGCAGCAAAATAAAAAAAAATATTTTTTTTAGATTTTAATTTTTTATATTTAATTCCTTTAATGGGGATTGATAAAGCGACCCTATATAATAAACAGAAATGGAGTCCCATGCATCTTTTATCGCATCTTTTAATGACTGCTGGCTTTCATATTGCTTTCCGTCTTCGTATACTTTTCGTACAAGCCAGGTGAAAATGAGAGCCAATGCAAATTTTTTTCATGAATTCAGTATGAACTGGAGCGGTATATTGTTGGTAAGTACACGCTATGGGTCCACACGAATTGTTAAGTTGAGGAAAAGCTGCTTCTCAGATCCTCTTATACGACGCTCCAGTCTTTTGTTTTTGGTTGAAAATCCAAATTGATGGTGCCGTAGTAGGGCATGGCACCACATACCTGAACTCCTCCCTCTATGCTGTGTCTTCGTTGCAAAAATTATTGTTCTTTTCTTAAATCGTGGGAATAGTAATTGTATACATGTGGTCCATCGATATTAAATTGTTCTCCGTAGGGAATCACCACGTTCGACCACTTGTCTGACAATGTCATTGTGTCCTTAGCAAATTGGAGGTGTTGAGGTTTACGATTCGCATTAATTTCCGATTAAAATTTCCGACGAGAGATGAATGGTGATGACTTTAAAATGCGATGTATTGTACAAACACTAGCGTTAACTCCATTGTCTTTGCGATTGTTTGCGGCCGACATGGAAGAACTGGAGCCAAGTCTGCAAATTGTTTACCCTTCTCGAGCGATTGTTGCCATTTTAGTGCGCTCTTATATATTTTTTCCCATATTTCCTGTCGTTTCCTGATAGTTGTATCAGGGGTTTCTATGGCACAGCTGATCGAAAAGCCATTAGGGAACTGATGTAGAATGAGATACCAAAGAAGACATACAGAGTAGAGACCATGATGCACACTAAGTTTAAAAGTGTTTGATTGATACTAATGACAGCTAAATTATGTTTGCATCGAACGAAAATACGCATTCCCTTTCATTTCTGTCCGTATTATGCCAACAAACGAGTAAATAACCAAAGCAACTCGAACTCGATGAAATGGCCTACTACCTCGTCGTCATGAAGAGGCATCGAAAAGATTAATGGAGGCTCTTTAGTATTGCTCTGTGGTTGTATACAACTATTTGTCCTCTCTTATTTTTTCTGATATTTGCGGTTCATTTAGTCTAGTAACTGTTGCAGCACCGAAACTAAAAATTGTCAAAGAAATCATGTATGAAATTTTTCGCTGCAGCAATAACCAAATTGTCGGTTGTACAAAATTGTTCATTAAAGAAGCGTAAAATATGCGACGAAGCATTTTCCCTACAGTTTGTAACTATTAGAACAAATTATGAAATAACGTTACAGGTGCAATATCCTCGAAGGTTGCAATGGACACTGCCTAGGATTTATTGAAGCAATATTGAAAATAGAGCCTTAACCCTCAGCCGAAATTTTCTTTGGCCTATAACATCTAATTCTGATGATCAGGGATCCCATGTCCATCTGCTGTCATCAATTGTTGGTATACCTTAGAACCTTAGAATTACCAAAAACCTTAGAATTGTTGCAAAGTGTTATTTAAAAAAACTTTCAAATTATAACCATGGGAAAAACTTGTGATACACTCCCAAAATATCAACTCTCAATTAAAATCCCGATTGTTTTGTCTCAACCCCACTTAATGATTCGTCGCTCAGTTTATTTATCCATTTATTTATTTCACAACTACAAACCGAAATTGTATGCAGCTGGTAATAAGTGATGTGTCAGTAAGAATGCACTTTTTCAATTTAAAATAAAAAACACGTATTTTTTGAGATAGTTGAGATTTTTTATTGGATTGTAAAGAAGAGATGTTCAGATTAAGTGTGGAAAAATACTTCCGTCAAATGACCCCCACGGCTCTGATGACAGACCATTATTACTCTTTCCATGAAATTTTCGACTCAGTTATTGATTTAGTGGACTACTTCAATTCAGTAAAATCCCTTGGTTTCATTTTGTACACCTGTTGCCTGACACGACCCCATAAAAAAGTCTGGTACAGTCAGATTAGCTGACATTGGTGGTGAGCGGAAAGGAGGTCCGCCATAACCGGTATGGCTATGTGTGCAGCTGCTCCATCTTGCTGGAACTAATTGCTGTTGAAACGGATAAGTCCTTGACGCAGTTCGGGGTAAAAAAAACTCCTCCACCACCTTTAAATATCGGTACCCATTCACAGTTACAGTTACACCATTTTCTTCAGAGAAGTATGGCCCCACAGTGCACCTTGATGAAACTGCGCAACACACAGTGACTCGTTCTGGGCGCAGGTTTGTCTCAGGGATTAATTCTTGATTAGACTCTCTTCATATGCAGCAATTTTGCTTGTTTATATTGCCGTTTAGATCAAAATGGGCCTTATCGGACATAAATACACAATTTATCAAGTTTTTGGTATCTTCGGCCATTTCAAGCATTTTTTTTTGGCAAAATTCCAGGCGAATAGACAAATCCAAAGGGTTTAACTTGCTCGTAATTTCGAATTTGTATGGAAACAAATATAAGTCATCATGAATTATCCTTTGTAATGAGTACATGCTGAAAAATAACGGCCTCTTTAACATATTCTCCCAAACATGTTCTGCAGGAACCATGTATATATTTGGAACAACACTTCAAACATTCATATGTTTGCAAGACCCCAACTCACTTGCTTCTATTTAAATGAAAATAGTATCATGTTGACTGGCAAACATGTATACTTTTACGTGGAAACATGTGTTTTTCATCCCAAACTTCCATATACTTACGTGTAAGCATCTGCCTGTTTCCCCCAAAATTTACGTGGAAACATATGCGCATTTCCTCCCAAACATAATAATGTTTAGAAACGTATTATTCTTTGATGTCAATATATATGTATTATTTATTATAATTAATTTTATCAATAGAAATCTAGAGTTATAAATAATTCATACAAACAAAAGATTTAATTTTATGTTTACTTGCACTGAATGCATTATTTGTTTTTTTTCACGAAATGGGAATCTGATGTTCTCTTGCTTCTCCTTTCTTTACTGTTTCTCACGTTTTTGTTTTCGGAAGGTTTCATTTATGCGTTGGTTATTACTATGCGTTGGTACACAAACAATATACAAGTCTTGTTCATGCAAGCTAAGCGTGGATTAATTACTTCTGTTTTTATTGTACTTATTACACAAATGATCCGCCAGTCCGATTTTCTCAGTAAAGGCTCGGACGGACAAATGGCTTCACGTTGTTGCCCTTTCCAGTTTGTTTCCTCAAAATCGTTTCTCACTTTGGTAGCACACATTCATATATGGGAAACACATATACAAAAACCAAAGCTACATCACAATTCCAAGCCTTCGTTTATTCGTTTTTCGCTTTTGATGTCGTCTGTCCGGTGAAACATTGATGACTTAATACATGAAACTAAAACTCAATACATCAGCTAAAATAAGAAACATTGACTTCATCTGCAATTTGCACACACATTCAGGAATATTTACTAATCACTGACTGAGAGAATGATGCACAAATACAGAAACACACTTACAAGATACACACTCGTTGCCCCTCTTTTATTATCTTCCTCTCGACAGAGCATAAACAGTGCAACAAACACGGCTGTGTTTTTATCACAAACACAAATATATTTGGGTCGCAAACACATATATTATAACATATTAATCATTGTGCCTCAAATATGTAATATTGTATGGCAAACACAATGCGTTTGGCTACAGGTATATTATATTTGCGACAAGCCTCAAACACATGTTCTATTTGCATCCAAACAAAAAAAAGCGACTGATTTTTCAGCGTGTATCTGCTAATTCCAATTAGCGGCGATAAGTATCGAGTCGATACTTTTGGACTTGCTGAATTGACTATTCCGCGATTGTGGCTTGAAGCCGAACATAGGGATGTCGATTCGGTAAACATGTTTATCCACCTCATAATGGTACATCTACCCGGGGGAGCGCCAATTTCCATTGGACGGAAATGAAGGACTGCAAAGCATGGTACCGGTGCACTACACAAATCGTCTTTTCGGTATCCCAAGCATTCATTTTAATAAATCTAAATAGTAACCTGCAAAACAAAACAACAAATAAACCGAATTACTCACACAGAAAAAAAGGTATTGCGTTTTGGTTTTGTTGCACTATTCGCGCGCCACCTTGTATTTGAAGTCACCGTCTGGGCTAGATTTTGTAAAGGAATAACTCAGAATTTCACGAGGTGGATTGTATAGTTGTTTTGTGAACTTTTTACTTAATAGCTAAGGCCTATTAAAATATCGTATTGTGTTTACTACTAAATGAAACGCTGAGCATATTTAATACTTTTTCAGCCAACTTCTGGAAAGATTTGTTGCCTGGTGCAGATAAAAATGTGATTTTCCTCCACTGTGATGTATTTAAACCTTTCGAACTGGTTTAAATTTTCATTTGTTAAAGTGTTCCAATTTGCTGAGAAATATTTTAATTATTTTTCAATATTGTCTGTAGTAGCGAAAATTAAAACCCCATCTCCATCGCTACTTTTATGCCATTATAATGTGACAAAAATATCAATGCAGGTATCAATGAGTTTTTCCACTCGACGACGCAATTTTTTATTAACCTTTGAAGTTGCTCTTCTGTCGTTGAATAACAACATCGCAATTTAATTTTTTTTCTCGTACTAGTGTATCCAGTGAAATTTTTATGTCCATCAAATATGATACATGATGGGAAAATGTTTCACGTGCATATTGAAAGTACTATCATCATGCGATTTAAAGTGGAAATTCATGCAAGTTAAAGTTGTTGTTGGTAAAATAGAACAAACAACCACCTTTCATGGGTAACAAAATGTATTGATGTTGCACGGACATGGGACTGTCCGTGGAGGTGGAAAGTTTCTCATAGTCTTTCCATGATTTCTTCACTGGGAAGTCCAAGCAGCTCACTACTTCCAACAGTAGCGAAAAAGCGAAATATTTCACAAATTTGTGTGCATGCCCCGACAGAAGACAAAGATGATGATGCCAAAGACATGACTGCTTCCCTGGCCATGACATTAAGATTGTACTAGGAGATTTTAGTACCAAAGTAGGCAGGGAGAATGTGTTTCATCCAACTATTGGCAATTTCAGTCTACATGCTGACAGTTCCGACAACGGTATGAGACTGATTGATTTTGCCGCGGCAAAAAAACATGGTCTGTAGTGGTACACGATTGCAGCATAAAGACATCCACAAGGCTACTTAGGTATCCCGTGATCAAAGAACGAAGAACCAAATAGATCACGTGGTAATTGATGGAAGGCACTCATCCAGTGTAGTAGACGACCGAGTGATTAGAGGAGCTAACCTCGATTCTGATCACAATTTGGTAGCAGCAAAGGTTCACACAAGATTAAGCAGAGCGAAAATCGTACGAAACAAAACACAGAGAGAGTGGATATCGGTAAGCTGCAATTACCAGAGGTAGCCAAAGCCTACTCAAGGAAGCTCACGCAACTTTTGGCACAGAACCCACCCCCTCCCGACGACGATCCTGATTCGCAGTGGAAGCCCATTAGCGACTCTATAAAAAGTGCCGCAACAACCGTTCTTAGGCGTGTGTCGTATAGAAAATTATGAAAAGAACGCTGCATGTATGGCAATGCTTCAGTCAATTGCAACGCGAGCTGCAACTGAGCGGTATAGGGAGAAGGGAAAGGATGTAAACCGTGTCTCTAGGCGTAAGAATCGGCAGTGGAGAAAGCGCGAGAGTGAGAGAATTGAATCATACAGAAAGAAGAACGAAGCCCCAAAATTCTACCAAAAAGTTAGAAACAGAACTGATGGACATGGTTCAGGGGCCCCTTCTGTAAAGGCAAGGACGGTAATCCCATCGCGGATGTGCAGAGCATGTTGGGAATATGGAGAGATCATTTCTCCGCTCTACTGGTAACTGAGATATCCAATGAGGATGGGACAATCGATCACAATATAGACGACGACGCCGATTGCCCCCCTCGTAACCAAGATTGCCCCACCGTAACCAAAACCATGGCATAAAAACAAAAAAACCGCGGAGCTGATAAATTACAGGCGGAGCTGTTGAAGACTGCCGGCAATAAGCTGATAAGGTGCATTCATCAGATCATTAGCACAATTTGGTTAGATGACTGCATGCCCGGTGATTGGAGTCTCAGTGTACTATGTCCCATATTTAAAAAAGGTTTCCCGAGTGTCTGTGCCAACTATCGTAGAATATGCCTTTTATCCATAAGGTACTAAAACCAATTATCGCTGACCTGATTGGACCATACCAGTGTGGCTTTAGGCCTGGAAAATCGACAACCGACCAGATTTTCACGCTACGCCAAATCCTGGAGAAGACCCACGAAAAACAAATCGACACCTATCATCTATTTATCGATTATAAAGCGGCCTTCGCTACGGGGGAAGTCTACGAAGCAATGTCTGAGCTTGGTATTCCTGCAAAACTCATACGCCTTAGCAGGATGACCCTGCGAACACCAAATCCGCAGTGAAAGTTGGTAAGGCTCTTATCGAACCTTTCGAAACTAAACGAGGCCTCAGGCAAGGCGACACCCTATCGTTCGATGTCTTTAACATCTTAATGGATATCATTATGAGAAAAGCTGCAGTCAATATGAATAAAACCATCAGCAGCAAAAGTCACATGCTGCTCGCGTATGCTGATGATATGGATATCATTTGGCGCACAATTAGAGAAGTTACTGCAGTTTTTTTGAGAATTGAGAAGGAGACAGCAAAAGTTGGTCTGACGGTAAATGAGGACAAGACAAAATTAATGGTTTCAACGAGCAGGGCCTCCACGGGATTAGACCAAAGCGTGTACATTGATAAACGTTATAACTTCGACGTGGTGGAAGAATTTGTATACCTCGGATCTGAAGTAAACAAAAACAACAACGTCAGCTATACCAGGCTCTCGTAAATTTGTCTAGCTTTATGACGTAGAATCCTGGGTCTTATCGCAAGCAGATGCAACATCTGTGGGAATCTTCGAGAGAAAAATACTCCGGAAGATTTATGGCCTTATAGTGCACAACGACGAGTACCGGTGACACATGAATCATGAGCTGTATGAGCTTTATCTCGACATCAACATAGTTAAAATAACGCTATTGCGCTGGCAAGGACATGTCAGTAGGATGGATGAAGACAAACCAGCCCGAAAGGTTTTCGAAACCGAACTCGAAGGAAGACGGAAAATAGGAAGACTCCGCTGGCATTGCGAGACTTGGTATTGCCAACTGGAAAAAATAAAGCAAAAGATCGAACTGGTTGGTGAAATATGTTATCTTCGTTTTGTAAGGACCCCCCGGGGTTATTCCAGACCAGATAAGTAAGTAAGTATGTTGCTAACTTAGTGAACGTGGAAAGGATACATGCTGATAATGATTAATTTTTCATTTATTAAGAAGATATGTCAGAGGAAACAGTAAAAGAATCATTACATTAGTTGGTTTTACATTGCAGCTGGAACTTTTGTACATTTTTAAACAAACAGGTGTATTTGTTGCTAATAAAATTCCTGTCAAAAAGTAATGCAATTGATCTATCTAATGTCCTAAGGCAATGCTCCAACTCAAGCTGATACACTTCGCACGAATTCACTAACTACCATAAAAATCACAGGGAATCAAAGTAAAAATCTTGCCGAGAGCTTGATGCATGACCTATGCTAGTTCCTGGAATTGATTACACACGTCGGACCGTTTTTAATCCGGAGGTATCGACGACAAAGCTGATGACATGGTAGTTCAAATTTCATAGCCAACAGAGTAGATTGGTAGATAGGATAAACAAGCTCCAAACCCAATTCGTTCAAAATCGAGTTATTTAAGCTTTTTCGACTTAGCGGTCATGATTAAAACAAATTTGGTTAATAAATTGAAAAACATAGATGAAAATGTATGATCGTCAAAGGTTTAAATTATGATTACGGGGCAACTATATGACATTTCATGCACTTATATCTGAAACAATTTTGATCAAAATTTTCGAATGATTTTCGAGTCAATAAAGGTTGAACAATATTTCGTTTTTACTTTATACTACGTACTCAGACTTACAACTCCTGTGGGCATGTAAATGGTCGTGGCCCGATTAACCCAAAATATTGTGAATTTCTTTTATTTTGGCAAGCCTGACAAACAGGCAAAATTAAAAGTCTCTAAAGTGAACCAAAGACTTGTCATTCATGAGCATGAGCTTGGTCGATAACGTCTCATCTGACTGATGAATTTGAAAAAATGTTAGCAAACAATTTTGTGAACATAATACTTATATTGTGAGATTGCGAGAAGAAGAAGAGAGGATGTTATGGGACACCATTTTTTATAAAAGGGTTTTTAATAAGAGCGCTACAAAAGTTTTTTTAAATAAAACAAAACCGGTTTTAGATACCAATGAAATTCTTTATTCCTGTGAAAGTACGTTCGATGCCATTATGTATGGAACTCGATTTCTTTTGCACGGCCACCACGGGCATGCTTGCAGAAGTCCAAGCATAAATCGGCCGATACTGCTGCAATTTCGCGTTCGATATTCGTACGAAGTTCATCAATCGTCGCTGGCTTGTTGGCATAGACCATAGACTTGACGTAGCCCCACAGGAAATAATCTAACGGCGTCAAATCGCACGACCGAGGCGGCCAATCGACTGGGCCATTTCGTGAGATAACACGTTCACCAAACTTGGTTTCCAATAAATTGATTGTGGCATTCGCTGTGTGGCTTGTCGCGCCGTCCTGTTGGAACCACATGTCCTCCAAGTCCATATTATCCAACTGGGGCCAAAAATATTCGGTTATCATTCAACGGTAGCGATTCGCATTCACAGTAATGTGCCGGTCTTGATCATCACGGAAGAAGTACGGCCCAATGACGCCCTCGACCCATAAACCGCACCAAACCGTAATTTTTTCGGGATGCAATGATGACTCATGGAGTACGTGTGGATTGCTGTCTGACCAATAACGCATATTTTACTTATTGACAATAAACATCAACAATAAACACCGACAATAAGCATCAAAGTTAGCTGATGTTCATGATCTCCCTGGCAGGTCTGTGGTTCGCTTAACATTATCTGAATCAATGACAAAAAAAAAAAACAAAATTAAAACAAAATGTGGAAACTTTTTACAAGGACTGCCCCCTATCTTGTCTTTAAAGTAAATACTCAAAGCTATCATAATTTGTAGTAACATTCACAATTTGTCATTCAATCTGTTTTAAAGTGTTTATTGTAATAAAATGCAAATGCGAGCAACAGAAACTGTTCAAAAGAAATTACGAATACACAAAAGTTTCCAGTTTTAAAGACCTACTGCCTTATTGATAAAAAACATTAGCTTTAAGATTTGGCGAATGTTTTATTAGAACCGTATTCATAATGAGTAGTTTAACTAGAGAAATGTAAAAAATTATTTCTTTTGTGTATTAATGCGGATAAAATGGCGACGTTAGAGAACTCTTAACAAGGGAATTTTTCGATTATGAATACAATTTATGGGCTTTACCTTCTTAAACCTTTAACAAATCCATGACAACTTTTTATAAATAAGACCACTAGTACGAGTATATGCAAAAAGTTCTCATAGTCGAAATCAAAAAAAAAATCCAAATATGAAAACATTTGTTGAAATCTTAAAATCAGTGGTCGTTATTCACACAATCAACTGTTCATAGAAACCCTTCTCTCGTATGTAGTTTTCCCCAAATTGGGGATAAATCTCCTAAACTGGCAACTGTTTTAAATTTGCGACGATTCTGTTTTGCCGGTACCTTATTTAGAGTGTAAGAACTGGATATTGTGGCAAAAGTGACCCGCACAAATGTGTACAATTTTAAAAATACTTAAAGAGTAACCTACTTGCATTTTATTTCTCTACTATCGTGACTGCAAGATCAATCAATGTACATATGTAGTTTTTTAAGGGCGCACGATAAATTTCAGCAATAGCGCTGATGACCTGGTCCCCACACACAGGAAAAAGATTAGTTGGAAATTAATTCAGGCATTGGAAATTCCTTGATAAAGTCTATATTTTGATCAGAATTCGTAATTGTCAAACTTCAGAATTATTTGTTGATTTGATGATAGATTAAAAATCGGTCTTACCAAATACAAGCTGCTACTACCGAATTTTTGTTGTATTAACCTATTTGAGTATTTCTAAAACCTCATTCATCTGAAATGGAAGATACAAGTAATAAAAAGTACAATATTAAATAAAAGTACAATAGTCATTGTAATTATAATTTAGTTTCTCTTACAAAAACACTTGTTACAAAGTTATGTATTCGATTTTTCACAAGAGGCTTTGTTATTAAAGAGAAACTACGTATATTGGAATGTTACACGAGGACTTTACAGAAATACTAATATTTTAAACAGAAAGTGATAAACAAAGTTGTGAAAAACAATAAAATGTATACTTATAGATATCAGCCAGCGAAAACTACATATTATCATACATTGAGGTGGAGTGAGACTTTTAAAGATAATCGTTGAATATGACGCCACTACTGACGCCTTCACAAACACATGCAAACAATTATGGACACTTGGCTGGAGGAACTATTATTCTGAATGGCACAAATTAACTTAAACATACATATGATACCCAGGGTAACCCATCGCCATTTTTCGTCGAAAATATGAAAAATTTAGAAAAACTTTCTGTATCTGGAAAACGAAGCATCCAATCGAAAAAATAAAACTTTTTTACGGGTTCCTAAGGGTTTCTCACAAAGTGTTCCAATTCGCATGAAATAATTTTTTTTTTCAAAAAATCGCCAAAATAATAACATTTTTTGAAAAAAAAATTATTTCATGCGAATTGGAACACTTTGTGAGAAACCCTTACGAACCCGTAAACAACTTTTATTTTTTCGATTGGACGCTCCGTTTTCGAGATATACAAATGTTTTCATATTTTCGATCAAAAGTGGGCACGAAATACGAACCCTGGTTATTAATAATAATAATTTTATTTTTATTTAAATATAAGATACACAATTTTAATAAATAATATTTTTTTTACTTTTTTTCTATAAAATTCATAATGGCTTAAAGCATCACCAAATGGTTGTGACAGCTATTAAATTCAAGTGCACAATTACTTGAGCACATTATTTGGTACAACCGAATTAGTTTTTACATTTTTCGTTCATCCAACTAATAGAATATTCACCACAACAGGGTAATGTGATTGCTACAACTAAAACTCGATTGAAAAATCACATTTATTTATTGTTGCTGTGGCTTCAACTAAATATTTCAGTTCTTGCAACCAAAACCGAATGACAAATCAATTGATGTGCACAACATTTAGTGATACTGAACACAATTGTTGGTAATCACAACTGAATAAATGTGATAGTCCAAGGAACCGCCAAATTTTAGTTGGCTGTAAATATGGTTGTGACAACGAGTCTCTTCTCTGTGTGCAAATAGGAAATTATCCATTTCGTGTTATACATTGGCTAATTGATCACACTCATTTCACTAAAGTAGGTTCCAGTGCATACATACACACACATGTTTTTATTCTTTATGCTATACCATTTGCGAAATATTTGCATCCGATATTTTGCGACACCGGTCCTCAGTATTTCCTTACGTTTATTAAAAAATTTATAGTATACTTCAAAAATAGCAAAAATTGATAATTTTTCAAGCATAATACGGTTCAAGATCATTTTCTCCATTAAAAATAATATTTAATAGAGAAAGTTTATAAAAAGAAGAAGTGAAATTGAAAGCTAATGTTTTTTTTAGAAAGATACTATTTTTAAAAAGAGGTACTTTTTGTAAGAAAAAGCCATAACAGTATGAACATTTTTTTTGCAAAGAGGTACCTGTTTTAGGTACTTTTGAAAGAAGTGGGACTCATTTCAGGAAAAGGTTATTTTTTAAGAAAATGTACTTATTTTAGGAAAGGCTGCTTATCTCAAGAAAAGATAAGTCATTATTTTATTTTTATGAAAAGCAATTTTTGTAAGAAAATGTATATTTTTAAGAGAGGGTATTTTTTTGGAAGAAAAGTTTTTTTTAAGAAATGGGAATATTTTTTAGAATTGGTTCTTTTTCCAAGAATAGATACATTTTTAAGAGTAGGTACTTATCTCCAAAAAACTTATTTTCTTTCACAAAAAAGGTACTCTTTAAGGAAAATGTAGGTTTTTAAGAAAAGGCAATTTGTTGTAAGAAACTGCATTTTTTTAAGAAAAGGTACTTATTTAAAAAAAATTGAATTTTTTAAGACAAGGTACTTTTTGTAAGAAACTGTACTTATGTATATACTTCTTTAAGATAAGGAAGTTTTTGTAAGAAAATGTACTTTGGTTAAGAATATGAATAGGTATTTTTTTTTATAAAATTTACTTTTTTTGAGAAAAAGCACTTATTTAAGAACATTTTATTTTTTCAACTTCTTTCACTTTGGATTTTCCAAATTTACTTCTTATGTGTTCAAAACTACAAATACTAAATATTGGTTACAGGCTCCACCTAGAAAACTTCCCAAAACCAAGAAAAGTCCCATCATATGTTAGTCTAGACACAAACCAAAGAAAAAGTATCCAATATTGTTGAAAATACCGTTTATACGTCCCAGCCTTTATTTAATAATTTTTAATGATCACAAATATTTTCTAACAAGCCCCGACCATTTCCATTTGATACACTGCATCCGGTGACCCATTGACGACTGGAATGCATGAATCACATTTCATCTGCATTTTATATACATACTCAGAAGTATTTATGAGTCACTGACAGTAAGCCTAACGCACAAATTCAGTTACACACACACTCTCTAGAGAGCATAAACAGTGTAACAAAAACAGCTGTATTTGTGTCAGAAACACAGATATGTTTGAGTCACAAACACATATATTATACAATTTATATCATATCGTGTCCAATATGCAATATTTATTAGCATACGCCAAAACACAAAAACCAAACAACAAATAAGACATTATTATAGAATCTAATAAACATTTTTTTTCGCAGCATGCTTACTTAATTATCCAAACCCATTTCCTATCCTCTGTCCGATTGACGACTGACTACATGAAACTAAAACGCAACAGATGTAAGAAATATCACTTCATCTGCAATTTACAGTCGCCATCGAGTAATTTTTATGAATCAATGGCTGAAAAATAATGCAAAAATTCACTTACACAGATACAACTCAGACTGTGAAAAATCTCCCCTTGTTTATATTTTATTCTCTTACTCTCAATAGAGAGTAAATAGTGCAACAAATACAGCTGTATTTGTATCCCAACCACAGCTATACTTGGGTCACCAACACATATATTTTATAACATATTAAGCATTGTGTCTCCAACATGTAATATTCAATAGCAAACACGATGTGTTTTGACACAAGTGTACAAGCACCTAACATACGTTATATTTGCATTCAAGCAACAAAATAGAACAGATTTTTTAGCGTGTATAAATATGAAGTTGCACTTGAGGTGACTTATGCCGCATGTTAAGGTTGTTCGTATAGTTATTCAGTTTTAATCTTATTTACTGTTTTTTTTTGTTTATTTTGTCATAAAAGAGATGTGGATGACATACCCGATGATCCCGAGGATGATATACTTTTGGCCCGCTCAATTGATTCTGACGACGAGACATTGGGCCTGATTGTAGCCAATAGACTTTGGAAGTTCGTACGTTCACGCATGTTGCGTTACAAGTTCAGTGATAATGCAGATTTTGTGGTTTACACCGAACCCAAAGGTAATCTCAATGTTGGTGTCTCTATTAGCCCTGTCGATGCTTTGGAAGAGGGTCGTGGTAAAATGAAAAACATGTTGCCACTTATGATGCTGATGGCCGGCAAGGCGGGTCTAGTGGGTGCAATCATATTGAAAGGTCTCTTCCTATTGGCTGGAAAAGCTTTAATCATCTCGAAAATTGCACTACTGCTGTCGGTGATTATAGCCCTGAAGAAATTGTTGTCCCAAAAGAAGCATGTGGTGGAGGTGCCACATCATGATAGTTACAGCAGCGGTTGGGCTCGAGCGCTGGATGGTTTCATCGAGGGTATTGTCGAAGTGCCGGCAAAAATATTGGCAGACGAAGCTCATGATATGGCGTTCAATGGACAAAAACCTGAAGACCTATAAAGAGAGGGACTAAATCAATAGATGAATAATCTTGCAGATGCAATGATGTTTGTAGATATAATGTCGACCTTTGTGTTTCTATTTGTATATTTCTATTCCATCTAACTTTCACTTCCTTATGGGCTATTTATTTGTCTTGTATTGTCTATTTTCCGCCCGGAAAAGCTGAAGATTCGTTGGTGCATCTATTTAGACGGGTTCTTTCTTTGTGCGCACTCATTTCAAATCTAGTTATAATTGAAAGGTTAAAGGTCTAATTGGTTGTTATTGTTGTTCTTCTGTTAATGATATATGTTATAACTGTTTATTATTTAATTGTATTTTAATTAATACCTTTTTAATTTGGTGTGGCTTTTTGATCATATTCACATAGAATTTCATCTTTTCTTGCTGTGATACTCTTTCTCGCACTCCCTGGCCTCAATATGTTTATATTTTCTCCCCCCTTTTACTTTAACTTTCTGTGCCTAACTTTTAATTACTAATATGAAATAAAAATATAGAAAACAAATTATATAAATTAATTTAGTTATTTATTTATTAATATTTATCTACTAATTAATTTATTTTACATTACAAACACAACTAAAAAATATTGTTTTATAAAAACGACTAAAAAAATAAAAAAAAGTTTATACAACAAAAATATTTAAAAAAGAAATGCAAAATAAAAATTTTTGCATCCGCCTTTTCTAACAATAGATTTCAATAAATAATATTTTTTTTTTGCTTTTTTAGCATTTGTTGCTGGTTTACTTGTCATTTTCCCCCACAGTAATTAATATTCTAAATGTTCTAAGTTGATATGCGGTTGGAACAAAAAACTTACTTGTTCTGTTTTTTTTTTTGTTTGATTTATAACTTATAAAATCAGTTGAGTGTGTGTGTCAGATTTTTGGTTTACTTAAAACTATTTTAAAAATTCTCTTTAAATTATTTTAATTTGCTAAAAATTTATTTTGTCTCTTGAAGTAGTCATATGTTTGTTTGTTTCGCATTTACATTTGGATTCTCTACTGTCGATAGTGCGAATATGGATTCAGGTAATTATAAACCATTGGCCTTCGTTGGGTACTTGTTGCTGAAAATAAAAACACAATGGTTTTATATTTTATTTTAATATTAATATTTAAGCTGAGATTAAGTGCAGCAAAATAAGGATTTGGGTGGGAGTTATATTGTTGCGAAATATATAATACCGATTTTTGCGACTGCTGCTAGGTTGGCAAGACTGCTCAACGAGCTCACATAGTTTTATCTATGTTTTTTTTTTCTTCTGGCTGATTTAACATGTGTGGATGTACAGCGAATATTAGACAATAGTCACTGAATTTTAGTACCTGCGGAATTGAGATCTCCATTGAAACTATACTTACTTACTTAGGTGACCTCAAACAACTCAAGGCTAAGGGCAAGGGCCTTAAACTATGAGGATAACATGTTCCTCCATCCGGCTCGATCTTCAGCTTTTCTCCTCCACTTAGTAACACTAAGCTCTCGCAGGCATTCTCTCATCTGGTCTTTCCAACGAAGTCTTGGTCGTCCTCTTTTTATTGTCCTTCGAGTACGTCTTCAAACACCTTTGGCACTGGTCCATTCTATTGACATGACCTGGCCAGTGTAATCGCACTATTCTAATATGCATAACTAAATCGAGTTCGGGATACAGATTATACAGCTCGTCATAAGTTCTTCGTCAATATTCGCCGTTTTCTATTATGGGACGATATATTTCCTGGAGCATTTTTCTCTCGAAAAGTCCCAGTGATGTGTCATCAGCTTACGATATGACCCAGGATTATGCGTCATAAAGAATGACAGGCTGTATGAATGACTGATAGTTTGATCTCCGTAACTAGAGAGTGGGTCTTATCGGTGAGGTTATTTTTTAGCCCGAAATATCACTTGTTTGCAAGCACAATTCTCCGTTTTATTTCTAAGCTGACTATATTGCCTGTGTTTACTACAGGTGTGAGATAAATGAATTCGTCCACTACCTCAAAATTTTAATGGTTACCGATGTTCACGCTTTCATCCAATCAGGTAGTTATTCGGCTTGTCGAAACCATTAATTTTGTCTTGGCCTTGTTTACTGCCAACCCCATTTTTGCTGATTCCTTCTTAATTCTGGAAATTGCTAAAGTAACTTCTAGCAGACTTCACCCAATAATGTCTAAATCATGAGCTTACGTGAGTAGCATGTGGCTTTTGTTGCTGATAATTTTATTCCTGGTGGCTGCAGCTATTCTCACGATCATCTCAATTAATATCTTGAAGAGATCGCGTGACAGGGTGTCGCCCTGCGTCTGGCCTTCCCTTGTTCTAAATTGTTCGGTTAGATGGGTACCAATTTTTATTCAGGACCAGTGTTACGAGTATCCTAGAAAAGCGTGTCAGCTTAGCAGAAATGCCAAACTTCGATATAGCATGGTTCAGTTTTTAGCGTTTTGGGCTATCGAAGGCAGCCTTATAATCTAGTCGTTGAGGATTTTTCGCATTGTGAATAGCTGACTTATCAGGTCTTAAGTCCATACATGGGGTTTTTTAACTTGCATTGTATTTTGATTTGCAATACTTAATCTAATGCAAATGCAAAAGAATTACCACTGTTCGCAATGACAATTAAAAATTTTTGAATTTGCTCAGACAATGCAAATACAGGTTGTGGAATCGGATGCCAATTGTAATGAAATATGGGAATGCTTTTAATTGTTTTGAGTTTGATTGACTGCTAACAATTCTGTTTTTAAAGTACTTTCTATGTAGAGGTTCGAAGTACTTCCAAATTCATAAACCTGTACTGTACAAAACATTTGAAAACAAGCACTGCCAGATATGAAAGAAATTCGTTGCAAATTAGTAAAATTGCCATTTTTTTGAATTTACAGTTGGAAAGGTAATTCAAATGAAACTACAAATTTTAATTGTCATATAATTAATTTTCCCCATGTATGCTTAAGCCACACTAATAAGGTCCGATCAGATCTGCAACAAACGGCTTTAGTTTTTCTCACATTGCGCTCGAGAGCACCTTATATGCTGGCTGGATATATGGATAAAAGGCTTATTCACGATAGTTTGTACGTATGCTCGGGTCGCCTTTTTTTGAAAAATTAGACACAGTATGCTAAGGGTCCAATCGTCGGGCATGCATTCTTCTTGCCAGATTTTGTCTCTAGCCACATTTTTGTCACCATTCTAACTCACAGCCGCCAGCTTTACCAGCCAGCTCAACCGGTAGTCCATCAACACCAGCGAGTTTGTTGTTCTGAAGCCAAGAAATTTCAATTCTAACTCCGCTTTGGCTAGGAGAGGTACAGTGGATGTCATTTTCCCGTATTTGTTCAACACCCTCATCTATATTGACGTCTCCTGGGATAAGTAAAGCACGGAAGTGATCTCTCCATATTCCCTAAATACCCTACACATCTGTGACAAGATTCCCGTCCGCATCCCTACAAAAGGTGGGCTCTGATTCATGGCTGTTGGTGTGACTCTCTACATTTTCGTAGAATTAACGGGCCTCATTCTTCCTTCTGTAAGATTCAAGTTGCATGTGAGCTATGCTGACAGATATTTGGTATGAGGCATGACAGGGTTAGCTGCGACTCAGACTTGAATCGATCTCCCACTAGTTCTCGAATTCCTTCATTATCGTCATAGTAAATGATGTGCCGACCTTCTAAAATAAGCACGTAGTCTAAATTTACCGCAAACGGGGATTGACAGAAGAAATGGGTATCATCCACACAATAAAAAAAAATTCAGACACGGAGAGCGGGCGCCCAGGTCAACGTCTCAGCCATATCGACCCTGATAGTGGGTAAAATTAAATTCACCGGTGTAGTGACCACCGCCTACGCAATTGGTTTGAAGTTGGCAAGGGACTATAGCATATAATTGGTAGGTTCTACCATAGAGTAATAGAATGGAGTTACCATCAGCTGTTTTGCGTTCCGTCTGGTCACCGAGGTAGTTGGAAATCTAATAGAGTTTCAGTTGCTTTTGTCTGTTACTCTATGGTAGGACATAAATCGAACAGATGTAAAAGGAATGCGAATTTTCATTCGAAGCAAGGCTGCAATTTGCATAAATAAAACAATATTTAAACTTACAGCCAAAGTCACGATGTCGAACGTTAACGTTCGCATGCTTTCTAAGCGACAAACAGCTGATTTCGAAGTCACTAACACGCATCAGAACGACAAGTCGAATGAAAATCAATGCGAACGAAACGTAAACATTTCAGTACAAAATCGGTAGCCACTAATTATTGTCGCTGTCATCTGTGCGAATACAAATGTCAAAAACACTCACTTGTGTTTTTGTTTTCGTGTAGTACCAAAAAAAACCAGAATTAAATTTAAAATTCTTATAAAATATTCAATCAAATGGAAAATAAATGGTAAGTAAACGGTTAATTATTTCTGTTCTGTTAGAGTAATTATTTTTTGTACATATGTTTATATATTTCAGCATAAACAAGTCAACGTTGCTGCAGCTGCAAACATTTGTGAGATATATGGAGGAAAATACCGAGTTCGTTAGTGGAACGCGTCTTTGGAGGCTCAAAAGAGGAGCAGTGGAAAAAAGTGCCAGTATATTATTAAGAACTTTATGTTAAATAAATAAATAACAATAAACAATAAAAACAAGAAGGTAAATGCATCATTTATTGCAAATTTATATCAAAAACCCACCCTTAATTACAAAATTTTTGGTTCGACTGCATATGATTTGTTTGTTTGTTTTGCTTTGCATTTTGCTGTCAATTTTTTCCAGCTTAGTGGTACAGAGATGTACTTTTTTGTAACTATTTAAAAAATTGTAGCGTTTTTTCACGAATATAGCGATTTTTTTTTGGTATTAAACTTTTTTTTTTGAATTCTAGATCTGGTAGCTTTGTCATTTGACAAATGCCTTTGTTTACAACACGTAAGGCCATGCGAACGACAAGTCGAAAGATAGTGACTACCAATTTGAAGCGAAAGCGAGAGCATTGCTGTCGTTCGCTTAGGCTTTCTTTCGACATCGTGACTTTGGCTGTTAGTTTGCAACTTGGTTTCTTCTAGTCCCAGTAGTCTAACATATACCAGATGACCCAACTCTCTCATTCGACGTTTCACTTTATGCTTCGTCCAAGTTGAATCGAACGCCTGACGAGAAATTTGCTGTAACATCGAACAAAACCCTTAATTTTAAATTTTGTGCATTCTCGATGTTCACATATTTACACAAATTGCACATTCACAATAACAATTGCTGTTTTTTTTATCAAACCCCAGCGACAGAACTCTTCACTTGACATCAAAACTTGCCATCTCCAGACTTTCGACTCCCTTCATTCATAAAAACTGTAGAATTTCAATCTATGATTCTCTCATTCACTATGTTCTCTATCAAAATTTAATTTATCATTTCAATTAGATGTGGCATGTATATCTCCTGGTTCTACCCAGTAAATAGACTTTAAGCCATCTTCTGATTAGTATCTTCTGATTAGAAGACGAAGAACTATATAGATCACTTGATACTTTATGGGAGACACTCTTCCAGAGTATGCACATACCTGAGATTCTATGTCCCAATATCGATTCGAATCATTACTTGATTACAGCAAAGTTTCGTACAGGAGCAAATATCGTTCAATACCAAACCCACATCCTCACGATGACTCTGAAGATCTATGGAATCACATATAGAGTGTTGCATGGCAACAGATGAAATGAATGATGGGAGTACACATAGAGAAATGTATAATGGTTTACATCAGCTGTTTTGAGTTCTCTTGCGGTCACCGAGATAATTGGAAATTTTATGGATGTCGAGTTAATGTAATATGTTGCTCAATAGTTGGAAATAAAACGAACAGAAATAAACGAAAATGCGTATTGTCGTTTTATGCAGTCGGCATAAAAAATAATCATTAATATCAATCAAACCACAAAGCAATTTATAAGAGTCGCCATGCCATGCCTCTCTTTAGGACGACGAGGTAGTTGATCATTTCACCGAGTTGGAGTTGCTGTTGCATGTTACTCCATTTACCATTTCAATCGGCTGTGGCATGGATACCCCATAGACGTAACGTATGGCGATTATTCCGTCAGTCGCAACGCGAGCTGGCACAGAGCGGTATATGCAGAAACTTGCGGACAAAATAACTGTGGATTTAGTGTGCAAGTGAAAATAGTTAAATTTACAGGTGGAAGAACGAAGCCCAAAAATTCTACCAAAATGTAAAAGGCTGAACTAACTCACATGGCTCTGAGCGCCGTTCTGTAAATCTAATGACGGAAACCTAGTCGCAGTTGTAGAGAGAGTGCAGTGCTCGCCTCGGAAGAATCAAATGCATATGAGGGAGTTGCACAACTTGAAGCCAATGGTATCGATAACACCTCCAAATCAAGACGGTTGTCAAAATTGCTGACGAACTTCTGACTGAGCTGTTGAAGACTACGGGCGATGTGGAAGGTGGTGCATGCTTTACCTCATTTGTGAAATCAGGTTACATGAATCCATTCCCGGCTATTAGAATCTCAGCGTACCATGACCTATATGCCAAAAAGTTGATCTATATTTGTCAGCTATCGTGGAGCAATCCGTTTATCCATCCACTAGATCCTCGCAAGTGTAATGTGCGAAAGACTAAATCCAATTGTTGCAGATCTGACCGGATCTTATCAGTGTGGCTTTAGACCTGCTAAGTCCACAACTTGCCAGATATTCGCGTTGCGTCAAATCCTGGAGAATTCCCACGAAAGGGAATTCGAAACCTATCCTTCCGTCGTTGGTGATAAGGTTGCCAAACTCGGTACAAAGCTGAACAACTTTTGTCAACTCATTAGTACAATCTGAACAAGTCTAGTCACCCTGAATAGCACTTAAAAACTGCTCTGTATCTTAAAAATGGTCATTTGTATGAATATGTCATCATTACTCGAGAACGACATGAAAGATTTTGTCCGAATAAATTTAGAAATATTTTGAATTACAATGCCTATAATCTATTCCTATGCTATTTTTTAATTTACACGGTTTCGCAGCTATAAAAAAGAATAGTGAAAAAAAAATATTTTTTTGCTTAAAAAATCCAAATATTTTGTTATTCAAAAAACAAGAAACATTAGAAACGGCAAAAAGTTCACATAAGGTTAAGCAGAGCGAAAGTGGATGCATAGAAAACTGGATATTGGAACGCTGCAATTATCAGAGATAGCCATGGCCTATGCAGAGAAGCTCACTCAGATATTGGCGCTGAAGGTAGCCCCGCTTCATGATCCTGAAGCGAAGTGGCAGTACGTTTTTAATTCTATGAAAATTGCTGCAGATATCCTACTCGGTTATAAAAAACCGCTTAAAGACAAACCATGGTACGGTGAAGAGTGTCGCATGGCAAGTGAAGTATAACGGGAAGAGGAGAGAGGAATCACGATTTTTTGAGAAGAAAAAAGGATTGTGAAGAAATCGTGAGAGTGAGCAAATTGAATCTTACAGAAACGAGAATTAGGCCCGTAACTTTTACCGAAAAGTACAAATTCAAAGTGATCAGAGTCCTCCCTTTTGTAGGGATAAGATTAGGAATCTTGTCACAGATATGAAGAGTGTGTTGGGAATATGGAGAGTACACTTCACTGCTTTACTTGCCCCAGGAGAGTTCAATATATATGAGGGTGTTAAGCACATTCAGGCCTAGGGCGTCGACTGTCTCTCTCCTAGTTAGGCGAGGTGAGAACAGCAATGTCCCGGCTTAAGAACAACAGAGCCGCTGGTGTTGATGGACCACCGGCTGAGCTGTTTTAGGTTGGCGGCTACGAGTTGGAAAGGTGCACGCATCAGCTCATGTCCCAAACCTGGTTCGACGAATGGATGCCTGTATAAGCGCGCAGCTCACGGGGTGCGAGAAGCTCTCCCCAATTCCTTCATGGGATGTAATGGGAAACCATTTATTAATTTTATGTTGGTGCATGATATTTTGGGCTATCCATTCATTATCGTGCGGATGTGTGTGTCAAGTAGCCTGGATGTATATAAATAAATAAATAAATGGTTTCCCGTTACATACCATGAAGGGATTAGGGAGAGCTTCTCACAACCAGTGAGCTGTGCGAGTTCTAGTTTTAAACTCACTGATTGGGACCTACAGTTTTACACCGATTCCGAATGGTATTTTAAGAAGCTTTTTCATGGCTAAATACTCGATAGTGTCGCCGTCACTAATCGAGGTGACCGCCGTCGAAAGAAATCGAATCGAACCGAATCGTTCGAACCCACGTCCTCTTGCGCCACAGCCGCGCACACTACCATTGCACCACCGGCGGCCAATGGCCTGGATGTATATTTGAACCGTTATTTTCTCAATATTATACAGATTCAAAAAAAAAACCAAACAATAAGGCTCAAACCAATACGATGACGAGTTGTTCCCACATAACCGTCAGTGAATATCCTGCCAAAGTGGGGTTGTTTAATATCGTTGCATTTTACACTGTGTCTCAATAGCTGTGTTTTGGTTAGAAGCAAGCGACCATAGCGAACCACAGTCTTGTCATTCATGAACATGAGCTTGGTCGATAACTTTTTATGAGCTTGGTCGATAACTTTTGTTTTAAATATTACCAACATATTTTGCGAAAATTATACTTCGATTACATTGTTTTTTTTGTATATCAAGGGTGGCGTTAAGCCGACAGTAAACATCAACGATACCTGATGTTCATGCTCATGAATGATACGTCTGTGGTTCGCTTATCGCTTGCTAAGTTACAAAGAAACCGGCTGTTTATCGATAGTCATATTAGTATAAAAAAAATGGTAACAATTAAAAAAAAAATTTTAAACTTAGCGTAAATTGTAAGCTAAGTTCTTAATACAAAACAAACAATAATCTAAGCACGCGGTTTAACCAAAACACGCCTAATGTACATATGTATATCCTTGTGACTGTCGACGAAATTGTAGTCTGTGGTCTTTGTATTTTTTCATTAAAGTTAATTATCGCTTTGGTCTGTCAATACTTTAGGTAGGGTGATTTTATTCATAGAGTAACCCGGAAAAGCTATATATCTTTGATAGCTTTATGATATATTAGAGTTAAGAAGCAAGATACTAGAAATTCCTTCCAGTCACTTGACGCAAAAATGTTCGTTTGTCTCAACTTGCAATTCCACAGCCTCTGACATGTCACACATTTATCCTAAGGTCAGTCTTTTAACAAAATGCTGTGTTAAAAATTTAAAATTTTGATAGGATTGTGTTAACTATTCACAGATAAAATATCACGGTTTATTCAAACAAAGGTGCAATAAAGTGCGTTCTAAAGTAGACAAGGACAAGGATGCTACAATTACATTTTCTTTCTGCGTATCCTCATGCCTAGATTTTTGAAAATATCCTTATTACTTTCTTCCTCATTGAATATATCATCTTCATCGTTTTCCTCTTCTTCAACGTTCTCCACATCGACACCCAGTAAATCTGCCTTCCACTTAAGACGTTTCTCATTCTCTTCCACAACTTCTGCAGCTGCGACTGCCGCCACTAATAAAAATTGATCATACGTTTTAATTTTATCCAATCTTGGTATTTTGTGTTGAAATCTATTGCGCTTTAGTGGAGCTCTACGGTTGTACTTATGGGACTCTAAGAGCCGTGCATGGGAATTGTAGTGCAAATATTAAATTGTGTGGCCTATAGTTAATTGGTTTTATACGTACTTCGTCCAAGCCATGAATCCTCTCGTTTAACCTTTTGTCCCAAGCCGGCAGCATTGAGCGCTGCTAAGACTTGGGTATTGTTTTGTACTTCGGCGATATTTTGATGCACAGAACTTTCAGCAGCCAAATGTTCTAATCCTGGGTGACCTTGATGGCCGCCCAGCGGCCCCATGGCAGCAGCATGTAAAGGCAAACCACCTCCATACATATCAGAACCACCCATATCTGCAGGTCCCCCGGCCATTGAATGCATGCCATAATCCATGTTGTAGGGCATCATATATGGAGTATGCTCGGGATACTGGTACATCATTCTAGAAATAGACAACATTTCGTATTAAATTGTATAGTTATACGCAATGCAAGCCATAATGGCCTGCATATCAGCGTACTTATCCGATGCATTTTCCATTAGCTTTTTCATTAGAACCATTGCTGCGACAATAAATGCAACCTTTGATATGGCCAAAGCTTTAAGTGTGAGGAGACCGACGAATTTAGCCGCTACCATTGTCCAGCCAAAGGTTGTGGCCGCCAGGTACATCGGTATATACATTTGCATTTGTTTCTTATCTTCCTTTTCATGGCGTTCCTTGAAACGATGGCCAATCCCTCCGCCACCATGGCCTCCTCCTCCACCGCCACCACTGCCACCGCCGCCAAGTAAGCCGCCACCGTCTCCTCCACCGCTGCCACCACCACCCAAAATTCCATTTCCTCCAAGTCGTGCTGAATACAAACAGTAAAATATGAATGCATGTATTAATTTCCATTTCAGTAATGATATCTGATTTATAATAAAATGAATAACAAGCATCATTCATTGCATCCATGTGCCATGATACAAAATGCATCATTCATAACATTCATGTGTCTACAATAACATACACATCTCAGATTGGGTTGCTCTGGGAAAATATCTCTTAGTTTGATTTACAATGTTCTCTATGCTAATATAAATAGTAGAACGTACGAACACTGAATTATTATATTTCCAGGGAAACCCCTAATGATTTCTTTTGACGTTTTCTGTCCAACCCAGTGTCATTGCTTGGGTTATTTTCGTGACTGTAATTTGATGATGAAGACATATACGGTATGTGCATTTGATGTATTGGAAATCAGAGTATCGACTTGTTCCTTTTCATTGTTTATCTTTGAACATTGGAATATACTACTTTTACGGTTTCCCTGTGCATTTCCAATCATTACTTTCTATTTTGCTTTATTCATATCAGGAAGCCATAAGAAGAGGGCAAATATTCATTATACAAAATTTCAATGCTTTTTCATTATGCTTTTCACAGAATTTTGGCAAAATTTATCACAACGAGGTTGAGGCGATCTAACTTGGGCAGATATAATATTGGACTGCATCAAAGTTGAACAGACGAAAACTTGAATAGACACATAGTTGGCCAGATGATAGAATAAAGTTGTTAATAGGATAAAAATTCGTAACGTAAGTGACATTTTCATCAAACTAACGAATATTTCTTTTCTTGTTTTTGTTTTGAGTTGGTTTTATTTACATTTTCTTTTCAACTAAAAACAAAGTAGCCTCAGTAATATTAAGGCATGTTGACAATATCATGTGTTTATCTTCATGTTACAATTAAATAAATTAAATGGTAAAGAATTATGAGAAATAAAACAAGGAATTGACTAGTTTTAATTTTTTTTTTCTAAAGGAAAGAAAATTTACAATCGAAACTGTTCTAAATTGTCATTTATATATCAGGTTTCAATCGGGATATGATTTTAAAGATGTTGGTAATTTATTGTATTCAGTGTTAGAGGTTGCTATTTATATTTCGATTTCTGGTAATACCAAAAACGATGTACAAGTAGACAGTCAACATTTCTCTTCACTCAAATGCCAACAAACAAAACGAGTGAAACCCTAGTACTTCTCTACTCTCTCTCTTACTCTCTTCATTGAATATTTCAATACACGAGCAGCTTTTTGATAGTGTTATTGTATATAACTATACAAATTCCAACCATGTTGAAGTAGAATTACATAAACTATGCAAAAAGTATGAACTAAGCAAGATATGATGCGTGAGAGAAATGCGTTTGAGTGAACTCCTAGTACTGTTTGGTTCTCTTTTACCAGGGTTGCCAAGTTTCGCACATCTTCTGGTCGTCTAATTCTAAATCGTCTTTGGTAATACTAGAATTGCCAGATGCAAACTGGAAACTCCATTGGAAACCCTACGGAAAATGACACCGGTACACAACCAGTCACGTGATAGGTTCATTAGTGATCGGTCCCTGTATCGTCCCTTTTGTATGAAAAGAACCGCTAACTTTAACATGGCTTTGTCATGGGAGGTGGCAATTGAAACTCTTTAGATACCCTCTGATATATCAACGTATTGATCTAAAACAACCCGTCACAGAATAAGTCCCAATTGAACCCGTCACAGTATAAGTCCAAATTGAACCAGTCCCAGAGAAAGCCCCAATTATCTTCTTAAATAAACCTTCAGAATTGGTATGTACCTTGAGAACGATAAAATTTCCAAATTGTTTAATAAAAACTGTAGTATTAATTAATTATGTATTTAAATTAAATCGATAACTCGCTAAGTTATCGCAAGATTACATATGAAAACAATTCTATCGCTTTGAAATTTTTTGCAATATTCCAATATAATTCCGAAATTTAATCGGCCATATTCATAAAAAGTTGTGAGATGATTGAGACACGATTTTTTTTCATAAATCGTCACTCAAACCTCTCATAACTTTTTATGAATAAGACCGAATGACTTAAATTTGAGTGCCAATACTTCGTTGTTTCTGGGAGGACCCGTTTATTTTCGATTCCGTAGGTTTCCAATTTCCTTTTTTTTAGAGTCGCCCTACCAAGGGCAATTCAGAACAATTAACTCTACGAGTATCAGTTTGGAACTAGTTTGGAGACATATCCCCTTTTCACCTATCTCGGGATAGGTACTTCTTGACAATTGACACCACATTTCCCGTAAAGATGTTTGACATTTTTTAACCTAAACATCACGGTGCCAATGAAAAATGAACTTCGGATTCTTATGCCATTTGGTCTAAAAATAACGTGGTGAAAATTTGAGATCTATCATATAACTCTAAGACGGGTCCGCCTTGTGGTCAAAATTTTCGGGGTTTGGCATTTTGGGTTTAAATTTGGATACACTAGAACATTTTTATATCTCAGTTCATTTGAATAAAAAGTTTCACATTGATTAGTTTGATACTAAATAATAGTTTGACCTAAATATAAAGTGTTAGAAATGTCAGTAAAATCCCAACACTCTAGGGGCTCAAACTCGTAATTTGAAAAAAATTAAAATTTTTGTAAAAAATTAAATTTGGGGTTTTTGGCTTTTTCCCAAAAGTTCTGTCTAAATAAATAAAATATTCAACTCTGATAACAATGCCTTCTAGCAGAAGTCTGGACGATTACAGAGAGATGTAACTCGATATAGTCACTCAACGCTTTGAGGATGATATGGTACGGTAAAGTAGGACATCTCGAAGAAAACTCGCCAAGATGGCCTCTTAAAGGTGCCAAATTATAAAAATTGCAAAAGATGAGCTAAAACCATCAGTTATGTAGACAAACCGATTCTATAGCATCGGCTATGACAATTGGTTCCAATAACCGGTTTTAGAAATCGGTTTAAACTCGGGTTTAACACTCGCAATTAAAAATCGGTTTGTATAATACTGTTAATAAATCCTGATTTGATTATTGAACCGGCCTTTTATTCCAGTATTTGGAACCGGTTTTCGCAACCGAGGAATCAAAAAATTGCAAGAGATGAATTGGAAATATAAGTTATACTTCACTGTAAGCGTATGGACTTTTCTAAAAATTTAAAGATTTTTCAAATTAAGAGATGAACCTCTACAGTGGTCGGATTTTACTGAAATTCTTAACACTTTATTTATATTCATGCGAATTTTTTTATTCAAATGAACTGAGAAAAAAAATTTTACAGTTTATACAAATTTATACCCAAAATGTCAAAACCCGAAAACTTTGACCACAAGTCAGAGTTATCCGATTGGGCTGGAATTTTCACCACGTCAGTTTTACCCCAAATGGCATAAGACTCCGCTTGGTATTTGTTAAAATTCGAGAAAAATAATTACTCCATACATTTCATTGCCACCCTAATAAACATACCTAGAAAGTTTTCACTTATGAGCACTATTTGTTGTATTGTTGTGTGTTGAAATATGAATTTCAGTCAAAAAATGGAATTAACCCGTGAAAATTTTCGTGCTATGATTTCTTACGATTTTCGGCGTGGATTATCGTGACAAGAGTGTCTCAATCAATTTCGACTTTTGGCGATGAAGCATCATAAAAAAACACTGTAAATCGCTGGTACCATGAGTTCAGTCTCGGACCCCGTTCGCACCAGAATGATCTTCGTGCAGGTGGTCAAACCTCGGTCGTTTCGCCGGAAACCATCGATGCTTTGCGTGTACTGATAAAGCAAGACCGACATGTGACATACCGTGAGATTGTGGCTTCCTTGGGCATTAGCATGACAAGCATCAATAAGGTATTCGTGGAAGAAGCACATCGAAGCAAATGATCGCGTTTTTTTCGGTAAAACCAGCAGTGTGGTCACAGTGCCTTTAATGGAACGTAGGACGGTCAATTCTTAATGGTATACCATCATCTGTTTGCCAACAGTGTTCGAAGAAGTAAGGAAAAACAACAAGAGAAGAAGAATCATTTTGCTTAAGGACAATGCGAGCTCTCACACATCAGCTGAAAAAATTTACTATTTGAGCACGCAACATGTCGAATTCATGTGTCATCTGCCGTACAGTCCTGACTTGACCCCCAATAACTTATTTTTACAGCGAAGCTTAACGTTTTTCGACGCCCGAAGTAGCTGTTGAAGCGTTCAAAAACAATGTTTTGGAGGTGAGAGAGATTCCAAAATTGTAATGATCTTCACGGAGAATATTTTGAAAAACAATTAAACCATTTCCAATGATAAATGATTGTTCTTTTATTGCTGAGCCTGAAATATAAATAGCAACAACTACCGATGTATTCTATTCTAGGGGATCTAAGATTTTGACAATTTCTTGTTTAGAATATTCTTTGGTTTTGAGATAAATTTATAGTTCGGTATCCAAAATTGTTCAGTTATTTGTAAGAATTATAATAAAATTATGTTTAGGCATTACCGATTCATAAAGTCTTTATGTAGCCAAGGATTAGAGACAGTCCATAGTAGTTTAAACACTATTTTGACCGAAGTATTTTGCATTCTTTGTAGAGATTTGAAGACTGTTGAATTTTTGTAACCATAAATTATTGCCAAGAAATGAAGGTGACTTTGTAAACATACATTAAGTAAAAGTAAATACGTGCTTGGCTCTACCTACTGCCGGGGCAATTTTACTCTTCAGTTTTCTAATACGCATATGCCATGAAAGATTACTGTGCAGCGTAGTGCCTAAATATTCGCTACTATTCACTTCACCTATAATATTGCCATAAACATAGACAGTAAAGCTGTTATCAAAATTAGCGTTAGGTTTGAATCGAACTAGTTGCGTTTTACTAGCATTACCAGTTAATTTATTGACTCTAAAGTACTAAAGTCTAAGAAACTCTTACAACAGAGAAATAGAAATACTTCAATACTAAATCAAATTTGTAAGAGTATAACAAACAAATGTCGTCAGCAAACATATACTACATACGACCAGCAAGTTCAAAATTACACAAATAATTTAAAAAGCTTGAAACAATAATATTGCTGATGGCAACCCTCTGTTTTCTTTTTTTGTATGATAAAACAAAAACAATCCATGCCTGTTTAAAACCGATGATTTTTCGACATGATAAAAAATAGTTGTGCATGAAAGTGTTTCCAATGTTAGTGTTTGATGTTCTCCGAACATATGTCTAAAGGAATTCGCATTAATATGATGAGTGTATCTATACATACAGTTTGACAGACAGCCCTGGTATCATTGGAACAGTTTTTGTGCTCGACATTTTATAAAAGAATATAAAACCAATAAGTAAGCTTTATATTAAAAACGTCATGACCTTGAATACAATTAAAAAAAATTTAAGTTTAAAAAACAGACCGACTAAAAAACTCCCACAAGGGAAATGATTTAACATTTAAAAAAAACTTTGAACAATAAAGGCCCCAAACAGCTTTAACGTTATCAATTCGACTCTTAGCATCTGAGATTATTACATATTGTTTCCTGATTATTAAATACCTCTAAAAAGCAATACCTCTTTTCCGCGGATTCCATATTTGAACTATTTCTGCAACAGTACTTCAAAGCTTTTGGTAGATTTAAAAATAAACCACACCGACCTACACCTTTATATAGATTAAGACTAATCTTGTAAACGTCCCAATCCCTTTGGTCGCCGCTCATTTTTGGGCCTTGTCAAAAAGCCGCCTAATGGACGATCTTAGATCCTGAAGCTCAGCGTTCCACCAATGAGGCTTTTTGTTACCTTTGGCAGCATTATAACCACTGGTCTTACAGAACTCATTGAGCGCGTTTCTGCACGCATCAGTAAATTTGCCAAGTAGTTCTTCCAGCTCTGGCACATTAGTCGGAATATTCGGATGGTTACCTAAGAGTTTCCTTCGGCGCCCACGATAGGCACTCCAGTCTGTTTTCCTATAATTTTTAAAAACTTCCTTTTTCAGAAGTTCGATCTTTATGTGGAACTGGAGATTATGATTTTGTTTCAGCTCCACTTAATTATCGTCAAAAGCCACGGGGCTAATGGGAATTTTGTTATAATTTGAACTTGTGTCAGAATTAGGACGTAATTCAAATAGACATAAAAGAAAATGGGCCACCCTCACCACAATTTCCTAAGAGCACTAAATCTAATCCGAAAATAGTGGGGATAGGGTAGGACATATATGCTTTGGAAATATTTATAATAAGGGTTATTCAAAGGAGACGTTACAAAAGTAAATCGATAGGGACAGCAAACGACGCCATATTTTTTGCCGCTCTTTTGACATTTCTCTTCAGTATGGTTTGCCATTTCATCATGGAAAGATATCCGAGCCAACAACGAGTCGAAATTATTAAAAATTACTAACGAAATTTGGAGTCAGTGGCCTCAACTTTAAGAGCGCTACGTCCAATTTATGGTCGTCATAATCGTCCTACCAGATCAACAATTGAGCGTCTAGTGGAAAAATTTGAATCCACAGGCATAGTACAAAATGTTCCCGTGCCAGTGAGACAAAGAAGTGCCCGTAGTGTCGAGAATATTGCTGCCGCTGGGGCTTCAGTTCAAGAAAGCCCAAATGTGTCTCTCACACGTCGTTCTCAAGCGTTGGGCATCTCTGTGACGTCGTTGTGGCGAATTTTGCGAATAGATCTTGACCTACATCCTTACAAGATCAAATTGACGCAAGAACTGAAGCCGCTTGACCACCATAAGCGTCGTATGTTCGTGAATTGGGCTGAGCAACAACTTGAAAATGATTCGGATTTTCATTTTCATGATTCGGATGCTCATTTCTGGCCGAATGGTTTCGTTAATAAGCAAAATATGCGTTATTGGGCCGACAGCAATCCACACGTAATCCATGAGTCATCATTGCATCCCGAAAAAATTACGGTTTGGTGCGGTTTATGGGCCGGCGGCGTCATTGGGCCGTACTTCTTCCATGATGATCAAGACCGACACATTACTGTGAATGCGAATCGCTACCGTTTAATGATAACTGAATATTTTTGGCCCCAATGGGATAATATGGACTTGGAGGACATGTGGTTCCAACAGGACGGCGCCACACAGCGAATGCCACAATCATTTTATTGGAAACCAAGTTTGGTGAACGTGTTATCTCACGAAATGGCCCAGTCGATTGGCCGCCTCGGTCGTGCGATTTGACGCCGTTAGATTATTTCCTGTGGGACTACGTCAAGTCTATGGTCTATGCCAACAAGCCAGCGACGATTGATGAACTTCGTACGAATATCGAACGCGAAATTGCAGCAGTATCGGCCGATTTATGCTTGAAAACCGTCGAAAATTGGGTTCAGCGTCTGGACTTCTGCAAGCGTGCCCGTGGTGGCCATGCAAAAGAAATCGAGTTCCATACATAATGGCATCGAACGTACTTTCACAGGAATAAAGAATTTGTAGCGCTATTATTGAAAAACCCTTTAGTAGGAAAATGCTAGAGAACAGAGTGGATGGGCGAGAGAACGATAAGCAACTAGAAGCAAACCATGCAGCAAACTAAGTTTAATAGAGTTTGATTGACACTAATGACAGTTAACTTATATTTTATATTGGTTGCATCGAAAGTAAATACGCATTCCCTTTTACTTATATCCGTTTTATGTCCAACCAAAGAGTAAAATACAACAGCAACTGGAACTCGATGAAATTCAGCGAGGCGAAAACGCATCGGATAGTTTCAATGCTTTAGTTCTTGGACGGATTCTACTTTATAAGCCTTAGTACAGCGAACGGTGGGGAGTTGATGCTGATGCCTGTTCGACCACACTTTCAGCCACAGCGGAAATATTTTCCACTGTACGCGCTGGACGAGCACGTCGACGTCTTCAAAAAAGGCATAAATTGAATCTTTCTGTATTTTTAAACATATGTATATACATTTCTCAAAAATGTGACGTGCTGGAAAATATTGGAATCAAGTTTTGGGATCCCATATATACAAACAATAACTGAGTATATGTAACTTTTTCTCTTTTCTTCTCCGTATTTTATATAATAGAAAGTTCCAGACAAACATATAAGATAGAAACTTTACTCAACCAATAGCTGTTTATTCTTGGAATATAAAATGAAAACTTACTTTGAAAAATTCTGGCGAAATATGAAAACAAACTTTTTAGACTGCTGACACACGTTGTTGTGCACAGGTCGTGAGGGTTGTTAGTTAAATACCTTTGCAATATTGCTTGCATTGTGTGAAAGCATCAACAATGCGACAATGCCAGCCGTTTAATAAGCAAACGCTCAGGGAACAACATAAAACTACAGGCTTTTTAGGAGTGCAAAAAAGCAAAGCTTGGGGGCAATTGTAATAGTGTGCATTCGGTGTGCGTTCTGTACCGGCATTGTGCAATTAATTCGTTTTACCTGTACAAATATTCGCTTTGAAAACCATTGTAGGATTAAATTATCCTTTTATTTCTTTGGATTGTACGCCTTAAGAGCACGAGAAACTTGAAATAACGAATAAAAACCAATGTTTCGCCAGCATAATTTTCTTCTTTGGCTTTATTCCTTTAATAGTTTAAAGTGATAAAAACAACGAACAATTGTTGTTATTTAATTGCGCAATTGTTAGCGAGCGCGTAACTTGAACGTAAGAACACGTGTTCTGTCCCCTCTTAATGATGATACATAACACTATCGAGTAATAACCCAGCAAACATATTTAAATACTTGGGAAGCATGATCAACCTTTTATTTTTTTAAAGCGCATACTAGGAAGTACTTAAAAGTATGTATATGAGACGAAAATGCAATAAAGTAAGTCATATTGTACAATTCCAACGAAAGTAATGTTTGTTGCTTACCATGTCGCTTCTTGGTAGGCGATATCGTAAGGAAGCGATTATACTATTTTTTCGACGCTCGTTTACTAACATGCGGTAAAGTAAGGCAAAGGATATACATTATTCTACGATATCTTACAAATAATCGTTACAAATAATGACTCTTTGAAAATTAGAAAAAATTAATAATAAAATCAAACACGAAATTGGTCAGCTCAATTACCCAGCAAAAATTTTATATGTTTGGGAACCACGAGCAACTTTTTCCATACTAAAGCGCTTACGTGTAAGTCCTTACATTTATACAAGGCCGGGCCGAAAAAAAGTTGCAACAGGGTTTGGTTAACAGAAAAGTCGTTCTAAGGGCCAAGTAGAGTACACACACAAAATTTCAGAAAAAACAATGCAATAAAGTAATGCATACAGTTTAATGTTATGTTTCAATCGATTGAACATTTCAGACGAAAGTAAAGTATTGGTTATTGCTTATCATGTCGCTTACGTGTAGGCGATATCGTAAGGCAATGATGATATATTTTGTCGTTCGCTTATTGGGATGGAGTAAAGTAAATCAATGACTATGATTTTACGATCTCTTACGAATAACCATCCACCTCCCATTACACTGTGCGACAACAAAAAAAATTATGGGGTTCTGTCAACGGATTCTGGTAGAAAAGTGTAAAAAAAATATACGTATACCGGCGTTTTGCCAGATCTGATCAGAATTTTTTTTTAGGGCAGGTCAAAGTTTCCGCCCCTCGGAACTTTCCTGCAACATATCGGCATGCAAAATTGTGTGTTCCTTACTTCTGAGGTTCAAAGTTTGTTCAGAAGTTTTATAGAAAAGATTCAGATAAACATTTTTGTGGAAGAAATTATCGCTCTAGCTGTCACGTATAACCATAATTTTTACTTTTTTTTTGAAAACTCGCAAAAAACTGCTCCAAAATGACGGGGGGCGTGGTCAAAATGTTCTACAAAAATTATCGCTATAAAATTTCACTATACGTGTCTACGAAAACATTTGTTGGTTAGTGTAAAGTTGTCAAGAAATTTGTAGGCGACTATTATTTCGCAGAGTGTTACCTCAATTTCTCTACCGTGAACTGGAAATTAGTGTTGAGATTTTTTACTTTGCTTTGGATTTTCATTTGTATTACTTTACCTAACGCAAATGCACAAGAAATACCATTGTTCGGAATGACAATTAAAACCTTTTGAATTTCCATCGGCTCAGGCAATGCAAATACAGGTTGTGGAATCGAATGCCAATTGTAATGAAATATTGGAATACTTATAATTATTTTGAATTTGTTTGACTGTTGGCAATTCTATATGTAGAAAATTTTCTACACTCTCGATCAAATGATTAGAACCACTTAAATTTCTGGATTTGGTGAGGCATATCTATTTAAAGTTGTTGCCGACAGCTGGAACAAACAATATACAATTTTTCCGGTTTAGATTAGAACCACTTGGCGTTTTTAAATTTTTTGCACGAAGTCGCACTTGCTTTATATATCAAATAATTGTTAAAAGAAAAATATAACCTTCTAATAAACATTAGCGAAAATGGACAAGAAAAGTATTTTGAACGCAGCGGAAAAAGCCAAAATCTATGTTCATCATTGGCAAGGATATTCTTATTGTGGCATTGCGAGGGAACTTGGGGAAGTCACAAAACTGAACTGGATACTTAAAAGATGTTGAAAACAATGGATAGAATTACAAAGGAAGGATTCCAACCATTTTAACTCCTACCGAAAAGAGAAAAATCTTGAGAATTGAGTCAAAAGCTATTCTCTTTCAGCACTAAAAATTTGGGCTCAAGCTGGTATCCAGACAAGGGTATCGACAGTGAAAAGAGCCATTGTATACTGTCAGTACCAGAAATTTAAAGAACTGGAGAAAAAACCACTGCTAAATAATGTGTGCAAAGAAAATCGGTCATGTTAATGAATGGCGAACTTTGGTTTTTAGGGACGAAACTAAATTTAATTTAGAAGGCCCATATGGCTACAATTATAATACGATACGAGAAAAGAGGAGCTATTTTTAAATCGTCATCACAGCAGAGAGGATGGAGTGATGGTCTGTGGGTGCAATAACGTATTACAGCACAATCTATTTAGAATTTCAAAGTGCAAAATTACTGGAGAAACTTACAAGTCTCTGTTACGATCAACTTTCTCTAAACTAAATGTTATTGTTGGACCGATTCCATGCAACAAGATAACGCCCCTATTCATTATCCAGAGTTGTTAAAGAATTCAGTTCAAACCAAACTATTCGTCGTCTTAATTGGCCACCATATTCTCCCGGCTTAAATGTAATTGAAAATGTCAGGGTTTGGCAATCTCGCAAGGTTTATGAAGGAGGAAGACAACTCGACGATACAAAATTACTAATTTAATCCAATAAGGACTCCTGGAATGCGATTTCTTTGGATTATTTAACAGTACTTTAGGTAGCACCCACTATTAAAATGTCTACAATGTTATGAATAAACTAAATATTAATGGTTCTTATTAATAAATTAAAATTAGTTAAATGGTTCTAATCATATGAATGGAAAATATGTTATTTTTGGACGGAAGTTCCTTATCGTAGGTGGCGGGATGGGGGCTAAATAAAAAAAAATAAAACAACTTTGTTTTAACAGTATTATGCTACAACCCAGTATTACCAACTATATTGTTTACTTTTGCTTTGGTTTGTGTCTAGACTAACTAGATGTCTATCATATGTTGGGAAGTTTCTAGTTTAATGGGAAGTTTTCTAGGTGGAGCCTATAACCACTATTTAGTATATATTGTAGTTTTGAACCAATGAAAAGTAAATTTAGAAAAGCCAAAGTGAATGATGTTTAAAAATATAACATTTTCTTAAATAAGTACCCTTTCTTAAGAAAAGTAAATTTTATCAAAAAACAAAAAATTCCTGTGCATATTCCTAAACAAAGTACATTTTCTTAAAAAAGATACCTTATCATAAAGAAGTACCTTTGCTTAAAAAAAGTAAATTTTCTTACAACAAATGGCATTTTCTTAAAAAACTACCTTTTCTTCAAAGAGTACTTTATTTGTGAAAAAAACTAACTTTTCTTGTGATAATTACCTACTCTTAAAAATGTACCTATTCTTGAAAAAAGGACCAATTCTAAAAAATATGTCATTTCTTAAAAAAAATATATTCTTCAAAAAAAAATCCCTTCTGTTAAAAAATATATTTTCTTACAAAAATTCATTTTCTTAAAAGTACCTTTTCTTAAAAATAAAATAATACCTATTATTTTCTTTTCTTTCTGAAAATAAGTACATTTTGTGGATTTGATTGGTGTTGCCTCCTAGTACATACTTTCAAATTCATAAACCTGTATTGTATAAAATATTTGAAACCAAAAACTGTCAGATAAGAAGGAACTGCTTTGAAAATAAGTACAATTGACAATGGTGTTTAATTGGTTACAATTTGCATTTGTTGCCGCAATTCAAATGAAACTACTAATGTTAAGTGTTTGCTCCATGTTTGTCAGAAATAGCACAATATAAAGCATGTATATTAAAAATTTTCTTAAACTATTTTATAGACTTTTGCTTGTAAGAATGATTTATGGCATGAGGAAAGAGCTAAAGCTTCGCTGCGCAAAATTTTGTAGTACTTTGATTGGTTTGATAATTTTTTCAACAGCATCATTCCAAACTAGCGCTTTTGAAGATGTGTGACTGGATCTGAAATAGCTTTACAATTTTTCAGGAATTAAGTCCTTTTATAAAGAGAGGTTCTACTTTTATTAAAAGCTAATGTCTTTTTAAGAAAACGTACTATTTTTAATAAGAAGTACTTTCTGTAAGAAAACCCCATAAGAGTCTGAATTTTTTTTTACAATGAAGTACCTTTTTTAAGAACAGGTACTTTTTAAAGCAGTGGTACTCTCTTTAGGAAAAGGTTATTTTTTACTAAAATGTACTTATTTTCAGAAAGGCTACTTATCTCTATAAAAGAAAAGAAAAGGTATTATTTAATTTTAAGAAAATGTACTTTTACGAAATGGAACTTTAGTAAGAAATGGATTTTTTTTAAGAGAAGTTATTATTTTGAAGAAAAGGGTTTTTTAAGATATGATGACTTTTTCCGAATTGGTAATTTTTCCAAGAATATGTAAATTTTTAGAGTACGTATTTCTCTAAAGAAAAGTTTTTTGTTTCACAAAAAAGGTACTCTTTAATGAAAAGGTAGTCATTTAAGAGAAGACAATTTGTTGGAAGAAAATTTACTTTTTAAAGAAAAGGAAAAATATATATATTTTTAAGAAAATGTACTTTTTGTAAGAAAATTAAATTTTTTTTAAGCAAAGGTACTTCTTTAAGATAATGTTTTTTTAAGAAAGGTTACTTTGTTAATATTTTTTTTTGGTTTTTTAGGTTTGGTTAATAGGTTTTTTTTTGAGAAAATTTGCTTTTTTTAAGAAAATGCACTAAGTTAAGGAAATGTTCATTTTTTAAATTTCTTTCACTTTGGCTTTTCTACATTTACTTTTTATTCGAAAACTACAGTATATTATAAATATTGGTTACAGGCTCCACGTAGAAAACTTTCCTTTAAACAAGACACAAACCAAAGCAAAAGTAAATAATATAGTTGATAATAGTGGGTTGTAACATAATAGTGTTAAAACAAAAGTTGTTTATTTTGTTTTTCATTTAGCCCCTATCCCGCAACATGCGAAAAGGAACTTCGTTCCAAAAATTGTGCTGAACAGGGAACAACCTGAGCAGAGGTTTGGGATATATATATATATAATTTCATAATTTTTTAGGTTGGTTGAGGCCCTAAATCCTCTGTGTAACAGTGCTATATTGTTCTTAATAATCATTACTCGTATCGTATTTTGGTTGCATGTATATAACTGACAGTTGGGCATTCGTATTCGACAGTTCGTGAGTATTTTTTACTCTTGTGTTCTGTGTTCGTCGCAACTTTTCATCGACATATTTAAAGTGTTGAGCCAGAGTTTGAGCGACTCTCCGAACGCTGGTCATTATTATGCACATTAACCATCAGTGTTAGTCTTAGTCCAGTCGGTCATGTGCCATATTCGCATACTCTAACATTTCCTAATTTCTTACCCCTATTATCAGCATCTCCAGTTATCATATAGTTAAATCTAACTAAAAGTGTTAGTTGTTTGTTTGTATGACATTTAAAAATTATAAATGCGTGTTTGCTCTAACTATACGCTATATTGTAATAATGGCCCTAATCCCGTACATGTGTTATCGGCGTAAATGACACTGATCGCATATGTGAAAATTTACCATTGTTTGCCACAAATTAAGAGCAATAATTAGATGCGTCACAAACGATGGCGTTTGATACGAGTTAATTATAACTATGCTGGTTATATACTTTCACATTCTACATTTCTTTCAGCTTATCCTCAATTACCACGATGTGTCGAAAGCAAAACGAGAGTTTTCTCATAAGGCGGAACACTTTTGTGGCTGCATTTTGTTCTCGATTAGTTGTGAATTTATTTAGATTCGCTCATACCTGTGCTACTGGTTGCCTTCTTCAGCAGTGCCACTTCAATGTAATTGCCATCCTCTTCATCACGTTGCACACTAAACACCATGGGCCCAACCGGTATGCGAATGGCATTGCCACTGATAAAGTCTACAAATGTTGACATGCTGCGACCGGTTTCCGGCGTGTTGGTTGTATTCCATTTAGACTTTGTCTTGTGGGACGACGGTGGCAACTTGACCAAGTCCATGAAACCCAATTTAACTGTTTCGCCGCGACGATACGAGCTTAATAGTCTACTTGCCAACGTATATATGCAAGAGGCATTGTTAACACATTGCCATGACATTTTATCAATGAAATCCGTATTTACGGTAGACGCCGCCGTCGATGTGCTGGATGATACTGATGAGGATGAGGCACTGGCACCGGCAGCATCATCATTCGTTGAATGTTTTTTATGGCTGTCATTTGTTTTTGTATTAACACTATTTGCTCCATGCGCTGAACGATGGCGTATTTCCGCGTGAGTCACTTGTATTAGGAAACAACTCACATAGAGTGTCATTAATACTAATATCGCTGTTAACGATTTCCGATTCGATTTCGTACGAGCCATTTTCAATTAATATTCTTTGGAATGGATTTAGTATCACAAAGAACTTGTTTGTTTTGTATGTTTGATAACGAATATATAGCACTGTGTCCTTTTTTGTCGGATTTCAATTCGTTATATCTCACATTTAAAGTCCTGGACTTGTGTGTCCAGTTGTGGGATGGAAACGCGAGCGCGTATCACTTGTGCTAACTCTAGTGTGAGTTTATTGTTCACTGTTCAATGTCGACTAATTATCTTGGCCGCCTTGCAACTCAGTTTTATTGTCTTTGCCACATCCAGCGCAGAATTAGATTGCATTTGAAGTTTACCAAGTGTTTGTTTCTTTGTATCTGAGCACTAGTATGATTAAATATAATTTAGTGGTGTTATTATTTTCTATTGCATTTTACACATTTTTTTCGTGCGGTGGGGTGTAGCTCGGCTCAAGTTTCTATGTGCAGGGAAGGGGATTCCTTTGAGTATTAATTACCCCGCAACAAAAGAAAATATGTATCGTTTTCATTTGGCTGAATGTAAAAGTTTTTAATTTTTTTTTTCATAAACGCAGCATGCAACGTACGGAGAGTGTAATGCACAGTGTGAGGTTTTGCACATTTTTCGAAGTGTTTCATGTAATTCCAAATTAAAAGATTACAAGTGTAAAAACTTTTATAGATTTAAAGGCAAATTCAATGGTGTTGCATCTGATGTTAAATTCTATGGAACGATAGTTGCTGAAAATATAACAACAGAACCCAATTTGTGTTCAACAAATGATAGCAAATATTTTGCCAAGTTTATACAAATAGGTAAATTGTAACTCATAAAACTTAAAAATATCTGTTGATTAACTTTGGTTCATTAATTTTATGAACAAATTCCATAAAGTTGTGAAAAGTCCTGTAAATTTAATGAATCTGTTAATAACCATCTAATGACCAGTTCATTGAACAAGTTCATAAACCCGTTAATTTGTTAGCGGCTAAATGAATAAAATTAAACAACTTTTGTTTTAACACTAATATGTCACAACTAGAGTGCCCAAAACCGAAACCGAAAAACCGTGGAAATCGGTTAACCGGGTTTTTTGCTATTAACCGTGTGCCGGTTTTTTAAAAAAAGTAATTTTCGAACAAACCGAAAACCGGGTTTTTGACGTCGGTTAACCGGTTACACAGTTTTTACTTAATTTGTGTTAATGTCGTTAAAAAAATCAATGAGTGTTCGAACTCACGGGCTATGTGTTAACACTTTTCTGTTACACGGTACCTGTTCGATTTCTATGACCACATTAGTAAATGTTACATTGGAAAATAAGAAGAATAGTTTTTGTGCTGAAGGCCCGTTTGCTACTGCACTTTTTTTCCTTACATCTGCTTTAACATTAGATGTAATATTGTTAAAATAAAGACAGCAATATTTAACTCACTGAAATAATTGTGTTTGTTTTGTCATACACAGAGCGACGACAACTTGCTTGTTTCAATGCTGGCATAGAACTGACTAAAAAGCAATATCGCTCTCACCAATTCCTTCATGGGATGTAATGGGAAACCATTTTTTTTATCTAGCTCACTGAAATAATTGTTTTTGTTTTGTCATACATAGAGCGACGACAACAAGTATTAAATAGTATAGAGAACTTATTGTACTCTTTCCGCTCATATGTAGAGAGTCTGAGTAAAAGAGCATAAAGGAGTCTTTTTCTCTTTATAGAATATTTCTATATAAATGCACCATTTCGACAATGTCATTACATAAAACGATACAAAAAGCATAAATGTTTCAAAAGGCATCAATGTTTCACATCAGAATTATGAATGGTCCAAGTTATGTTAAAAAGAGAGTAATACGATTTGAATCATACGCCAAATGTCGCCAGTGCTTTTGAGTCATACAATTCGTTCCATGAGTTCTCTATACTATTCAATAATGTTTAGCGACGACGACCTGCTTGTTTTTTCGCTGCCGCTACATCAATACCCTAATACTTATTTTCAGACAGAGACTATTGTTGTACAACAGCCACGTATGTGATGCTAACGCTGTGTATTGTTTGCATGTTTCACTATGATAGATTGCCTTACCCGTGCCTATAGATGTTAATACATCAACAAATAATAATTGATACGATTTTGGAATTTTAGTCTAATTTTTGAATGGAGAAGCACGATTTATATTTTCAAATATATTTAGTATAAAAGTTCCAAATGACATTTCTAAACAATTTTTTTTATTATAAGTAGTATTTCAAAATGATTTTATGACTTAGAAAATAATTAATAAATAATTAATTAGGAATTAATAAGGCTTTACAAACATTGCTTTTGTTCAAATTTCTAAAATTTCTAAAATTATTGAATAAGAAATGTTTTAAACTTAATAAAATTCATACAGGAAATTCTCTTTACAATTTGAATATATTTAATTTTCGAATTTAAATCAGTCTAATGTGAACTTGAATAAAACTGTTAAATTTTATGTTAATCACGCATTCCAAATTGATATATGATATATTTCTTATTTAAAATTAGAACGTAATTCTCACATTTAAACAGAGTGCAATTTAATTTAAAGTAAAACCCCGAAAAAACCGGTTCTACCGGTTGTTGCCAAAATACAAAACCGATAACCGGTTTTTGAAAAATTGATTTTTCGAACAAACCGAAACCTGGTTTCTTGAAAAATTGATTTTTCGAACAAACCGAAAACCGGTTTCCACAAAATGTCGGCTTTTTGGACACTCTAGTCACAACCCATTATTTTCCACTATATTGTTTACTTTTGCTTTGGTTTGTATTTAGACTAACGGCTGTTTAATGGGAATTTTTGTAGGTGGAGCCTGTAACCAATATTTAGTATATGTTGTAGTTTTGCACCCAATAAAAAGTAAATTTAGGAAAGTCAAAGTGAACGCAGTTTTAAAAAAGAAAATTATCTTAGAAAAAGTAAAATTTCTCAAGAAAATAAAATACCTATTCATGTTCTTAAACAAGGTGCCTTCTCTTAAAAAAAAATACCTTATCTTAAAGAAGTACCTGTGCTTAAAAAAAGTAAATTTTCTTATAAAAAGCACCTTTTCTTACAAAAGGAATTTTTTTAAATAAGTACCTTTTCTTAAAAATGTAAATTTACTTACAAAAATTGCCTTTTCTTATAAAACTACATTTTCTTTAAAGAGTTCCTTTTATGTGCAACAAAATGACTTTTCTTGAGATAAGTAATTACTCTTAAAAATGTTCCTATTCTTCAATAAAGGACCAATTCTAAAAAAAATTCCCATTTCTTAAAACAAAAACTTGTCTTCAAAAAAGTACCTTCTCATAAAAATTACCTTTTCTTACAAAAATTCCTTTATTTAAAAGTACCTTTTCCTAAAAGTAAAATAATATATTTTCTTTTCTTTTTATGATATAAGTAACCTTTCTGAAAATTAGTACATTTTCTTAAAAAAATTAACTTTTCCTAAAAAGAGTATACCTTCTTTAAAAACTAACTTTTCTTGAAAAGTCTCAACAAAAAGTAATTCTTTGTAAAAAAAAATTCATACTCTTATGGCTTTTTCTTACAGACACTTCTTCTTAAAAATAGTACATTTTCTTAAAAAACGCTTCTAATAAAAGAATTAACTGTCTTTAAAAAATTACTTTATTGGGAAAATATAGAATATTTTCTTACAAAAAGGAAATACAAATATAATTTTAAAAAAAATACATTCCAGAAAAAAAAATTTTCTTAAAAAAAGTTTATTATTTTACAAACAGGATATGTTTTAACTATCCATTTTAATTTTCGTATTTTTCAAGGGGCGCTTTAGGCGTGTTGGAACTAACTAGTACATAAAATATAGCGAAAGGAACTTCATTCCAACCGGGTGTCCCCTGACACCTCATGTGATTTTTAACACGAAAACTACATACCTTTTACAGATGTTTCCAGTTTTTTAATAGTTACTTAATCATTTGCGTACTGAAGAATTCTCATTTAGTTTAGAGTATTCTTTGCATATAGCTTGATGATTGTTGCAATAGCATCGTTCCGAACAACCGCTGGTGACGGCTTGAGGCTAGATCCTAAATCTTTTCATGAAATATTAACTTCAGAGAAGGTTAATTCTATTAGTGAACACTTCATAAAGTTTCGGAAAATTTGCATAAAAGATAAAACTGCGAATAAGTTCATTAAAATTATTAACACTTTCATTATTGCTTATATCCGTTTCAATGAAAAAGGAACCAAAGAACAGTTTTGTTAAATACATGAATGATTTCATTAAGATTTATGAAAATTTCATAGACAATTTGTATTTTCTATCTAATGAATAAGTCTCACGATTCATAATTTTAATGAATTTATTAGTTGGTTGCTTTTTCATGAAAAACTTCGTTACGAAGATGTACTTTTTCATTACAAGAATGTACCTTTTATTTTGAGTGCATCATTTGTGAAAATTTTTAGTAGGTTTGTTTGCAATTTTAATTTTGGCATTATAAGTATTTCGACCATTTTCAAATTTGCCTTTCTTCACTACAGATAGCAGGAGTTGTGTAACACCGGACTTTGTCGAATTGTCAGGGAATACTTAGTTTACTGGAGCACATATGGGCGAAAGTTATATTGTTTTAAAATTTGGAGTTAACAAAATTTACAAATACTTTTTTACGTGACATCGATTTTCTTTTGTCCAAGCATTGTGTAATTTTTGTACATTTTGTACATTTGTACATTTTGTACATAAAATCTTTTCGCGCGAACAATTTTCTCGAAGGCACGCGAAAAATATAGCGGTTACTTTATTTTATTTTTAAAAAAATTTATAGAAATTATGCTTCAGCGTGGATTTTTAAATAGTGGTAGATAATCGTTGTGTTCGCCAAGGTCTTTCGCTACATACCAAAATATTATATTATATGCATAAAAGCTGAAATATGACAAAATTCATTATATTATGTGGACTAGTTTTAATGGAAACAGCAAAATGACAAAATGCATTATGAACCCTTAGAGGCAGTTAGTTTTTGCTTTTTATCTATCACTTGGGCTAAAATTTGTGTTTTTGAGTGTTCGGACACACATGTGACTTGCTCCACGAAAAGGGACCTCTGCGCCGGAAAGAAGTTATTAAGAAAAACGCGTTTAAAAAAAGCGCTTCGTTTTTCCGTGTTTTGCGCATGGTTATGCAACTCTTCCATCAACCTGATCATCAGGCGATGTATTTCGACTCTCTGGTACTTTTACGATGTTCACTATGCAGTGTTGCCTCAATGAAAAATATTTCTAACAGTTAAAAACCTGTTTTTGCTAATTTTGTTTTCAAAATTACTAGAGCTGTTTTATTCCTTATCAAATTATCAATGTTTTGGATTTAAGCCGATAGAATTCAATCTATTATTTATTATTATTTAATTTATCTATTATTTAATTAATTTCAGGTTAAAATAAATCTTAATTAACGTAAGAAAATGTGGCTGGAAGACGAATTTAAGAGTGTTGAAGAACACTACTTCAGCGATTGTTTGGAAGAATGTTTACCTATAGTCAGTTATGAGTCGGATGCATTTTCATCGCCAGAAGTTTCAGAAGCGCTGCAATTGTCTCTTCAAGATATTGAGGAAGAGCAAACTTTATCGCAGTTTTGCTGCACTACTGTAATTCCGGAAGAACGAATTGTTTTTGCAATAAATAACTTTTTGGAATTACAGAAAGATGACCAAGATTTAGTTATTCTAAGCCAAATTCAGTCTGGTAAAGGGCCTTTGATATTGAATTTTTTTTAAATTTCAAATATTATATATATTATCTGTTTATATCACATTTTTCAATTTTTTCATTAATTATGTTCATCTTTACAGGTGATTTGTAAAAAAATAAAAGACATAGAAACTTTGAAAGAGCGTTTTTTTTCCTATAAGAATCACTCAAAAAGTAAAAAAAAAAATTTTTCGGCCCAGAGGTCCCTTTTCGTGGAGCAGGTCACATATAGTGAAATTTCATGGTGATACTTTTGAAGAACATTTTGACCACGCCCCCGTCAATTTGGATCAGTGTTTTGCGAGTTTTCAAAAAAAAAAGTGCAAATTATGGTTATACGTGTCAGTAAGAGGGTTAATTTGTTCCACAAAAATGTTTATCTGAATCTTTTCTATAAAACTTCTGAACATATTTTGTACCTAAGAAGTAAGGAACACACAATTTTGCATATCGATATGTTGCATGAAAGTTCCGACAGGCGGATACTTTGAACCCCCCTAAAAAAAATTCTGATCAGATCTGGCAAAATACCGATACACGTATATTTTTTTTATACCTTTTTTCTACCAGAATCCGTTGACAGAACTCCATCATTTTGAAAAAAATCTAATTTTGTCTCACAGTGTAATTGTTTGGTTCATGATCAAAAACTAATAGAAAGTAATTTTTCTAAGAAAAAGTACAATTTAATAGAACATATTAACAGAGAAATATGTGAAATTAATTATTATGGTGGATCAGCAGCTCCCTTCTCTGTATGCTCTTTTACTGTAGTTTTTTTGAAACCACAGTAAAAATGAGAGAGAGCACAGTGTTGTACTCCAATAGTAGTTAAAAAATGGAGTAAAATGAAAAAATTTCCATTGCTGGTTCAAAGCAAATGTCAGAAAAATGAGGGAAAACAAATCGGTTTGTTTACATTTCTAGTTTGCTTTGTGGTGGTAAGTACTTATTGCAATGTGATTTATGAATATAATCATTTATATCTTTGAATGCATTCATTGCTTTATCATACAATGCACAGAGGGGCTTTCCGGCCAAAAAGGAAAAAAAATGTTATTTTTTTTTTAAAAAATTTGAGATGTCAAACGAGAGAAAACAATTGCAATAACATGATTAAAGCATTTCTTTTTAATTTATTTGGTAATTTTTGTTCTACCATGCATTGAAACGGTTCAAAATTAAAACTTATACTGTAGTTTAAAAAAAATAAAATCGTCCAACTTTAAAAAACTAGTAGGCCTTGATTTCTGGGAACTTTATTTGATTCGAAATGTTTCTTTTTGAATAGCTAGCATTGTAACCTTCATTTGAGTGTAGATTTCGAAGCATTCGCGGACGTCTTTGTATAGGTTATTAGTCATCAGATAGAACATTTTGAAAAAACAAAAAAAAATAAAAATAATCAATAGAAATTGGAGTAAAAAAATAAGAGCAGGAGGGAGAAGAGGTTGTGACTATACACCATTTTGAAACACAAGGGATAATAAGTAAGTACTATTAATCTTAAGATGCAGTTTTTTGCAGTTTGGTAATTAGAGCCATTTTAAGTGACCCATATTATTACAAACGGAGAGATTTTTTATTTGTGGCACCAGCACCACACTAAGCAGAGAAGTGAAATAGTGGATATAATGATACAATATATTGAAGAACGCTCCAAAAAAAAATTCAAGATAGATCAAATCAAAGGAAAACTAATTGGTTTGATTTGTACCGCCAAAAAAAAGTGGGCTAAATGTGCAAGAAACCAACAGTTTTTTGAGACCAAGGAAGATGAATGGATAAGGGCAACATTTAATTATTTGGAATATGAGGACAGCGTAAGTTGGTTTTTGAATAAATCAGTACATAAATATTTTCTAATGGTAGTTTACTATTATAAGGATGCCGGTAGTACTAAACTCTGTGGACTTGGAAGACGTCAAGTTTCATTTAGTGAATCTTCCAATAGAAGTAAACGACGGAAAGTTTCTCAAGTTTGTAATAAATACGAGGCTGCTCTGGTACACAAAGCTTCCGAAAAACTGTGCAAAATGAAGTTCAATAGTATATGCGATGACCTATCAAAATTAGAAACAGGGGCTTTGGCAATGTTTATGGACCTTAAGCTTACTAAATCCCAGTATGAAAAAAGCAGGGATTATAATGAAATATTACTCGGAGGGAAATATTATCCGCCATACAAGAAGATAGTGGAGAAGAAAAAAGATTGTTATCCTCATAATATAACAGTCGATGAGAAAGGTGCTACTATTAGGCTCCAATCTCTTTTAAATCATACCTCAAAAAGAATTCTCCAAACTCTCTCTCCAAATTTGAAAGGAATAACTGAAACCCAATTTGAATTAACTGGAAAATGGGGAATGGACGGATCGACTGGTCAACAAATTTTTAACCTCAAGTGGGAGAATGGTGCAGAAGTACAAAATGTGGATGAAAGATCTGTGTTCATGATTTCATATGTTCCTCTTAAATTGGTTGCAGTAGAAAGTAAAACTATTGTATGGGAAAATGAAAGACCGTGTTCAACGAGATATTGCAGGCCTCTGAAATTTGAATTTGCAAAAGAAACCAGAACTAATGTGGGAAAAGATTATGAGGATATATGTGCACAGATAAAAAATCTCTTAAAAACTGAAATACAATTCAATGACACCTTGAAAATTGAAATTAAGTATACTCTGCTATACACTATGGTTGATGGGAAAGTGGTCAATATTTTGACAGGTCAAAAATCATCTAGATGCTGTAATATATGCAATGCGACACCAAATCAAATGAACGATCTTCCATATGTAAGATCTCTCAAACCCAATGAAAACCACTTTCACTTTGGACTTAGTACTCTTCACTGTTGGATAAGATTTATGGAGTGCCTTCTCCATATAGCCTATAACATGGAGTTTAAGAAGTCGAGCGTCTCTAAGGACTATAAAGATTTGCGTGAAAACACAAAAAAAATATTCAAGGAGAAATTAGAAGAAGATTAGGAATGTGTGTTGACATGGTAAGACCTGATACTGCAAATTCAAACGGTGGAAATGTTGCCCGAAAGTTTTTTCGAAATTATGAAGAAATTGCTGTAATTTTAAATATTGACCCTGATCTTATTAAGCGATTTTACTGCATTTTACAAGTACTTGCATCCGGTAGGGAGGTAAATGTCACCGCATTTAAAATATACTGCAATGATACTGCAAATTTATTTGTCAGCAAATATGGATGGTATAAAATGCCGCCGACAGTACATAAGGTGTTAATTCATGGCGCTGAAGTTATTAACCATTTCGGAGTGGCAATAGGCACTTTATCTGAAGAAGCCCAAGAGGCATCAAATAAAGTTTTCAAAGCGGCCAGGCTAAACAATAGCAGAAATTTTTCAAGAAAATTAAATAATGAAGATGTCATCCACTATCTTCTCGTGTCTTCCGATCCTGTAGTTAGCAGCATTCGTATTCAAACAGAAAAACAAACACAAGATATGATACCAGAAGCTATTGAGCTCTTAATTTAATTTTCAATACATAGATACCATTAATAAATTAAAAAATGTATGTAAACAAAAATTTATCAATTTGCTTTACTAAATATGAAATATTATCATTTTTGGCCGGAATACACCACTGTGCAATGATATAAATTCTAATATTATAAAAATTACATTAATTTTTTGATATTATTTTATATTTCTTTATTCACAAATGTGCGTTTGTGTTGTTTACAGTCAATACAGAAAACACAAAACAGAAACGAGAAATGTCACATGAAATCACAGTAGTTAACAAAAGCACAATGTGAACACCATGGTTTCGAAATGATCTCAAGAGAGCGAAACGCCGGCGTCCCAGCTGAAACGCGGTAAATGTGAATAAGCTATTAGTGAGAATAGTGTTGACACTCCTACTTGTCATCCATAACAAACACTAATTCTTGCTAATTTGAATTTTTCTTATCCCTATAATGGATAATGATGTACCGAAATACTTGTGGAGAAGGGAGTGTATGTGGGCGGATTTTATTCAGCACTTTGGACGTCACTTTGCGACATTAAGGGTATATATTTTAAATTAGATGTAAAATGACTAAAGTTTATATGTGTATAACGTGCCGTTGGTACTGTTATGTGGCATTAAAAATACCACAGATTACACTTTATTTCAACGACATTTGAGCCTTCGACGTCAAATTGGAAATACTCTGGAGATAAAACTAACAAAATACCCGCATCAAATGGACTATGATGACATTTCTTTTTCGTATAATAATGTGATAATTCTTTTAACTGACTTTCTATCGATTGACGTATAATTGATATTATGTATCAAAAGTTACAAAATCCTGTGATGTAGTTTGTTTTTCTGCATTACGAAACGCGCGCTTGATTACACTGTATGTAATTTTGTAAGTCATTGAAATATAGCCACATACGGACACCACTACGTGATAAAAGACCACAAAAAAAGACCAGTGTCTCCCAGTTTTGCCCAAAGTCATGCACTTTTTTATGGGCCCCAAAAATTTGGGGCCTCGCTGTCATTTTTACAAAAAAGTGATGATTTTGTCAGGCTCATATCTTGCAATTCGTTCGGAATTTTGATTTGGTCTTTGAGGGAAAGTTGTAGATCTTGTCATAAAGAATCATCATTCATAGGAAGTTCATAAGTTCTAGAATGTTGTTTATTGAGATCTTCGGAAAATTTTTGTAGTTGATTGTTTCCTTGAATTTGCTACCTATGGAACTGAACAGGAGAAAAAAGGTAAAAAAATCAAATTTTTTAAAGTTTTTTGCGATTTTGACTTTGAAGATGAAGTTTTTTTGATTTTATATGTTGGCAATTTTTATTATTTATGACAAGTGCTACAGCTTTCACTCAAAAAGCAAATCAAAATTTCAAACGGTTTGCAAGATATAAGCCTGACAAAATGATCACTTTTTTGCAAAAATGACACCGAGGCCCCAAACCTTTGGGGGCCCACAAAAATAAGTGCATGACTGGGCAAAACTGGGAGACACAGGTCATTATTTTTTTGGACTTTTATCACGTAGTGGTGTCCGTATATGGGTATATTTTTCGTGTTGCACTGTGTTATGTGATGTAATGTCGAAAAAAACTATATTCACGCAATATACTGGACCAACATGGCCAACGAAATTTACACGGGGAAAAGTATAGGATTTTCCAAGCTCCTATAAAAGTGGCAACAACGTGATACATATACAAACTTCCATATTCAGAGTACCTATCGGTCAACGCACAACGATTTTCCCATCCGAAATATAAAAGGTACCAAAAAATATCTACAATTTTTGTCGGTCCATGAAACTATACTGGTTGACTGTATGCCATCTTTCATTTTAGAGGTTTGTAGGGCTAAGTGTAATCCGTATCTTCTTCGAAGACCAATTTTCTCTACGATGATCCACGCGTATGCAAATGAAAGAAGACATCATCAAGCAGTTTTTTAACATTGAGTGGCTGAAAACGTGGGAAGTAATAAAAATATCGCCAAAATCTATATACATTCTAACTGCAGGACTTTACATTGGTACGACGAAGAGTAGCCTGGGCATGAGATTAGCTGGGCACGATGTGGACATGCGAAGGGGAAGCTCCAGAACAGCCGTATCACAACATTGTTCGGAGAGCGGATCTTGATGAGGTTGGAGTATTGTAAGACAAGAGGAGGAGGACAAGGGATATATATTGGAGGGCCTCAGAATACGGAAAGAACAGAATTGTGTAATTAATACCAAGGTGGATATCCATAGTTTAGTTTATTTCTTCATTTGTGATATTTAGCTTAATGAAATTCTGTGATAGACAATATTTTGATTACTGTGCATTTATAATTGTGAGTATTCATGCTTCATGACGTGCCGTAAATTGTCCTGTAAAACTTGAGGAATAATGGATTAAGTGTAGAAGGTAGAGAAAGATTATACGTAAGTAGACAGTACTATGCTAGCGATACAACTGTGAATAACTATTTATGTTTTATATTGATATCGTTGCCAGATTTAATACAAAAGCGCATCTCTGAAGAAGTTAGAAAACCCCCAACGAAACGTTGGATAGGAAAATGAAATAAATGGTATTATAACTTACATTAAATATGGTGACTCTGAAAGTCTAATTAGAAACAAATTTTAAAAATATTAAATAAAATAATTTTGATTGTTGAATTATACAAAAAAAAATCACATGAGCTGTAAGGGGACTAGTTACTAGTTAGTTCCAATCCACCTAAGGCGCCCGTTGAAAAATACGATAATTTAAATGGATCTGTAAGAAAACATACTTTTTGTAAAATGATAAACTTTTTATAAGAAATTTTTTTGATAGAATGTATTTTTAAAACAAAAAGTATAGTTTTAGGTCCTTTTTGTAAGAACATGTATTATCTTTTCGCGAAAAGGACCATTTTTAAAGAGAGGTACTTCTTTTATTAAAAGCTAATGTTTTTGATTTTGTAACAAAAATTATTTTTTTAAGAGGTTTTTTTTTTTGAAGAAAAGGTATTTTTTTAAGAAATGGAAATTTTTTTAGAATTGGTAATTTTTTCAAGAATAGGTACATTTTTAAGAGTATGTACTTATCTCAAGAAAATATGGTTTTTTAAGAAAAAGCAACTTGTAAGAAAACTTACTTTTTTAAGAAAAAGTAACAAAAATATAATTTTTTTAAGAAAATTAACTTTTTTCAAGCAAAGGTACGTCTTTAAGGTGATGTATTTTTTTTTAAGAAAACGTACTTTGTTTAGGAGTTTGAATAGGCATTTTTTTGGAAAAATTTAATTTTTTTTAAGAAAGGCACTTATTTAAGAAACCTGTCGTTTTTAAACTTCCTTTACTTTGGCTTTTCAAAATTTACTTTTTATTGGGTTCAAAACTAGAATATATACTAAATATTGGTTACAGACTCCACCTAGAAAACTTCCCATTAAACAAGAAATTTTTCAACATATGTTAGTCTAGCCACAAACCAAAGCAAAAGTATACAATATAGTTGATAATAATCGCATCTCTCAACGTGCGATAAGGAACTTTGTTCCGTAAAGGTTTGTGTGTATTTTGGGTGTACGGCGTTTATTTTTGTAGAATCGGTTAGAACGAACTTATTATAGACGGACCATGGTGGCAATGACGTCGAAATCTGCAATGGTAGAACAGCTCCCAAAGTAGCCGTGGCTGCCCATTTGAGAAGGCCAGTTCTTAGATATTCACTATTTTACTCGCTTTTCCCAGTTGAAAATTTTGATATATGGTAATGATAATATGGTTTATGAACATTTTTGAAAATAATTCGGCTTTTTCAGTATTCGCTCTTGAGCTGGCTACTTCCAATAACACCCCTTACAACTTGAGTTTCCTTGCAAAAAATGTACGTACTCTGATTATGATTTTGTGAAAAAAGTTACTATACATTCGATAAAGAAATACTCGAACGAGCAGTTTCATTGGTATGAATAAGCTTTTCCCTTCAGTGTAGTTAATACGTTTTTTCAATGTAAACTCTAACATAACAGTTACTACATTATTATATGTGTGGTTAAATATTTTCATAAGATTTTGGAAATGTCACACTGTGCGTCATTGGAATTGTTTCTTGATGCTACTATTGCATGTTGCATAAAATAATTCAACATAGCTCAGCAATAAGTTAGAGGCGTTTAAAGTTATTAACTTGATTTACAGTAAAAATACTTGGTCTAGTGCTCATATAGAAAATATGTTGTCGACACCAGATCATTGGAAAGCAAACCACTTAATTTTGACTTATTTAAAAGTTATTATCATTTAGAAAAATAAATAAATAAATACATATGAATAAAAATGTATTGATAATTGATAATACATATTAAGCCTCATATTTTTATTGAACCAGCAGACATCACAAAGTATCTGTATTTAAGATTTGTACGCAATATAATTCCTAAACTTTGGTTCCAAAAACATTTCGCTAGAATAACAGAATTCTTTGTGATAAAACACAAATTTACCAATTTATCTCAATGTCTTTGCTCAACTTACAGTTTTACAGGTCATAAAACATTCTTCTACAATGCTTAAATGATTGTGGCCGTACCTTTAAATTTTAAAACTCAGAGGATTTATTATGACAGTTGACAAAGAACCAGTTTGGTTTATTGTTGACATACAAATTTGGAGCCGGCTTTATGGTCGACAATGATTCACGCTTTTGGTGGTGTAATGGTTAGTGTGTGCGGTACTTGTAAATTAGAACGTCGGTTCGATCCCTGCTCAGACCACCTTACATTTCATAAGACGACGGTCACACTGTTTAGTGATGGCGACACTGTTGAGTACTTAGCCATGAAAAAACTTATCAAAATACCATTCGGAACCGGTGCAAAACTGTGGGTCCCAGTCAGTGACTGTACAATTAGAACGCGCATAGCTCAATGATTGTGAGAAGCTCTCCCCAATCCCTTCATGGGATGTAGTGGGAATATATATTTTGGAACAAAGTTCCTTCTCGCACGTTGCGGGATGGGGGCTAACTGAAAATAAATTAAACAACTTTTTTCTAACACTATTATGCTACAACCCAGTATTATCAACTATATTTGGTACTTTTGCTTTGGTTTGTGTCTAAACTAACATGTGTTTGGAAATATCTTGTTTAATGGGAAGTTTGCTAGGTAGAGCCTGTATTCAATCTTTAGTATACATATATTGTAGTTTTGAACCCAATGAAAAGTAAATTTAGAAAAGCCAAAGTGAAAGAAGTTAAAAAAAGAATATTTTCTTAAATAAGTCCTATTTCTTAAACAAAATAAATTTTCTCAAAAAAAAAATATATTCATATTCCAAAACAAAACGAAGTAAAAATACCTTATCTTAAAGAAGTACCTTTGCTTAAAAAAAGTAAATTTTCTTACAAATAGTACCTTCTCTTAAAAAAAGTAATATTTTTTAAAATAAGTACCTTTTCTTAAAAAAGGAAATTTTCTTACAACAAATTGCATTTTCTTAAAAAACTACCCTTTCTTTCGAGGGTATCTTTTTTGTGAAACAAACTAGCTTTTCTTGGGATAAGCACCTATTCTTAAAAATTTACCTATTCTTGAAAAAAGAACCAATTCTCAAAACAAAGTCCCATTTCTTAACAGAAAACCTTTTCTTCAAAAAATACCTTCTCTTAAAAAATACATTTTCTTACCAGAATTCCTTTTCTTAAAAGTACCTTTTCTTAAAAATAAAATATTACAGTTTCTGTTCGTTTCTTGAGATAGGTAGCCTTTCTGAAAATAAGTAAATTTTCTTAAAAAATAACGTTTTTCTAAAAACAGTACCACTTCTTAAAAAGCTACCTGTTCGAAACAAAATTACTTCTTTGTAAAAAAAAAAATTCATACTCTTATGGCTTTTCCTACAAAAAGTACTTCTTCTTTAAAATAGTACTTTTTTAAAAAAAAAAAACATTAGCTTTTAATAAAAGAAGTACCTCCCCTTAAAAAATTGCCTTTTCGGGAAATATTTTACTTATTTGTTTCTAATTTTTCGACCTTTATTTTAATTATTCTTGACTAATTTTCCAAGCTTAAGGTCACTTCTGATTTTATAAAACTTTTTGTTTTCCTCTTATCTCTCTCGATATTTCGATTTCCTTTGGAAATCTTCTTCAGGATAGTTTTTAATATTAATAATATCTTAATTATATTAAAAACTATCCTGATATTAATAATATTGAAAACTATCCTGAAGAAGATTTCCAAAGGAAATCGAAATATCGAGAGAGATAAGAGGAAAACAAAAAGTTTTATAAAATCAGAAGTGACCTTAAGCTTGGAAAATTAGTCAAGAATAATTAAATCGAAATATCGAGAGAGATAAGAGGAAAACAAAAAGTTTTATAAAATCAGAAGTGACCTTAAGCTTGGAAAATTAGTCAAGTAAAATATTTTACATATTCTTACAAAAAGTACTTCAAAATATACCCCTTTTTTAAAAAAAATATATTCTATAAAAAACACTTTCTTAAAAAAGTTTTTCATTTTGACACCTCATGTAATTCTTTTGGATTTACGCCATATACAAACTAAAACTAAATAAAAAAATTAATAAAAACATATTTTTGCGATATTTTTCGAACACTTGCATAGTGGAAAATTCTCAATTCAGATGAGATTTTGTTTGCATTTAGTTTGCTGAATTTTTCAAAATCAGTATTCCAAAAAACCGCTGATAAAGATATGTGGCTAGATCTGAAATAGCTATACCATTTGCCAGGAATCATGAGGATGCGTTTGCAAAACAGTTTCTTTTTAAAAAACTATATCTCCATTTATAGAGATATAGATGGTCTTGAGCCGAATAAATAAATAAAAAAATAAACAAACAATCATCCCAAATATTTTTAATTTCGAATATTTCAAGCGATTAACCTGCACACAGGGAAAAGATTAGTTGGAAATCAATTCAGGCATTGGAAATTCCATTATAAAGTCTATATTTTGATTAGAATTTATAATTGTCAAACATCAGAATTATTTGTCGATGTTATTGATAGATTAAAAATGGGTCTTACTAAATACAAGTTGTATTAACCAATTTGAATATTTCAAAATCCTAATTCATCTGAAATGAAAGATACAACTAATAAAAAGTACAATATTAGAATTCGAGTTCAAATATTAGTCACTGTAATCATAATTTAGTTCTGTCACAAAAACACTTGTTACAAAGTTATGTATTCGATTTTTCACCAGAAGCTTTGCTGTCAAAGAGAAACTACATATAGTTGAATGTTACACGAAGACTTTATGGAAAGACTATTAATTTAAACAGAAAGTGATAAACAAAGTTATGAAAAAACAATAAAGTGTATATATATCAGCCAGCGAAGAATACATATTATCATAAATTGAGGTGAAGTGAGACTTTTAAACCTAATCGTTGAATATGACGCCACTATTGACGCCTTCACAAACTCATGCAAACAAATGTGGACACGTGGCTGGAGGAACTATTGTTGTGGATGACACAAAATAACTTAAACATACATACCCAGGGTAACGCATTCACATTTTTGATCGAAAATATGCAAATTTAGAAAGACTGTCTATATTTGTTTTTCGATTGGACGTTCCGTTTTCGAGATATAGAAATTTTTCATATTTTCGATAGAAAAAAATGGGCACAAAATATGAACCGTGGTTATAAATAATAATAATTTTGTTTATATTTAAATGTAAATTACACAATTTTAATAAAAAATTATTTCTTTACTTTTTTTTCTATAAAATTCATAAGGGGTTAAATCATCATCCAATGGTTGCGATATATTATTAGTTTTTACATTTTTTGTTCCTCCAACTAATAGAATATTCACCACTACAGGATAATACGATTGCTAGAACTAAAACTCGATTGCTAGAACTAAAACACATTTATTTATTGTTGCTGTGGCTTCAACTAAATATTTCAGTTCGTGCAACCAAAACTGAATTACAAATCAATTGATATGCACAACATTTGGTGATTCTGAATACAATTATTGATAATCATAACCCAATAATGTCATAGTCCAAGGAACCGCCAAATTTTAGTTGGCTGTAAATATAGTTGTGACAACGAATATATTCTCTGTGTGTGTATAACCTGCGCTCATTGCAGTCTATGAGATACGTAGCCGATATTTGCCAAATTTCAAGGTTAATATTTTCAAATGTCGGACACGGTACACTGAGTTTAAAATTGTCTCCGAATCAGTCCGTGTTGAATATTGCTCCTATTCACCTTTCAGTTGCCCAGTTCTTTCCTAGTTAGACTTACGCCAAATTTTTCAGTCTGCAATTATCTTAAATTTATATTTGAATATGATTTTAATGCATAATTTAGGTTTCAGTAAAGAAAAGTAAATAAAAAACTGTTTCCCGCTACATACCACAAAGGCATTTGGTTACAGCGGTTTTACACCGGTTCCGACCGATATTTTGAGAAGCGTTTTAAAATACTCGAAAGTATCGCCGTCTCTGAGCGAGGTGACCACAAGCGAAAGAAATTTTAGGTGGTCAGACATAAATCGAACCCACGCAGAATCAGACGTAGGTGATGTAGAAAAATAATTGAATGTGTAAAATGTTAGATATTAGAACCACATCACGATACCATTTCCACACTATTGGTGCCCATTTGGCATCTCATGAAATGATTGATTTAATTTAAATTCTTATTTAATTTTAATTGCAATTAACTAATTGCCTATTTACATAGAAAGTCAACAACGCGGCATAAATTTAAAAACCTTGCCTGCATTTACGGAGAAATTTCGCAAAATTCCCTTGTTTCGTTATAGTTTTTTTGCACAAAGGTTTCTCAAGTTAGTTTATAAAACAATTAACACTTGCTAAATGTATGAATGGAGTCAATGAAACTGAACACAAATCAATTTCAATTGCGCGATAAACATCCCGTGACCACTTTTGGCCAATTAAATTTTTATGTTTTCTGCTGTTAAAGAAAGAGCAAAAAAACAAGATACAAACCAAAATCATTTTCATTCAGCACGCAAATTATTTATTCAAACTCATGATTTGCAGTGAGTTTAAACTTCTGCGTATCATGATAAACGAACTACAGACACTTTCATATGTATGAACAAACAACTGAATGGCGGGAATCATCGACTTGGAACTGCATCGAAAACATTAGAGATCAACTGTGTTGTAAACCATGTTTAAATACCATATATACTTAATATGCGATGATTATGACGGTTATGGTGGTAATGAAATTCACTTTTTCTTGATAAACACCAGAAAATTGGAATATAATAAATATAAAAACACTTAAACAACGAGTTGATGGAAACGTTACCACTTTCCAGTGAAGTAGTTGAAAACATGCGAGGTGAAATGGAGAGTACATTCTCGATTTTGTAGAAATTTATAGAATTTAAGCGATTCGTATTCTAGCTCATTTGGTCGGAATTAATTTAAACCGTCTATTTGGGTTTCCGGAGAGAGGTTTGCATTTTTGAAAAATAAATATCGATAGCTGTCAAATATTTACATATAAATAACACATCTAATAGCACAGTGCACTCTGAAAAAATGGCCTCTGTAACACATTCTCCCAAACATATTCTGCAGGAACCATGAATATGTTTTGAACACACTTCTAACATTCATATGTTTGCAAGTCCCAAACTCACTTGTATTTAAATGCAAGCAGTAGCATGTTTACTAGCAACCATATATGCTTTTAAGTGGACACATACGCGTTCTTCAACCCAAACAACCATATACTTACGTGGAAACATATGCGTATTTCCACCAAACATAATCATATTTAGAAACAAATTATTCTTTAAATTCAATATATGTGTATACATTATTATATTTATGAATCACTGACTGAGATAATAATGCAGAAATAGAGATACACACTTAAAAGAGAGACTCTCTCGTTGCCCGTTGTTTATTATCTTGTTCTCGAGAGAGTTTAAACAGTGCAACAAATACAGCTGTATTTGTATCACAAACACATATACATTTGGGTCGCACAAAACATATATTATAACATATTAACCATTGTGTCTCAAACGTGTAATATTGAATAGCAAATACAATGTATTTGCTCACAAGTGTATTATAATTGCAATAAACTCCAAGCACACGTTATATTTGCATCCAATCAACAAAAATCGGCAGATATTTCAGCGTGCGACAATAGTGATTCCAAAGATGTGCATGGTTGCTGCGGCCGCTTTTATTTAGCTTCTAATAGCATTATGTGGATGAAATTATCAATTCCTGAAAATGTGAATTTTTGGGTTTAGATTTAAAAGAGTTAGCGATAACCTGAAATTATAATATTTTTTGGTTATGTATTTTTTCTAGGTATTTTGTATTTTGTCCGTTTGGATCCGATATGAAGAAAATTTTTGGAGTAAGTTCCGTGTGTAACAGTTCTACGTATCTAAAAAAAGATTGTGTCCCATAGCATCCCATGAAGGGATTGGGGAGAGCTTCTCAAAATCAGAGAGATCAGCTTTTTCTAGATTTTACAGTCACAGATACGCGAGTAGCTACGAATTTAAATTAATATTTTTTCAAACTCGTTCCATTCTAATAGCTGTACTTTAGCTTGTAGTTTTGTCGTCAGGAACTATATTTGCAGAATATAACAGACCGCAAGCCATGAATATGTGCAGGGTGGATCATGACCATGTTCCACCTCTGGCAACCCTATATCTTTTTCTTCTCTTTTCACATCGGTTCGCGTTTGAAACGTCGGTCCAAGTGAAAATCCACGTTGCTTGGAGAATAGGAATTTCGTGTTGAACATGGCTGAAATCGCCGATGATTTTTAGGAAATAATTATCAAGGGCCATGAGGCTAATTTAATCTTTCAAAATTGTCAGTTTTCCTACCATGAAAATCCTCAAATAATTCACGAACAACTGCTCCACGACCAACGCGTGACTGATTGGGCTGGAATTTGTGCGGAAAAAATCATTAGACCATTCTTATTCGAAAGCGACGCTGGGCAGACGTAATTATCAATGCAGAGCGTAATCGGGTTATGATAACGGATTTCATTATGTCACTTCTGACTGCTAACGGCATGGGCAACATTTGGTTCCAACAGGGCGGCGTCACAGCTCACACAGCGCGAGCCACGATTGCTTTGTTGCGTCCATTGTTCGTCGATCGTCAAATTTCGAAAAATTGTCACTAAGTCTGGCCACCGCGATCACCTGACTTAAACGCTCGAGACTTCTTTCTGTGGGGTTACTTGCAGTCCAAAGTTTATATCAACATGCCACGGGCCTTTGAAGGCTTGAAAGACAATATTCGACATCAATTAGCCGTTATTCAGCACGAAAAATAACAAAAGGTGACAGAAAATGCGAGAAAACGAGAATATTGCTCCGTTCGCACTGGTTGCGCACTAGTGATCAACACAAATGTAGATGGGTGAAAATAAATGAAAAATCATTTCACAGCAACTAATTTGTTGATGTGTTTTTATTATTACCAAAAAGCATTAGGAAGGTTAAAATTGTCTACTCTGTACTATTTGATCGTAAGCAAACGAATATGAGTACATGCATTGCTTGGTATGTTCAAGACAAAATGTATTCGATTTGCTTTCGCCTTTGTTGCTGGTGTTCCGATCTCGTAAAACACATTTGAAGTAAAGCAGTGGTCGGCTCATACGCTCGTAGTAGTGATGTTCTTGTTGTGTACAGATTATTTTCAGTGCAAACTCACTAATACTTTCCCATTTGTTGCATATTCGTAACAAGTTGATTCTCTTGACGCTTGGTACTCGTATGCATTGTTCATGTTCCTTTTAGGTGTGTACTCTCTCAGCGAATGAATTTTGAATACTAGGTAGTTGTTGTTTGCTTGAATGTTATGTTTGTTACTAAGCGTATTGAAATAAAACTGTTTGGTATTTGTTTTTTCATGGGCTACCAGATGTGTAGTATACTTATATTCAAAAATAATCCAAAATCTGTTCTTGGGGAATGAAAGTGAATCTATTTTTATCTTATACTTTGAATAATTTTCTGGCATTACATTAACCACATTTTTCTAAAGTGGTCTTAGAACGAAACCAGTAATTTTATCCCCAAATACCTTTTTATTTTGCTTATGCTTCCTGCAAACATATCGAGTGGTCAATCTAGATGTATTTTTTCAAAATAAGAAAAACGCAAAAATTCAAATCAAGTGTGGAATCTTTATTTTTTATTCTGCGGGTCCAATTTTGGATGACTCGTTCGAGCATTTGACACGTGTGATGTTGGCTTCCAAAACCTGAATCGTAGTTGGTTTGTCAGCATAGACTTTGGACTTTACGTAGCCCCAAAGAAAAGAGTGTAAACGTGCTCTTCGTAACGACCTCTTAATAGATCCATTCTTTGAACAACTGTATGGCAAGGGGCACCGTCAATGTTTCAATACTTCGTGCTGGAAATAGTCTATTAGGTCGAGTATTACCCAATAGTGAGAATTGGGTTTCAATGTTGGCGATGGTAATCCGAATACAGTTGCATAATTTGGAGATGTTGTTGCGGTGTAAGTCTTTCTATGATGAAATGGCAAACAATACTGAAAAGAAAAAATTACAGCAGACAGTTGTCCGAGGCCTTCGGCCACGGACTGTCCCTGCAGGCTGTGTCAGAGACATGGCCATTAAGTTTAACGTAGAATACGCCATCCGATAAGACAGAAAACATATATAACAATAAATTCATTTGCTTATATTATTTATCATTTATTGTTATATATGTTTTCTGTCTTATCGGATGGCGTATTCTACGTTAAACTTAATGGCCGTGTCTCTGACACAGCCTGCAGGGACAGTCCGTGGCCGAAGGCCTCGGACAACTGTCTGCTGTAATTTTTATATTTACCAACGGCATTTGATTCAAGTCCGTTTAAAAAAATAATATTATGTTCAATTTTTTTAAACTTAATTTAATTTATGTATTTTAATTAATATTTTTATTGAAATAAGTTCTGCGAATGTTGAGAGGGCCGCCCTAATATTAAAAAAGGCTTACCTTATCGAGTCTTCGCATTAGCATTCGAGCGTAGTGTGAAAGCTTTACGCTTTACAATTCAAAATTAATGTTACAACAGCTTTATTGAAGCTTTCGCAAAAAAGCTTTCTTACGTTAGCTTACTGTTTGTTTCACTTTTTACTAGATACATGTTGCCAAGCAACATTAGCTTGCTGTTCGTTTCACTTTTTACTAGATACATGTTCCTAAGCAATGTTGAGCAACCAAAAACACTCAACCAAACACCACACATATGTTTGAGTGTATGTGTTTAAACAATTTTCATTTGAGAAATTAAAATACTAGAAATATATCAACCAATATGAAATGTATATCAAACGAAAGATAACATCTTCATTTACCTACAAAAAAATTTTAAAAAAATTCATCTAGCCGTTTCCTCAAATTCAATGAAATAAAGATTACAACAATAAAAACCTGACATGACTCTTCATACCGTAAGGTAGGACGTATTCTACGTCAAAAACAAAGTTTAACACAACTCACGCGTAATCTGTGAAAAAAACCCATTCAAAAAAATACCTCTATATTGATCACCCGATAATGTATACCCACAGTCAGGGCGATAACGTTGGCGTCGCTTGAAAACACGTTGCCGATAATCGCAACCACCTGGCGTAAAAATTTGTCATCCCTGTTTAGGTTTTCATGTTTGGTCCCTAACACATACACACTAATCTCAGCCATTACTCTTAAATTAGAATTATTTACAGTCCGGAAGGGCAAAAATCACAACGACGGTAATTTTTCACCCTATGGAATATGAATAGACCAGTTCCGTTCAAATTTCTTACCAAATATTTTAATTTTAAATGTCAGAAAAATATTGTGCCTTCTTGACGCCAGAGAAATAAAAAGAATTCTAATTTTTGTGGTCTACACCAAAACGCCAGCTCTCGTTCTTCTTCCACAAGAATGCATGTACAAATTTCCAACACCTAAGTTATCGCACTGTTCTGTTCGTACACATACTCGTATGCATGTGTCCCAGTTTAGAAAGTTAATTTTCATTTTACAAAGTTGTTTATTCGTCTCCGTAGTGACATTTGAATGCAAATTTAATCGCAGTTTGTTACTCGCCCTCATATTTTGTCATTTTGCTTGTTGAAGGTCACTTTCATTCTATCAATAGGGATAGCATTTATTTTCAAATATGTTTCCAAGAAATAAATTATGATGTAAATTCTGCTGCAATATTAAATTTACCAGAATATATAAGATTTGTAGAATTTATTGAAATTGCATTAAACAATCAGCACTTTAAAATTAATGTTATAACCTGTTCTTTGAAAGTATTGTCTTGCAAAAGAGAATAAGGTTAACCGACTTCAACTCAAGTTTCGCAGTTTCTATGAAATAACTTTAAACAAAATTTTTAAACATGTTTGCATTAATGAGTCAAATATCACATAATTGTAGAAGTTACATACTATGTACGAAGTTACTCAAGCCATTGCAGTGGATAAATTCACTACATTTTATATGATAGACTGAAAGAACATTTAGTTTTTGAAATTTGTCAAGAAGTCTTTTTAAAAAAGGGGAATTAAAAATTCCAAGACATACTAGTTAAATAGTACCTCGCATTATTAGCAATCAAATGGCACATAAAAGGACACATCTATTTGTATCATATATCTTTTACACCGTTGTAAGACCCCTTTTTCTGAATACACTTGCCTTTGTTTGCATATGAAGACAGCTTAAGAGATAATAATCACAGCACCTCAAAATCATTAGGCTGTGCAAATTTTTAATTTCTAATGTGGACATTAGGGTGATAACTTTTTTTAGACAACATTCTCCCCAGGGCTTTTCTAATGGCAAGTATTGTATTAATGATAAAAAAAAACTATTTCAGTTCAATTTGGTAAAGAAAACCTTACGCACCGACAGCAATTTCTAAAATGCCTTTATTATATTTTTTTTTAATTTATACATGCATACACACAATTTCACTGAACAATAACATATCAGATTTGCATTTAATAGTACTTAGGATTAAAATTCTACTACAAAACCGATTTAAATTTTTTGTTTTAAATTACAACCAATACATGAAAAAAAAAGTTTTTTTTTTAACTTTGTTTGATTCAAAACTTTAACGCGTTTGGTGCGTAACCTTTTTTAACGATAGCGAAATACTGAAAGCGCAGTTCTTAATATTTGCCCATGCCCTAAACGATTTTGTCTGGGGAGGTTTGATATTTGCAAAAAATGCAAAAAGTTATTGCCCTAGTGGACATGCTAAGAAATCACATTTTTGAATTTGTGTGCACACAATTATAACATTATTACAAACTACAATATATATGTTGTGAATATGGTTCCAATTACCCTGTGCAACAGTGGGTTTCGGGCCTCAAACAAACCAAAAAATTGTGAAAGTACTTGGACATGGTATGACAATTCCAAAATTTATTTTACAGGTCCTATTTCAGATTTTATTTCAATAAATCCTAAACAGCTTGAAGTATTGCATTACAACCTTTGACAATATTGTAGGTATTTGGCAATTTCACAATTCCCTCTGATACATTTCTAACGAAAAGTACACTGTTAATCGATTATTTCACGAAACGTCATACAAAATTTCACATATTTTATATGTTTTGACATTCCTTGCCTAACGATAAATAAATTTAAAATTTATGAATTGGTACAATCATATTGGAACCCAAAATGTAATTTTTGTTGACTGGTGTATCTGCCAATATTGTTAAGTGTATTAAGCACTACAACGTTGTAGAATATATCAATTTGTAATTTGTTTATAGGTGAATATTTAATGAATATGGTTAATCGCAGCATTTCTACACCAATTATGGAGCTGTAACTATAATTTTTGTTGGGAAGTGTTTTTAGAAAAGTTATCAAGAAATTTATAGGCTACAATTCTTTTGAAGATAGCTACCGCAATTTATTACCCGTTCGGCAAGGAATGTCAAAATTTATAAAATATGTGAAATTTTGTATGACGTTTCGTGAAATAATCGATTAACAGTGCACTTTTGTTTAGAAGCATATTAGAGGGTATTGTGAATGGGAAAATAGCTACAATATTGTCAAAGGTTGTAATGCTATATTTCAAGCTGTTTAGGATTTATTGAAGTAAAATCTGAAATAGGACCCTGACCCACCTCCAAAATTTTCTTTGGCCTGTAAAAAAAATTGTTAGGTATAGGGGAAAAATGAGCGGAGCTGTGTGATACCACGTCCAAGTACTTTCACAGTCTGTGAATATTTAACTGTTTTGCTCTCAAAAATAATATATTTGCTGTTTTGATAATAGCATAATTATTTTATCTTTTTAAAATTAAATAAAATAAACTAAACTTAATTTCTTAATAAAGTATTAGCAATATTCCCGTTATTTATAGAACACGATTTCATTAAGGTGGCTGCAGCGGCTGTCAGTCCAATTTTCTAAGACTTTGTTCACAGTGTCTGGGTTTATCTCACGAATGGCTCCGACGATATTAGCTTTAAGGCTGTGTATTGATTCTGGATTATTCGCATACTTTGTCCATACACTTCAAGGAGGGGTATTGCCATCGCTTCTATTGAAGCTTGCGCTAAATGGAATACTGACCACTCTCGAAAATGCGGGTGGGAAAAATGTTGCTTATGCAGACGGTGTGGCAGAAGTTATAAGGGACAAGTAGTCCAGTACCCTAAGTGACATTCTCTAAGATAGCTAACGAACTTTGGATAGGTTTGGAGGATGAAAATGGGCTAGGTGTACACCTGATCATGACCGAGTTGATCCTTTTTACCTGAAGTTATAAAATACCTGGAACCTATCACTTCAAGTGGTTCTGAAATTTAGCTTCCAGAGTCTGCCAAATACTTGGATGTTATTTTGAACAACAAGCTATGTTGCA